>JARKIP010000208.1:0-302436 GCA_029990175.1 Petunia secreta | reverse complement strand
CCTTCTTTCGGAACAAATAGTGGCCCTCCCGCTCTTTGCTCTTACAGTAACTCGAATCCACAACCTCTTGAATGTAGGTGGAGACTGTTTACCATATGAGCAACTGTACTTGTCACTCGTGCAATTCGTGTAAGACGAAATTCAAAAATTTGTTTCTTGTTCCCAACCAAACAGCCCTTTAATATTCCTTGCCATCCACAAGTGTGACTAGGCCTGGGCATCGAGCGAGCGAGCCGAGCCCGAGCCGAGCCCAACCGAGCTTACTATGTTACCGAGTCGAGCCGAGCCTGAGCCGAGCCGAACCGAGCTTTAAACTATGCCGAGCCGAGCCGAGCTCGAGCCGAGCTCAACCGAGCTTTGCTAGAGTTTGACCGAGCCCGAGCCGAGCCCGAGCTGACTCTTTTTCTTTTGTGTCCTCATACTTAATAATATAAAAAATAATATTTATTTTTTTTTCATCATAATCATTAAAAAAACAGTTTTAGAGATGATGTTAAAAATATGATAAGTAGTTTTACCCTATAACTTATGTTAAAAGTGTTAGTTATTTTAATTTGATTTGATTTAAAACATCTAGTAGGCTTATAAATTTTAATATTATGGTTATAAATTTTATCATGTTAATAATTAAATGGTTAAATTAAAAATATGAATTGCATTTGATTTTTAGTATCAGCTATTTAGTAGGCTTAACCTTTACATTATGAGAAAATAAATTTGTTTATGTCAAATAAATAAGGATAAGAGTACAAGTTTATCAATTGTTAATTATATTAAATATTAAGTAGACTTCAAATTAGTAATTGAGACTAATGAATGAAAGTTATATTTAAAGAGAAAATTACATAATAAATCAAGCTAACCGAGCCGAGCCGAGCCAGCTCTATCGAGCCGAGCTTTGACAGAGCCGAGCTTGACCGAGCTTTGACCGAGCCGAGCCGAACCGAGCCAAACTTTAAATAAAACCGAGCCGAGCCCGAGCCGAGCATCTTTTCAAAATGAGCCGAGCCGAGCTAAAAGGCAATCGAGCCGAGCCGAGTTCCGAGCTGGCTCAGCTCTATGCCCAGGCCTAAGTGTGACGTAACGACTAATATCATTTACCCGTCTTAATATATAAACCTAATCCTGGGCTAAGTTATGGTTTTTCAGTTGACTCTTAGATCCTTGACAATCAGCAGCCCATTTCCCAGAATTTTCCCTTTCTGTGTCTTTCACCACAAAACACAAAAACTTCTGAAATCCTAAAGCTCTAATCCTTCGACCTCACTCGAAATCTAGCTAATCTAGATCGTATATGAATTAGGGAGCTCCAGCATTCCTTTCCTAATTCATACACCTTATCCAATTTCAACGAACAAATTCGCTCCAGCGTTGTCCTTCTTGGAATAATCCAGAATGATTTGATTGTTTCTCAAACGCTAGATTCGGATCTAGAGGTATAATTCCTTTTATTCCCTATCTCAAATTCCAGCTTCCCACATTGTTTTGATCTGTCCTTCAAGCCCTCGTTCATTCTGTTTCTCATTGTTAGATGTCGGAATTTTTTTAGAATAGAATTAGAGATCTTAGAAACAAGGACACTTGAAATTTTTATTATTTTTCCTTCTCTTGTTCATTCAGTCCTTGGTCGAGTGTTGGATTTTTTCAGATCCTACACCAAGTTCACTGATTGCAAAATGTTGACTTTCAATTGTAAACTCGACATTATTCAGTCTAATGAAGACTTGATGCTGCTGCTTCGCAACGAGCCTGCCTGCATTTAGCTCCAGCCTTAAGATTTCATTTCTCTAATATTATTGTGTCTTAGGCTTTTGTGTTCTACCATTCTAAACTTGCATCCCTACTTTACCCTATAGATTATTTATGTTGTATAGAATGACTATTTATGATTAAATAATTTGTGATATTTATTTCGAATTTCCATCGTGATATAATAATTTCAAATCTTTATTTAAGTATTGCATGCAATCAAATTTCTAATTTAACAGTTAAAGTAATTTTAATCTTAAATTCCTTTCGTATGAAACAAAATTGATATTTTAATCCAAACTTAAAAAATTATCTTTTTAAAACCAACTTTACCAAAGAAATATAGTAAGATATAAGCTCCCATCCCTTGGCACGAAAGTGTATTTAAAAATATCGAAATTAAGCATGTGTTGTTTGCGATTCTGTAAAATTAAGGCTATCAAACATACTTGTGTCTCTAATTGAGATATTTTAAAATAAAGTGATTCAAGTTGATTGGAAAGGTTTTTTTTTTTTTTTACTATAAGAGGACATCAATTGCAAATTTCTTTAAATTTTGATCAAATTGATTAGAAAAACAAATGACACTTAATTATTTTGAGAAAACTACCGGATTAACCACAATTTCGTGGATTTTTAAAAGTTCTTTCAAAATAGCCGAATCTCTTACCCAAAATCTTTGGAAAAAGACTATTTTCACGCAGTTACTTTTGCACATATTTACTTAATTAATTGGTTTCAAATTCCTAAATTAGGTGGCGACTCCAAAAAAACGCTCAAAGGAGTTACCACACGTTAAAATAACCATACTTTCATCTTCACCGATAATTTTAGGGTACAATAGCATGGCGACTCTGCTGGGGATATTTTAAGGTTCTAAACAAAAGGTTTTCATAAGCTAGCTCTTTATTTGGATTGTATATTTACAACTAGCGTGCTGCTTAGTTAATTTAATCAAATTGTTTGCAATTGTATGCAACAAAAGCATGTCAGTACACCTTTATTTGCGCAGATATAAAATGGAATTCCTTAAATATTTTTCCACTCTTGAAAACTTCACGATAACTTCGAAGCAAATCCAAGGTGTATGTATATACACCTTTTCTTTTCTCAAAACACCTTCTAGGAAGAGTCGGCGCACCAACAGGTTATTGTGGTAGTACTACTACTGCGAGATCAGGTGCCACTCGTAATTCAGCATTGTGTCAAGAGAACCCAGTCTAGAGTTTCTAGAATGAGAGCATGCATATATTTACACCTTAATTTGGACCCGGTCTTTAATACCGCTTCTATAATAAGGAAACTGTCTTGAGGTCAGCGGGTTCTTTAAACCTAATGATGTGCATATTATGTGTTATATGATAACAAAACCATGAGTCCCGGCCAAGTTAATCATATTTAGAGCCTTTATCTTTCTTTGATTTTTTTTAGAAGTTAGAATAATGACAGGTTTTAACAAGGTTTATGAAACGACCTCGGTCAGTCGTTTCGGAAGTTAGGACTCCGATTGGCGTGCCACTAATTTTAAAATATTCGCAAGGTCTATTAGGACTTGTCTGTAAAATTTGAGCTAAATCAGACCTCGTTTGGTAGGCATCGGAAGAAGGTTTCAGTTTTTATTATCAATAAATATTAAAAAGAGATTTTTGAGCTCGGTTTGGGCGAATGAGCTCCGATTCGAAATCCGAAAGCGCCGTTAGGTTCGTATGATTATTTGTGACTTTTACGATTTTTCGAAAGTGAATTTCGATATTGTTCGGCTAGTTCCGCAAAAATGCCGAAAGTTAAATAATTTGACATTTTTCATTTAAATTCGCATCTTGAGTTTCGGGAATCCCATTTGAGATCCGTCTTCGCGAGTATGTTACATATATTTTGTATAGCTTACTTGAAAAATTTGGGATCATTTCGACTTCTCTAGAGTTCCATTTTAATTTTAATCGTCGTAGCGAATTTATTAATAAAAAAATAAAAAATAAAAAAAAATAAAAAGAAAAAAAAGAGAAAAAGTTAAAAGTGATTGTCGGTCAGCTAAGGGGATTAAATCCCTTAGCTTGCTAGCAAGTAGCAATACATACAGAAACATTCGAAACAACGCAGAAAGGAGAAATTAGAAAAGAGAGAGGGGGAAAAGGGAAAAAGGAGTAGAAAAATAGTGGAATTTCTACCCCAAATTTTCAGGTAATGATGCTAACTCATTATCTTAGCTTATTACGTGTGTTTGAATATATTTTTACGGTAAAAATAAGGATATTATACATCACCCTATTGGCGTAAATTGATAGTTTAACGGGTCAATTGGACCCCGATGATGGAATTGATTATATATTCGTACTCAGTGAGTTATGGGCAACATATAAATGTAATTTATTTAGGGTTTGGTTATGGTACTTTGAACCCTGTATATAGGCCTGGTCTGCGTATAGCGTATGCGAATAGGGTATCAGGTTCCTAACTGGATTGCCCTAAAACATAAGGAATGAAGCCTTTAGCTTTATCTGATATAATTTTTCTGCTTATTGAATAGAAAGGGATCATTTGGCAACTAATACAAAGGAAAAGTCAGCGGTTGAGTAACAGGACTAGCTTTGGAATACGGTAAGTGTTTATATCCATTTCTTTGGAGGCACTTGGCCTCGTGGATTTTCTACCACGTATTCCTTACGTGTGTAGCTGCCGATAGGCGTACTCATTACGCCTTAGCTTTGGATTTACATTCTATATTGTATATTATGTCCTGTTATTGATATTGTATTGGGAATCTGAGTATTGTACTTTGGCTTGGAGTTGGCATCTGCTTTCCGGCTATCGATCTCATCCTGTGCCGGTGAAGGGTTATTATTGCATCACATTGTATTCATATGCATTACATTGCATATCATACTGAGTGCAGGAGTATTCCGCCTCAGCTTTACATTTTATCGGGTGCAGGAGTATTCCGCCCCAGGAGAGTGCAGGAGTATTCCGCCTCTGGTTTATATTATGTCGGGTGCAGGAGTATTCCGCCCCAGGAGCAGGAGTATTCCGCTCCAGTTGGTTAGCAGATTGGATTCCCCTCGAATGCAGGAGTATTCCGCTTCGGGCTGGGATTATGGGCACATGTGACCCTTTTGCATCTCATGTCATTTCATCTCATTTCATTTTATTTCATTCATCCCATTCCATTTCATTTCATTCTATGGAGTAGATTTTTTGTACATGAATACTGTTCTGCTTATATGTGCATTGTTTTTTTTTGTTGATTGTTGCCTGGTTCTGTTTCCCTTACTAGCGTATCCATTTTTCGAGGTTGCTAGTTTGTTCACACTTATTGAGTCCTCATGACTCACCCCCCCTATTTGTTCTTGTGTTTTCCTTCGTTCGGCAGATTCTGCTCCAGGACCCAGCCAGTCGCGCCGTGATTGAGGAGTAGTACGTTCTCAGCTGTCTACGGTGAGCCATCCTGTTCATTGCGGCCACCCACTACAGATATTACAGTTTTTCTTACTTTTGCTCCGTTCGGGAGATGTGTATATCTTTTGGCCTTCTTAGATGTCTGATCTGGAAACCTTTAAACTTGTGTATTCTGGGTAGTTAGTTGTTTTGTCTAGACAGTTTGTATATATGTCTATCCTTGAGAGTTATTTTATGTTGTCAAGGTCATGTTTAATTTCATTTTCAAGGTAATTGTGTGCCGTTTTTATCGATTCAGTCAATAGGGTTCGCCCGACAGGTTTAGGGGAGGTGGTCGGGTGCCCGCACGGCCTAACCGAGAATTCGGGTCGTGTCAGTTGGTATCAGAGCCAGGTTTAGAGTCTTTCCAGATCATGACAGTGTCTAATAGAGTCTCGCTGATCGGGCGGAGACGTCCGTACCTATCTACGAGAGGCTATGATGGCATTTAGGCAGTTTCCCTTCTTTTTTTCCCTGTCGTGCGTGAGTCTTCTTATCTGAAGTTAAATATTTTTAATTTTCCGCAGTATGGTGAGAACGCGCGCGAATGTTCGGCGAGAAGCGGAGGAGCCAGCGGTCACCCCTATGCCTGCTGCTCCGCCAGGTCGCGGTGTTGGCCGCGGTAGAGGTCGTGGTCGAGGCAGAGGTAGAGTTGCCCAGGCCGCGAGGATGGTGGATCGTGTTAATCCTGTTGCAGAGGTTCCGGTAGTGCCAGCTTTTGCCGGGCAGGGGGAGCAGGGCTTATTCGTTCCCCCCGCACTTCATGACGCTTTTATGAGATTCTTAGCGACACAGATGCCCCAGGGACCTCCTATTCCTCAGGCTGCCGTAGATGCTCATATTACTCAGGCTGCTGTGGATGCTCCTATTCTTCAGACTGTCGTAGATGCTCCTATTCCTCAGGCAGCGGTAGATATTGGTTCTCAGGTTCAGGAAGCCCCCATTCCAGCTCCACAGGTAGCCCCAGCAGTTCATGTTCTAGGTGGTTATGTTCCAGAGGTAGCGGGTGTTATACCTCCAGTTGTTCAGGATGGTCAGCCAGTCCAGGTAGCAGGTCAGGTTGATGATCCGGCAAGGTTGCATTATTTTACCCGACTTAATCCTCCGAAGTTCTCTGGTCAGAAATCAGATAAGCTTAAGCCTCGTGAGTTTCTTGATCAATGTCAGCATATCTTAGAGGCCCTTGGATATCTTGAGCAGTATGGAGCTGATTATACTGCTTTCCAGCTTGAGGGTCCAGCTTTAGCTTGGTGGACCGCGCTCCAATCAGCTAGGCAGGGCTTACCTAAGCTGACCTGGAGTGAGTTCTCTCATCGATTCATGGAGAAGTTTTTCCCTCGCAGCCAGCAGGATGAGAAGAGGAGACAGTTTGAGAGGATTGGACAGGGCAACCTGTCAGTCACGGAGTACGAGCTTTTATTTTCAGAGATGTCCAGCTATGCTCCAGATCTTGTGCAGGAGCCCTCTGAGAGGGTCAGACGTTTTATTGATGGGCTTTCTCCTCATTTGCGGTCCCAGATGGCTCGTGAGATTGAGGCTGGTACTCTATTTGATGTTGCTGTTGATATTGCCAGGAGGTATGAGGCCTATCATAGATTGGAGATGGAGGAGTTAGAGCGGGAGCGTAAGAGATCTCGTGGTCCAGGGCATTCTAGTACCTCGTATGGAGGTAGGAGTTATCAGCAGCAGAGTAGGCCTCCTGTCAGACCAGCTCAGTTTCCAGCGCGTGGTTCTCAGAACGCGCCTACTTCTTCTCAGGGTCAGTTTTGGTTCCGCCTGCGAGATCAGTCTCAGTTTGATCAGCGTAGATTTGCTCCAGGGTTCTTTATCTGTCAGGATCCAGGGCATCATAAGAAGGATTGCCCTTATCTCCTTCAGCAGGGTAGTAGCCGCCCTTTCCCTCGCCTTCCAGCGCCTATGCAGCAGCAGCCTCAGGGTGCCCCTCCAGGGTCTCAGCCAGCTAGAGGTGCACCACCACCCGGTAGAGGTCGTGGACGTGGTCCTAGTGGTCCCTCTAGAGGTGGTCGTCAGGGTAGCGGCTCAGCTCAGCCGCAGAGACAGCTATATGCACTGCCGGCTAGGCAGGATGCCGAGGCATCACCAGCTGTTGTGACAGGTATTTTATCTGTTTGTGGTCGAGATGCATATTCTTTGGTGGATCCAGGATCTACATATTCATATATATCTCCTTATTTTGCTTCGGGTTTTCATGTTGATTATATGTGTCTTCGTGATCCATTCTGTGTTTCTACTCCTATTGGAGACATTATCATCGTGGATCGAGTTTATCCAGCTTGTACCATGTCTTTTGGGGGTCGTGAGACACTAGTAGATCTTCTAATCCTAGATATGGTTGATTTTGATGTTATTATTGGCATGGATTGGTTGGCGTCTTGTCATGCCACATTAGATTGTCATGCCAAGTCTCTTCAGTTGTCTTTTCCTTGTTCAGCACCAGTGGTGTGGCAGGGTTCTTATTTGCCACCCAGGGGACATGTTATTTCTTTCCTGAAGGCAAAACGGATGATGGATAAAGGGTGTTTAGCATATCTTGCCATGGTTCGAGATACCACTGTGGAGATTCCATCTCTTGATTCTATTCCTGTCGTTAGGGAGTTCCCTGATGTGTTTCCAGATGATTTGCCAGGACTTCCTCCTGATCGAGAGATCGAGTTTGGCATTGATACAGTGCCAGGGACTCAGCCTATTTCTATCCCTCCTTATCGTATGGCCCCATCAGAGTTGAAGGAGCTGAAGGAGCAGTTGTAAGATTTGCTTGATAAGGGGTTCATCAGGCCGAGTATTTCTCCGTGGGGTGCTCCTGTTCTATTCGTGAAAAAGAAAGATGGGACTATGCGAATGTGTATTGATTATCGTCAGCTAAATAAGGTCACCATCAAGAATAAGTATCCCTTGCCTCGCATTGATGATTTGTTTGATCAGTTGCAGGGTGCCAAGTTCTTTTCGAAGATCGATCTGCGATCTGGTTATCATCAGCTAAAGATTCGTGAGTCAGATATCTCGAAGTCTGCTTTTAGGACTCGTTACGGCCATTATGAGTTCCTAGTTATGTCTTTTGGGCTGACTAATGCCCCTGCAGCCTTTATGGATCTCATGAACCGGGTGTTTAAGCCATTCCTTGATTCCTTTGTCATTATCTTCATTGATGATATTCTTATTTATTCTCGTAGCCGCGAGGAGCATGATTATCATCTGAGGGTGGTTCTTCAGACCCTCCGTGATCGTAAGTTGTATGCCAAGTTCTCGAAATGTGAGTTTTGGCTTGATTCTGTAGCATTTTTGGGTCACGTAGTATCAAGTGAAGGTATCAAGGTTGATCCGAAGAAGATTGAAGCAGTGCAGAAATGGCCTCGTCCTACTACTCCTACGGAGATTCGCAGCTTCCTTGGATTGGCAGGTTATTATCGGAGGTTTGTGGAAAAGTTCTCTACTATTGCAGCTCCCCTGACTCGCTTGACGCAGAAGGCGGTTCAGTTTCGATGGTCCGATGAGTGTGAGGCCAGCTTCCAGAAGCTTAAGGCCTTATTGACTTCAGCTCCAGTGTTATCCCTTCCTTCGGGTACCGGTGGATTTGTAGTTTATTGTGATGCATCTCGTGTGGGCCTTGGTTGTGTTCTTATGCAGCACGGGAAGGTAATTGCTTATGCTTCCAGACAGTTGAAGCCGAATGAGAAGAATTATCCGACTCATGATTTAGAATTGGCAGCTGTGGTCTTTGCTTTGAAGATATGGAGGCATTACCTTTATGGCGAGCCTTGTGAGGTGTATACGGATCATAAGAGTCTGCAGTATCTTCTCTCTCAGAAAGATCTTAACGGCCGACAGCGGAGATGGCTTGAATTGATTAAAGATTATGATCTCACTATCCATTATCATCCTGGGAAGGCGAACGTGGTAGCAGATGCTTTGAGCAGGAAGTCAATGGGCAGCATGGCTTTTCTTTATGCTGATATGAGACCATTGGCTCGAGAATTGCAGTCCCTTGGCGACTTTGGCGTGAGATTTCTTCTTCCAGACTCCAGTAGAGTCTTAGCGTGTATTGCAGCGCGGTCTTCCTTAGTCAGTCAGATTAAGGGAAGACAGTTCGAGGATCCTCATCTGCAGGAGTTGCGTGGTCGTGTCCTAAGTGGAGGAGTTCCCTCCTTTGAGCTTGATTCAGATGGAATTCTTCGGTTTAATGGTCGACTATGTGTTCCTGATGTTGGGGATTTGAGGCAGTCAGTGCTCAGTGAAGCTCATAGCTCGCGTTATTCCATTCATCCTGGTATTACAAAAATGTATCAGGACCTCCGAGAGCTATACTGGTGGAAGGGGATGAAGAAAGATGTATTTGATTATGTATCTCGTTGCTTGAACTGTCAGCAGGTTAAGTTCGAGCACCGGAGACCAGCAGGGTTAGCTCAGGCATTGCCCATTCCCGAGTGGAAGTGGGAACACATCACGATGGATTTTATAGTTGGTCTGCCAAAGACCCTGCGGCGCCATGATTCAGTCTGGGTCATTGTCGACCGACTGACTAAATCAGCTCACTTTATCCCTGTAAAGACTACTGATTCAGCTCAGAGACTGGCTCGGATTTTCATTGAGCAGGTGGTTAGATTGCACGGTACTCCTGTATCCATTGTCTCAGATCGTGGTTCCCAGTTTACTTCTCAGTTCTGGCAGTCTTTTCAGAGAGAGTTGGGGACCCAGGTGCAGCTTAGTACAGCATTTCATCCTCAGACTGACGGTCAGTCAGAGCGGGTTATTCAAGTTCTGGAGGACATGTTGAGAGCTTGTGCACTTGACTTCGGGGGTTACTGGGATGATCATTTGGCGTTAGCAGAGTTCTCTTATAATAATAGCTACCAGTCTTCTATTCAGATGGCTCCATTTGAGGCCTTATACGGTCGTCGATGTTGTTCTCCTATTGGCTGGTTTGAGTCTCGAGATGTCGAGGTGATGAGTTCAGATATGGTTCGTCAGACTCTTGAGGTTGTTCGTGTTATTCAGGATCGTTTACGGACCGCCCAGAGCAGGCAGATTTCATATTCGAACCGGAGGAGCCGAGAGTTAGAGTTCGAGGTCGGGGACATGGTATTTCTGAAAGTGTCACCGATGCGAGGTGTAAAGAGATTTGGCAGGAAAGGAAAGCTTAGTCCTAGGTTTATTGGCCCTTTCCGTATCGAGAAGCGTATTGGTAAGGTAGCTTATCGGCTCGACTTGCCAGCTTCTATGCCAGTTCACCCAGTTTTCCATGTATCGATGCTCCGGAAGTGTATTCGAGATCCTTCCGAAGTGATCGAATTAGACCCTGCTCAGCTAGATGTGAATCTGGCTTACGAGGAGTTCCCAGTTGCTATAGTAGCGCGTGATATCCGGAAGCTTCGTTCGAAGCAGATTCCGATGGTTCGAGTGCGATGGAATAATCGTCCTCGTGAGGAGGACACTTGGGAGCTTGAGTCCAGTATGCGTGAGAGGTATCCTTACCTCTTCGACGATTCAGGTTCGAACTTGATCTTTAAAGCCTAAAAGTTTTAATCATTGCATATGATTTTGGTTTCATAGTGAATGTCATTGAAAATTCGTGTGAGCATTCTTATTAGAGATGTGAAATCTATTTTAGACTCTTGCTCGTTCGAGGACGAACGAGAGTCTAAGTGGAGGAGAATGAAACGACCTCGGTCAGTCGTTTCGGAAGTTAGGACTCCGATTGGCGTGCCACTAATTTTAAAATATTCGCAAGGTCTATTAGGACTTGTCTGTAAAATTTGAGCTAAATCAGACCTCGTTTGGTAGGCATCGGAAGAAGGTTTCAGTTTTTATTATCAATAAATATTAAAAAGAGATTTTTGAGCTCGGTTTGGGCGAATGAGCTCCGATTCGAAATCCGAAAGCGCCGTTAGGTTCGTATGATTATTTGTGACTTTTATGATTTTTCGAAAGTGAATTTCGATATTGTTCGGCTAGTTCCGCAAAAATGCCGAAAGTTAAATAATTTGACCTTTTTCATTTAAATTCGCATCTTGAGTTTCGGGAATCCCATTTGAGATCCGTCTTCGCGAGTATGTTACATATATTTTGTATAGCTTACTTGAAAAATTTGGGATCATTTCGACTTCTCTAGAGTTCTATTTTAATTTTAATCGTCGTAGCGAATTTATTAATAAAAAAATAAAAAAAAAAAAAAATAAAAGAAAAAAAAGAGAAAAAGTTAAAAGTGATTGTCGGTCAGCTAAGGGGATTAAATCCCTTAGCTTGCTAGCAAGTAGCAATACATACAGAAACATTCGAAACAACGCAGAAAGGAGAAATTAGAAAAGAGAGAGGGGGAAAAGGGAAAAAGGAGTAGAAAAATAGTGGAATTTCTACCCCAAATTTTCAGGTAATGATGCTAACTCATTATCTTAGCTTATTACGTGTGTTTGAATATATTTTTACGGTAAAAATAAGGATATTATACATCACCCTATTGGCGTAAATTGATAGTTTAACGGGTCAATTGGACCCCGATGATGGAATTGATTATATATTCGTACTCAGTGAGTTATGGGCAACATATAAATGTAATTTATTTAGGGTTTGGTTATGGTACTTTGAACCCTGTATATAGGCCTGGTCTGCGTATTGCGTATGCGAATAGGGTATCAGGTTCCTAACTGGATTGCCCTAAAACATAAGGAATGAAGCCTTTAGCTTTATCTGATATAATTTTTCTGCTTATTGAATAGAAAGGGATCATTTGGCAACTAATACAAAGGAAAAGTCAGCGGTTGAGTAACAGGACTAGCTTTGGAATACGGTAAGTGTTTATATCCATTTCTTTGGAGGCACTTGGCCTCGTGGATTTTCTACCACGTATTCCTTACGTGTGTAGCTGCCGATAGGCGTACTCATTACGCCTTAGCTTTGGATTTACATTCTATATTGTATATTATGTCCTGTTATTGATATTGTATTGGGAATCTGAGTATTGTACTTTGGCTTGGAGTTGGCATCTGCTTTCCGGCTATCGATCTCATCCTGTGCCGGTGAAGGGTTATTATTGCATCACATTGTATTCATATGCATTACATTGCATATCATACTGAGTGCAGGAGTATTCCGCCTCAGCTTTACATTTTATCGGGTGCAGGAGTATTCCGCCCCAGGAGAGTGCAGGAGTATTCCGCCTCTGGTTTATATTATGTCGGGTGCAGGAGTATTCCGCCCCAGGAGCAGGAGTATTCCGCTCCAGTTGGTTAGCAGATTGGATTCCCCTCGAATGCAGGAGTATTCCGCTTCGGGCTGGGATTACGGGCACATATGACCCTTTTGCATCTCATGTCATTTCATCTCATTTCATTTTATTTCATTCATCCCATTCCATTTCATTTCATTCTATGGAGTAGATTTTTTGTACATGAATACTGTTCTGCTTATATGTGCATTGTTTTTTTTTGTTGATTGTTGCCTGGTTCTGTTTCCCTTACTAGCGTATCCATTTTTCGAGGTTGCTAGTTTGTTCACACTTATTGAGTCCTCATGACTCACCCCCCCTATTTGTTCTTGTGTTTTCCTTCGTTCGGCAGATTCTGCTCCAGGACCCAGCCAGTCGCGCCGTGATTGAGGAGTAGTACGTTCTCAGCTGTCTACGGTGAGCCATCCTGTTCATTGCGGCCACCCACTACAGATATTACAGTTTTTCTTACTTTTGCTCCGTTCGGGAGATGTGTATATCTTTTGGCCTTCTTAGATGTCTGATCTGGAAACCTTTAAACTTGTGTATTCTGGGTAGTTAGTTGTTTTGTCTAGACAGTTTGTATATATGTCTATCCTTGAGAGTTATTTTATGTTGTCAAGGTCATGTTTAATTTCATTTTCAAGGTAATTGTGTGCCGTTTTTATCGATTCAGTCAATAGGGTTCGCCCGACAGGTTTAGGGGAGGTGGTCGGGTGCCCGCACGGCCTAACCGAGAATTCGGGTCGTGTCAGTTTACATGGTCATTTAGAACTATAACCACAACACCGGAGATTCGGGTACAGATTGCAGAAATATCTAAACATGTGAAGAAAGCAGAAACAGGTCCCAGCCATAACAGTACACCTGTCTCAGCATGACACAGTTGTTTAAAAGTTATTGCAGTTTTATTTCCTCAGATGTATTTTAAATTTTGTCTTTACTTTATTGTATTTTCAATTCTAATGTTAGGATGATGTACTGAAAACAAGATATTATTAATGAAATAATGCTTTATTATTGTTATTTGTTGCTTACTCAAAATTCGATTGGCTCGAAACTGGATTGGACTATTTTTCGTTACACTTATTTACCGCCTTAGGCCTAATGTCTATCACAAAGAGGCATCTTACAGGGTAGGAGATGCACCACATTCTATTTATACTGAACTACTTACGATTGCCACATGCTAATTGTTTTCCTTGCTTTATTTGCTCAGAAGTGCTAAATGCTATGTGCTTGTGTGAAACCTTGCAAAAGACATGCAACTAACTTAGTTACCTTTGAATTTTCTTTCTGTTTTGCTTATTTCCTCCCACAGAAGTTTTATTTGTGCTTAATAAGCTCAATGGCTAAGGCAGAATTCATAACCTTTTCTATTGACTTGGTATTTTTCTAAAGTCCAAACGATGGATGGTATAGGTGATGAACAGAGTCTTAGTCATGTTGCTAATATCTCGGATGGTCTTGAATTCTCGAATGAAATATTTATTATTGTCTATGATGAGGTTATTGATAAAATGGCTGAACAAATTGAATTCATGCAAGCTGGGTTGGAAAGGCTAAGGGAACAAAACCACATGGCAACACCAGCCCACGACCAAATGTGTCACGGTCTCTAAACTAAAACACAGATGATGTTCAATCATCCGTCAATCGAAATTCTGGAACCACCTATCTGAACACTCCTATAAATATAAATGTCGTTCATACACCTGCACACGCCATCAACACCCCAAATGCCCATTACCCAAAACAACCTGCCACCCATTCAAACCCTACCAGCAAACAATAATTCAATCTGCATAAATAGTCATGCCTAACAACCAAAACATACTACCACCTATATATGATCCATAATACCCACCACATATCCCCCACCCTTCTTATACTTTCTACTCACCATATACTTCATACCCGCACCTACCTCCCATTTACCAAAATGAATCAACCAAACAAACTTATCCTAAAGAGCCACCCACACTCGTAGTCTAAGTGGCAGTGGCAGGTGGTTAATATGTTTTTGGTGAGCAAGTTGATAAATATACCATCCCTCTGTTGACACCTAATTTTGTCCCTCTTGTCTCAACAGCCAGTATTCAGACAAAATTGCACTGATAACCACACAATTACCCTACACTTACTCCTATCCTAAGTTATTACCTCATGTAGGCATACCCATTAGGCCATTTTTAAAAGCATTTGCACGAACAACCGCAATTTTACAAAAAATTGCATATCTTGTCATAATTTCTCACAATTATTTTACTTTTAACGAAAAATAATTAAATCATTTAAAACCTAAATAATGGGTTTTCTTAGACGTTTAGCTCTCATAATTATTTTTTTCATTTTTTAAAATAATTTTTATACAATTTTTCCACGTATTTATACATATTTTACACACCCATATGCACTTTTATACACCATATATACGCATATGCATATACACACATTACACTTCATACTTATATACACCAGCCTCATTTTGCCACCTCCATGCCTACGTGTCCAAATCCTGGTCGTCCACGCGACTGATCCAACGGCAAGGATAACACTTTCCTTTTTAATTACCCAAACACCCCCAAACCCCACAACCTATTCCCATTTCCTCACAATACACTCAGCCGTCACACCCCTAATCATGCGCTCTCTCTCTCGCGAAGTGCCTACTTTTTACTTCATTTTTAGGTCGATTCGACCGGTGAAATTCAGAGAAAATGGTACGATTATGTTCCCCTCGTCATCCGCTGCAAAACCCCTATACTTTTATTGACATTTGGACAAAGGTCAAATTTGACCTCGCGTCGACGAGAATTTCAGTCGCCGGAAAAGTCTGTGGCCATGATTAAACGGGTAATCCTGTCCTTTTCTCTTTTTTTTTTTTTTTTTTTTTTTTGAATCGTAGACTGTTATGTGACACTTCTGCTTGATTTTAATTCATTGTTCTATGCTTTAGCATGAGTAATCGATTAGTTGTCATATATTAATCAGTTAGGGTTAAATTTACTTGTTTAAGTAATTGATTCACTGATTTAAGTTGAAACTCTGTTCTGAAAAGCTTGCATGACTGGATGTGTAACATTCTGAGTTTGTTCCATGACATTTTATTAAATTCAAACTCTAGCACCCATGATAGTTCATCCCTTCTGTTTTACATTGAATTTAGCCTCTTAGTTTGTCATAATACACAATCATATGAGTTGCCTAGTTGGAATCCAGTTTCATAATTAAAGGAAGGTCAAAGGGTCCAATATGACATCTGTGATTGGTTTCTGATTTGTATTTGAATGGAAAATAGTTGTGGTGATTGATATAGAATCCATTAGGAAGGTCAATGGGTCCAATAGGGTACTATCCAGTTGTTACTCTTCTCTGAACTTTCTCCTTAAAAACTGTCCCCATTTTGTGTATATTTGTTTGGACTCCTGCCTGTATTTGTTCTAAAACAGGATATGCAGCCTTTAAGGCTGCAAATATGGCTATCCAAGAGCCACTTCTCACCTTTCTCTCCTACTTGCTGCATTGATCATCCTGAAATCATGACTTTTATTGTTAAAACTTGCACGACCATTACCAGATGAGAAATAAGACTTTATGTTGATCTAAAAGTCCCAATCCGGGGTTTTCCTGTCCTCGATTAGAACCTGGACATGATAACATTGCTTTATTACAACGTAATTAGTATATGCAGGTCTTAAAACGTTAAAACATTTGAAGTTTGTGTGATTCTGAAATTTTAAACGACAGGGGGCTGAATGTGTAATCTCTGCCTGTTCAGTGTCAGTTTTTGCAAATTAAAATGCCCTCCTTTTTTGCTTAAATGATCAGGGCCCAATACCTATTTCAAATTTGGCCCTTTATGTGTTTAAACCAATCTTTAAAACTTTAAAGCTCTTATACACTAATCTAATAGTGTATAGGGGTGTATAAGTTCTTGGGGTCCATTATACGAGAATTAGATATGTTTTCTAAAGATATTAATACTCAACTCATGTATTTGCATATTATATATGTATATAACTATGTGTGGCAGCCCTTTTGTGCATTTGCTTGCTTCCGTGTACCCACTTTTTTTAAAAAAACTGCCCCTCTACGCGTAGGTTTTCTAAAATTGACCCCAAAAATCAAATAGCCATTAAGGTTAGGGCTCGACAATTAATGACGAGTCACACTGACCCTAAATGGCTAACATTTTATTACAAAAACAATCCCTATTTAGTTTTTTTTTACAAAATCTGAAATTATTTGCGAAAGTTGTCTATTTCCGCAAAACTGCCTATTTATGAAAAATTAATTTAAATGCTGAAATTGTATAAATAGACTGCTTTTTGACATTCTTTACAGATTCGACCACCTTTCGATTAGACATTTATATTAGAAGCCATAAATACGATCAATCGTAGAATATAGGCCGTGCGTGTGAAACATAAAGCCCAATTATGTGTGCATGTTAGATTGTATGATTTAACTTAGTCCCATAAATTGATTATGAAATTGACCCTTTTAAGTTGGTAATACATATGATAATATTTATAACTTTGCGAAGACATCCCAAAATATAGTCTCGGGCGGGAACCACTTTTTGTGGGACTTGGAGAAGTACCTAACACCTTCTTCCCCAAGTCACTTGGACTTCTTACCCATTGAATCACTAGAATTAGACCGGTTCGATAAAGACTTGACCTTAGACGCTTAGGTTACCTAATACACCTTAGAAATCTATATTAGGTGGCGACTCCAATCCTCTTAACTCAAACGAGTTACCCAGTAAAATTCGAAATCTGACTCGCTCCGAGTTGAGTTTAAAATCGGATATGACAGAATGACGACTTCACTGAGGATACTCAAAGTCCTAACCATAACGAGTCTTTAATTTTGGGATTTTATTGCTTATTATCTTGTTATTCATTATTTATTATTATTATTGTTATTATTCGAAACTAACTTCTTTCTTTTGTTTCGATTTAAAATGTATATTTTGGTTGTAATATATTTTAATTTTGTATGATGCATTTTATTTGACATATCTCCTCATCAACGTTCACTCGTGCGATATATTGAAAGGAAAAAAATGGTTGCATTGGTTTGACGGCCGTTCTCACTTTCGCAAAGCACCCTTCGGAAAAGTTTTGGGATACGTCGAGTCTGTGGTACAACCAACAGTCCCAAACATTTTTCCACTTCCAAATTGTTCGTTTGGAAGAACCTTTTCTAAGCCAATTCTTAGTGGAGACAATAGAAAATCATGCATCATGAAACCATGTTAGTCGACTTGTCTCCAAGTCTAAAGTAAGTCAACTTGTTCAACGATCCAAACGGGTTTTTAACCCCAAAGAGCGTTTGGACATGATTATTTGTATTTTTTGAAAAAAATAAACATGTATCTGCCATATTGTTCTCAAAATAGGGGTAGGGTGTTTATTTTAACTTTCTTATTTATTTGTAGGTCATCATGGCTAAAAAATATCCAAAGTTTGGTATGGCATGGGTGTTCCTCCTTTGCTGGCACGATGGTGGGCAATTTGGGAGGTCATGGTCATCTGCGGGTTCATAAATACTTGGGGCATCTACCTTCGTTGATGGAAGTAGAGCCATGTCGTGGAATTATCGAGGCGGCGGTGACATTTTGGGATGAGCAAAGAAATGTCTTTAGGTTCAATGACATGAGTTGACACATTTGTTAGAAGAAATATGTGGTTTTATAGAAGATTCTGGAATGATTAGAGAAAAGCGTACATGGCAAGAAACGGTGATCATCATCCCAAAGTTTCCCATTTTTGAGCAACTTTTGCAAATTGCTTGGCCTTGCTGGAAATGATGCAGTGGAATTCATACAAAAGAGCAGTATACCTTTATCTTTTCTGTATGGGAAATTTGGTCATGATGAGGCTTTTGACAAAAAACATGATGATTTTACTTCCTATGATGATTGGCATAAAGGGAAGATTTTTGCTTTCATAGTTAGTTTTTTTGGTACTATGGTGTATCCTGAAAGTTCAAAGCATTACATTGGGGTACAGTTGATCAAGGTAGTGGAAGCTGTGATGAATGGCGTTGACAAACGAGAATGCATTTTGGTACCTATGATTTTGGCTGACATCTATAGAGCTTTGGGACTTTGTAAGAAAGGGGCTAAATATTTCGAGGGATGTAACTTGTTACTACAACTTTGGTTCAAGGAGCATTTGGAAATAGTGAGAGGAAGCGCAGAAATACTTAAACCATCAGGCATCGATTGCATAACCACACCACGCTATGGAGTTAGAACCCTGAAACAGTCAAGTAGCACTGAAGGCTAGTTGAAACTCCTTAATGGCGTAACAGACGACACAGTGCAATGGATGTTTACTTCGTTTCCAACGAACGAGTTCACAATTCGAGCTAACGCCGCTCCCTTTTTTACTTTAATGGGACTGCGAGGCCTTCAACCATACATACCTGGAAGGGTCATGAGGCAAGCTGGCAGGAAACAATGCATAATAAAAATGGTTTTCACGGGACGATATCAACTTGATTACACAGAGGGGAATGATTTGACTGGAGAAATCATTGATAGTTGGAAAAATCGTTGCATAATGGGTACAAAATCTATAGAATGAAATCGGTATAAGGCAGGCTGTGAACCACACTATGCAGATTAGTTGCAAGCAGAGTTGAGAGGGATGATTACACCAGGGCCGAATAAGAGTGACACTATCAAAGATAAAGAGGTAGAAGCACAAATCAAATACAACTGGCTGATGTGTAGGGTATCAGAATCAGAAATGGAGCACCAAAAGAGGATAGAGACATGGTAGAAACGTGCACTCGACTTTGAAGGAAAAGTGGTGCGACTGATGGAAAAACTAGGGCAATGAAACGCCGAGTGCAGTGTCGTGGACATACTTTATTTGTTTGCAGCTAAAGGTCATTTGGCGAAGGCTTTGGAAGAAGCTCAAGAGATAGTTAGAGAATCAAAGAAAGCCAGACTAGAGGAGGAACCTGATGTCTAGTTTCGTTTTGTCTTTTAATTTTTGCAAAAGATCTTTTATGTATTAAACTTCAAAGTTATATAATGAAGTTTTAGGGGATTTTGAGAACGATTGGAAATGCATATTTATTTTTCTCACATCATTTAAACATAGAAAGGCCTTACGTCCATGGCGCATTAAGCTTTATTAGGAAACCTCGTCCAAACGTCAAAAGGGTTCTTAACCTAAGAAATGACAAAATTGCATCTTTGTATGGATTCGAAGAAATGTTTGCACAAAATATTGATCGTTTGTCTAAGTATGATCAAGACTATAAGAATGTTGTGGTCTTTACTTTTTCTTCTTTTGTTTTCAGGCTATGGCTGCGAGACGTACACTTCAATTCGAGATTGTTTCCCGAGCACCTCACTTGATCAGACTCTGGTGGGAAGATTTGGCTGTTGTTAGTAAGGTTCATGTTCAAAAGATGTTGGGAGAGCTAGTGGCTCTCAAGGCTTACACTGCCATGCCTGGTTTAATCGAGGCCGCTACACATTTGTGGGACTAATAAAAGTGCGATATTTTTTTTCAATGGCTTGGAGTTGGCACCGATGCTGGAAGAATTTAGAGGACTAGCAGGGTTAGAGCCTGGACCCAAGACTATGATTTATCTCCATGACGTGGACCCTAAGGAGTTCATCAAATCGTTGAATACCCCTTATGATCCATATGTCGAGGGAGTGCATGATGGAAAGGTCACTTTGGAGTACCTGTATTCTAGATTCGGAGATCCAACCCTTAGACATGGTTAGACTGAGGCGTGTAAAGTTCAAGATTGGGAATGGACTGAGTCAAATGATTTCATCATCGCTTTTCTAGGGAGCATGGTTTTTTTTGAGAAAAAAGGAAAGATCGACATAAGGCTGGGAAGAGTGGTTGAGGGATTGCACAAAAGTGCTCACAAGCGTCAAGTGAGTTTGGTTCCAATGATTTGGGGGAAGTTTATAGGACTCTAACAAAATGTAGAAGAGGAGGAGATTTTTTCGAGGGGTGCAATCTTTTGCTGCTACTATGATTGATAGAACATTTGCATAGTGTCCCTATCAGCCCAACAGCACCAAGGCCGTCAAAGGAAGGAGGCATTCGTTCACATAGAACCCGCATGGCTGGAACAACAGTGTGGGAGGACCCTGTGAACATGCAAGGATGGTACACCAAGCTAGAAGACTTGCAAGAGGTGCAATGGGTAATTGAAAATTGTGCTGGTTTCATCGTTTCCATACAAGGTCAAGACATCACTTTCTTGACATTGATTGGATACTGAGGAACTCACTACTATTTTCCTCTAAGGATCCTCCGACAAGTAGGAATGACACAGCAAACTCCGCAGTTGATGGAAGGGAGAAGCTTCAACGTTGACATAAAGGACATTGAGCATCCGATAGTTGGTACTAATTTGACAATGTGGGAAAGAAGAATTACTATGCAGTTTTGTCGTGGCCGAGACAGTAGGGTAAACCCCATTTCTATTCTAGCTTATCCTCAGTGGCTCAGTAAAGATAGGTAGAGGTTCCGATCAAAGACTACGCTGAAAACGAAAACCAAAGCTCCAAGTGTCACTGAAAAATACAAGAAGCTGCGACACGAGTTCGACCAAAGTAAGAAAGAATTAAGGGTAACACAACAGAGGGAGATGAGGAGGCAATACAAGGATAAGATCAAAGGAGATGAACTCAAGTATTGGATAGGCATAGTCATGGCAGTGAGGCAAGCTACCGGGAACCTACAAGATTTGCTCAAAGGATGGGGAGATTATTTTAAGTCACTACCATTAGAAGAAAATGAAGCAATGGGAGTAAAAATCTGCGAATTCTTCACAAAAGCTCTGGGTGACATGCAAGCTGGGAAGGATCTGATGGAGATGTTCGTCGCCCTCCATCCATAAGCCTAGTTCACAAACCTAAGGAAGAAACCGAAGGGAAGAAGGAGAAAGAAGATGTTGGAGCTGATGCTTGATTCAAAACCTCTTTGCTTGGCACATAGTCTGGTCGTTTTAAATTCGAGTCGTCTTTTCTTTTGTCTTTCGGTCGAGTCGTCTCAAATCAGTGGTTGTAATAAAGCCAAGCAAATCAAATAAAATTTCATCATTTTGTGTTTTATAGCTTGTGTTGATTATGCTTATGCAAATGAAATGACGTATTTTGTGCAAACATTACTTCGAATCTTCGATAGGCCTACCTCTGGCACAAAAGAGGTCCCTTGCATAATCGGACGCGACTTTATTGATACTAACAGATACTCACATTCTTTTCTTTATTTTTTCTGTGTACCATTGGGTCGCGAATCGCGTTGTGTAAAGTTATGGTTGCTGCTCCTTATGCTGCTCCAAATTTCATTAAATGAATTTTGAGGGCGACCTCAAAATTTTACCCCAGCGTCTACTATGTTTGTCCTTTGAGAATTTTTTAGAGTTCCTCAAAAGTTCTGCCCCAGTGTCTGCTTTGTTTGTCCTTTGAGAATAAATCATTCACAGATAATTAATGCAATAAATCTATACAGCTAAAAAAAATGCATATAAAGATATGCAATGATGTGTCATGATGCAATGGGGTCACATGTGCCCGAAACCTATCTCCGGTGCGGGGCTCTCATCGTCTACCAGGAGATATATACAATAATGATCTTTCACCGGCGCGGGACTCTCATCGACTACCGGAAAGTATATGCAGTAATGATTGTTCACCGGCTCGGGACTCTCATCGATTACCGGGAAGTATATGCAGTAATGATAGCCAGAGTACAATGCTCAGATACTCAATGCAATACCAGCAACATGACATAACATATAATATACAACGTAAATTCAAAGCTAAAGCGTAATGAGTACGCCTACCGGCAGCTACACACGTAAAGAACACGTGGTAGAAAATCCACGAGGCTAGGTGCCTCCAAAGAAATGGATATAATCACATACCGTATTCCAATGCTAGCCCTGCTACTCAACAACTGCTTTTTCTTTTGGATTAACTGTCAAACGATTCCGCTCTATTCAATAAGCAGAGAAATTATATCAAATAAAGCTAAAGGCTTCATTCCTTATGTCTTAGGGCAATCCAGTTAGGAACCTGATACCCCATTTGCATACGCAATACGCAGGCCAGGCCTATGTACAGGGTTCAAAGTCCCATAACCAAACCCTAAATGAATTACATCTATATGTTGCCTGTAACTCACTGAGTACGAATATATAATCATTTCTATCATCGGGGTCCAATTGACCCTTTAAACTATCACTTTAAGTCATTAGGGCGATGTCTAATATACCTATTTTTACCGTAAAAATATATTCAAACACACGTAATAAGCTAAGATAATGAGTTAACATCATTTCCTGGAGATTTGGGGTAGAAATTCCACTATTTTTCCACCTCTTTTCCCTTTTTTTTCCTCTTTCTTTTCTAATTTTTCTTTCTCGTCAACTTTGCTCAAATGTTTTTGTTCCTATATGTATTGCTGCAGCTAAGGGATTAAATCCCTTAGCTAACCAACATATCCATTTAATTTTATATCTTTTAAAAAATACGACGATTAAAATTAAAATGGAATCCTAGAGAAGTCGAAATGATCCCAAAATTTTCAAGTAAGTTATACAAAATATATGTAACATACTCGCGAAGACGGATCTCAAATCGGACAACCGAAACTCACTTTCAAAAAATCATAAAAGTCATAAATAATCATACGAACCTAATGGCGCTTTCGGATTTCGAATCGGAGCTCATTCGCCAAAACCGAGATCAAAAATCTCTTTTTAATATTTATCGACAATAAAAATTGAAACCTTCTTCTGATGCCTGCCAAACGAGGTCTGATTTAGCTCAAATTTTACAGACAGGTCCTAATTGACCTTACGAATATTTTAAAATTATCGGCACGCCAATCGGAGTCCTAACTTCCGAAACGACTGACCGAGGTCTTTTCATTCTCCTCCACTTAGACTCTCGTTCGTCCTCGAACGAGCAAGAGTCTAAAATAGATTTCACACCTCTAATGAGAATGCTTACACCGATTTTTCAATGACATTTACTATGAATCCAAAATCATATACAATGATAAGAACTTTTAGGCTTTAAAGACCAAGATCGAACCTGAATCGTCGAAGAGGTAAGAATATTTCTGACACATACTGGACTCAAGCTCCCAAGTGTCCTCCTCATGAGGACGATTATTCCATCGTACTCGAACCATCAGAATCTGCTTCGAACGAAGCTTTCGGACATCACGCGCAACTATAGCAACTGGGAACTCGTCGTAGGCCAGATTCACATCTAGCTGAGCAGGGTCTAATTCGATCACTTCGGAAGGATCTCGGATACACTTCCAGAGCATCGATACATGAAAAACTGGGTGAACTGGCATAGAAGTTGGCAAGTCGAGCCGATAAGCTACCTTACCAATACGCTTCTCGATACGGAAAGGGCCAATGAACCTGGGACTAAGCTTTCCTTTCCTACCAAACCTCTTTACACCTTGCATTGGTGACACTTTCAGAAATACCATGTCCCCGACCTCGAACTCTAACTATCGGCTCCTCCGGTTCGAATATGAAATTTGCCTACTCTGGGCGGTCTGTAAATGATCCTGAATAACACGAACAACATCAAGAGTCTGACGAATCATATCTGAACTTATCACCTCGACATCTCGAGACTCAAACCAGCCAATAGGAGAACGACATCGACGACCATATAAGGCCTCAAATGGAGCCATCTGAATGGAAGACTGGTAGCTATTATTATAAGAGAACTCTGCTAATGCCAAATGATCATCCCGGTAACCCCCGAAGTCCAGTGCACAAGCTCTCAACATGTCCTCCAGAATTTGAATAACCTGCTCGGACTGACCATCAGTCTAAGGATGGAATGCTGTGCTAAGCTGCACCTGAGTCCCCAACTCTCTTTGAAAAGACTGCCATAACTGAGAAGTAAACTGGGAACCACGATCTGAGATAATGGATACAAGAGTACCATGCAGCCTAACCACCTGCTCAATGAAAATCCGAGCCAATCTCTGAGCTGAATCAGTAGTCTTTACAGGGATAAAGTGAGATGATTTAGTCAGTCTATCGACAATGACCCCGACTGAATCATGGCGCCACAGGGTCTTTGGCAGACCAACTATAAAATCTATTGTGATGTGCTCCCACTTCCACTCGGGAATGGGTAATGCCTTGGCTAACCCTGCTGGTCTCCGGTGCTCGAACTTAACCTGCTGACAGTTCAAGCAACGAGATACATAATCAAATACATCTCTCTTCATCCCCTTCCACCAGTATAGCTCTCGGAGGTCCTGATACATTTTTGTAATACCAGGATGAATGGAATAACGCGAGCTATGAGCTTCATCGAGCACTGGCTGCCTCAAATCCCCAACATCAGGAACACAGAGTCGACCATTAAACCGAAGAATTCCATCTGAATCAAGCTCGAAGGAGGGAACTCCTCCACTTAGGACACGACCACGCACCTCCTGCAAATGAGGATCCTCGAAATTTCTTCCCTTAATCTGATTGACTAAGGAAGACTGAGCTGCAATACACGCTAAGACTCGACTGGAGTCTTGGAGAAAAAATCTCACGCCAGAATCGCCAAGGGACTGCAATTCTCGGGCCAATAGTCTCATATCAGCATAAAGAAAAGCCATGCTGCCCATGGACTTCCTGCTCAAAGCATCTGCTACCACGTTCGCCTTCCCAGGATGATAGCGGATAGTGAGATCATAATCTTTAATCAATTCAAGCCACCTCCGCTGTCCGCCATTAAGATCCTTCTGAGAGAGAAGATACTGCAGGCTCTTATGATCCGTATACACCTCACAAGGCTCTCCATAAAGATAATGCCTCCATATCTTCAAAGCAAAGACCACAGCTGCCAATTCTAAATCATGAGTCAGATAATTTTTCTCATTCGGCTTCAACTGTCTGGAAGCATAAGCAATTACCTTCCCGTGCTGCATAAGAACACAACCAAGGCCCACACG
Source organism: Petunia secreta (assembly GCA_029990175.1). Classification (NCBI taxonomy): domain Eukaryota; kingdom Viridiplantae; phylum Streptophyta; class Magnoliopsida; order Solanales; family Solanaceae; genus Petunia; species Petunia secreta. The sequence goes on along the minus strand of JARKIP010000208.1, from coordinate 277,044 downwards.
AGACGCATCACAATAAACTACGAATACACCGGAGCCCGAAGGAAGGGATAACACTGGAGGTGAAGTCAATAAGGCCTTAAGATTTTGGAAGCTTGCCTCACACTCATCGGACCATCGAAACTGAACCACCTTCTGCGTCAGGTGAGTCAGAGGAGCTGCAATATTAGAGGACTTCTCCACAAACCTCTGATAATAACCTGCCAACCTAAGGAAGCTGCAAATATCCGTTGGAGTGGTAGGACGAGGCCATTTCTGTACTACTTTAATCTTCTTCGGACCAACCTTAATACCTTCACTACATACCACGTGACCCAAAAATGCCACAGAATCAAGCCAAAACTCACATTTCGAGAACTTGGCATACAACTTACGATCACGGAGGGTCTGAAGAACCACCCTCAGATGATAATCATGCTCCTCGCGGCTACGAGAATAAATAAGAATATCATCAATGAAGACAATTACAAAAGAATCAAGGTATGGCTTAATCACCCGGTTCATGAGATCCATAAAGGCTGCAGGGGCATTAGTCAGCCCAAAAGACATAACTAGGAACTCATAATGGCCGTAACGAGTCCTAAAAGCAGACTTCGAGATATCTGACTCACGAATCTTTAGCTGATGATAACCAGATCGCTGATCGATCTTAGAAAAGAATTTGGCACCCTGCAACTGACCAAACAAATCATCAATGCAAGGCAAAGGATAATTATTCTTGATGGTGACCTTATTTAACTGATGATAATCAATACACATCCGCATAGTCCCATCTTTCTTTTTTACGAATAGAACAGGAGCACCCCACAGAGAAATACTCGGCCTAATGAACCCTTTATAAAGCAAATCTTGCAACTGCTCCTTCAGCTCCTTTAACTCTGATGGAGCCATGCGATAAGGAGGGATAGAAATAGGTTGAGTCCCTGGCACTATATCAATACCAAACTCGATCTCTCGATCAGGAGGAAGTCCTGGCAAATCATCTGGAAACACATCAGGGAACTCCCTAACGACAGGAACAGAATCAAGAGATGGAATCTCCACAGTGGTATCTCGAACCATGGAAAGATACGCTGAACACCTTTTATCCATCATCCGATTTGCCTTCAGGAAAGAAATAACATGCCCCATGAGTGGAAAATAAGAGCCCTGCCACACCACCGGTGCTGAATAAGGAAGAGACAACTGAAGAGACTTGGCATGACAATCCAATGTGGCATGACACGACGCCAGACAATCCATGTCAATAATAACATCAAAATAAACCATATCTAGAATTAGAAGATCTACTAGTGTCTCACGACACCCTAAAGATATGGTACAAGCTGGATAAACTCGATCCACAATGATAATGTCTCCAATAGGAGTAGAAACGCAGAATGGATCACGAAGACACATATAATCAACATGAAAACCCGAAGGAAAATAAGGAGATACATATGAATATGTAGATCCTGGATCCACCAAAGAATATGCATCTCGACCACAAACAGATAAAATACCTGTAACAACAGCTGGTGATGCCTCGGCATCCTGCCTGGCCGGCAATGCATATAGCTGTCTCTGCGGCTGAGCTGATCTACCACCCTGAGATCCACCCCTGGAGGGATCACCTGAACCACGACCCCGACCTCTACCAGATGGTGGTGCACCTCTAGCTGGCTGAGACCCTGAAGAGGAACCCTGAGGCTGCTGCTGCATAGGTGCTGGAGGGCGAAGGAAAGAACTGTTACTACCCTGCTGATAAAGATAAGGGCAATCTTTCTTATGATGCCCTAGCTCACGACAATGGAAACACCCTGGGCCATACCGGCGCTGCACGAACTACTGATGACTACTAGGAGGAAGCTGGGGATGACCTCGTCGAGGTCCTGGCGCGTCCTGAAAACTACGCGCTGGAAACTGAGCTGGTCTAACAGGAGGCCTACTCTGTTGCTGATAACTCCTACCTCCATACGAGGTACTAGAATGCCCTGGACCACGAGATCTCTTACTCTCACGCTCTAACTGCTCCATCTCCAAACTATGATAGGCCTCATATCTCCTGGCAATATCAACAGCGACATTAAATAGAGTACCAGCCTCAATCTCACGAGTCATCTGGGACCGCAAATGAGGATAAAGCCCATCAATAAAATGTCTGACCCTCTCAGTGGGCTCCTGCACGAGATCTGGAGCATAGCTGGACATCTTTGAAAACAAAAGCTCGTACTCTGTGACTGACAGGTTACATTGTCCAATCCTCTCAAATTGTCTCATCTTCTCATCCTGCTAACTACGAGGGAAAAACTTCTCCATGAATCGATGGGATAACTCACTCCAGGTCAGCTTAGGTAAGCCCTGCCTAGGTGATTGGAGTGCGGTCCACCAAGCTAAAGCCGGACCCTCAAACTGGAAGGCAGTATAATCAACTCTATACTGCTCAAGATATCCAACGGCCGCTAAGATACGCTGACATTGATAAAGAAACTCACGAGGCTTAAGCTTATCTGATTTCTAACCAGAGAACTTCGGAGGACTAAGTCGGATAAAATAATGCAACCTTGCCGGATCATCAACCTGACCTGCTACCGGGACTGGCTGACCAACCTGAACAACCGGAGATACAACACCGGCTACCTCTGGAACATGACCATCTGGAACATGAACTGCTGGGGCTACATGTGGAGCTGGAATTGGGGCTTCCTGAACCTGAGAACCAATATCTACCGCAGCCTGAGGAGCAGCCTGAGGGATAGGAGCATCTACAGCAGCCTGAGGGATAAGAGCATCTACAGCAGCCTGAGGAATATGAGCATCTACGACAGCCTGAGGAATAGGAGGTCCCTGGGGCACCTGCGTCGCTAAGAATCTCATCAAAGCGTCATGAAGTGCGGGGGGAACGAATAAGCCCTGCTCCCCCTGCCCAGCAAAAGCTGGCACTACCGGAACCTCTGCAGCAGGATCAACATGATCCACCATCCTTGCGGCCTGGGCAACTCTACCTCTGCCTCGACCACGACCTCTACCGCAGCCAACACCACCACCTCGCGGAGCAGCAGGCATAGGGGCGACCGCTGGCTCCTCCGCCTCTCGCTGAACATTCGCGCGCGTTCTCACCATTTACTGCGGAAAATTAAAAATATTTAAGTTCAGATAAGAAGACTCACGCACGACAGGGAAAGAAAGAAAGGAAACTGCCTAAATGCCACCATAGCCTCTCGTAGATAGGTACAGACGTCTCCGCCCGATAAGCGAGACTCTATTAGACACTGTCATGATCTGGAAAAACTCTAAACCTCGCTCTGATACCAACTGACACGACCCGAATTCTTGTTTAGGCCGTGCGGGCACCCGACCACCTTCCTTAAACCTGTCGGGCGAACCCTATTGACTGAATCGATATAAATTGTGAAGAATTACCTTGAAATAAAAATGAACCAAACTTTAACAACATAAGATAACTCTCAAGGATAGACAAACATACAAGCTGTCTGTATAATACAGATAACTACCTAGAAGATACATTTTTAAAGGTTTCCAGATCAGACATCTAAGAAGGCCAAAAGATATACACACCTCCCGAAGGGAGCAAAACTAAGGAAAACTGTAATATCTGAAGTTGGTGGCCGCAATGAACAAGATGGCTCACCGTAGACAGCTGAAACGTACAACTCCTTAATCACGACGCGGCTGGCTGGGTTCTGGAACAGAATCTGCCGAACGAAAAAAAAAACACAAGAACAAATAGGGGGTGAGTCATAAGGACTCAATAAGTGAGGTCAAACTAGCAACCTCGAAATAAAGATACACTAGTCAGGAAAACAGAAGCCATAGCAGTCAACCAGATAAATCATTCACAGATAATTAATGCAATAAATCTATACTGCTAAAAAAAAATATATCAAATAAAGCTAAAGGCTTCATTCCTTATGTCTTAGGGCAATCCAGTTAGGAACCTGATACCCCATTTGCATACGCAGGCCAGGCCTATGTACAGGCTTCAAAGTCCCATAAGCAAACCCTAAATAAATTACATTTATATGTTGCCTGTAACTCATTGAGTACTAATATATAATCATTTCCATCATTGGGGTCCAATTGACCCTTTAAACTATCAATTTAAGTCATTAGGGCGATGTCTAATATACCTATTTTTACCGTAAAAATATATTCAAACACACGTAATAAGCTAAGATAATGAGTTAACATCATTTCCTGGAGATTTGGGGTAGAAATTCCACTATTTTTCCACCTCTTTTCCCTTTTTTTTCCTCTTTCTTTTCTAATTTTTCTTTCTCGTCAACTTTGCTCAAATGTTTTTGTTCCTATATGTATTGCTGCAGCTAAACCCTAAACCCTAAACCCTAAATCCCTTAGCTAACCGACATATCCATTTAATTTTATATCTTTTAAAAAAATTCGATACGACGATTAAAATTAAAATAGAATCCTAGAGAAGTCGAAATAATCCCAAATTTTTCAAGTAAGTTATACAAAATATATGTAACATACTCGCGAAGACGGATCTTAAATCGGACAACCGAAACTCAAGATGCGAACTTTAAGGAAAAAGGTCAAATTATTAAACTTTCGGTATTTTAGCGGAACCTAGCCGAACAACATCAAAATTCACTTTCGAAAAATCAAAAAAGTCATAAATAATCATACGAACCTAACGGCGCTTTCAGATTTTGAATCGGAGCTCATTCGCCAAAACCGAGCTCAAAAATCTCTTTTTAATATCTATCGACAATAAAAACTGAAACCTTCTTCCGATGCCTACCAAACGAGGTCTGATTTAGCTCAAATTTTATAGAAAGGTCCTAATGAATCTTACAAATATTTTAAAATTATCGGCACGCCAATCGGAGTCCTAACTTCCGAAACGACTGACCGAGGTCGTTACAGTTTACTAATCCAAGTTCAAAGAAGATGAGAAAGCAACATCAAGACAAGGAATCAAGTCAACACAAATCAAATAGCCCCTCCCAAAACTAACAATTTTTCTTTGAGAGCAGGAGCAACAAGACTTGCAGTAAAAAAAAAAACATCTTAGTCAGTCAGTTTCCAAGATTTTTATTTCTTGGATTACTATGACATTTGATTTGGATAAATCTTGGGCCCGAAAACTCAACGCCTTTCCACTTTGCCGAAAGGAGATAGTTCTATTTCCCATAACTCTTGCAAATTACTAAAAATTTACGTTTCTTATTTTTGTTGTTTTAATATGATTTTACTTAAGTTTCTGTATTATGATTTTCAGATATTTCCTATTCTTGAGGTTCACTTTGCTTTACCACAAAGATTATTTTCACCATAGACAATTTGAAGAGTACTTGTTACTTTAATTTTAATTTTATTTATGTTATTTTATTTTTATTTAGGCTTGTTCGCTTTATAAATGAACGATTTAGGCTCATTCACTTTATAAATAAATGATATCAAGTCTGTTCACCCTATAAATAAATATTTCGGGTCCATCCACCCAAAACCAGGATATATAGGGTCCATCCACCCAAAAATAAGATATGCCGGATTCATCCATGACACGTCTGGTCCATTTACCTAATAATAGGATATGTCAGGTCCATCCCCCAAAACATCAAATATTTAGGGCTCTTCCATCGAAAAATAAGATATATGGGGTCTATCCACCCAATAATAGGGTATGTCGGGTCCATCTACCCAATAATAGGATATGTCGGGTCCCTTCACTCAAAAATAGGGTATGTCGGGTCCATCCACCCAATAATACGATATGTAGGGATCATCCACTTAAAAATAAGATATTTTAGGTTATTCCACCAAAAAATAAGGGTTCATCTACCCAAAAATAGAATATTTCAGGTTCATCCACCCAAAAAAAGATATGTGACACGACCCAAATTTCCAATTATGCCATGCGGGCACCCGACAACCTCTCCTAGACCCGTCGGGCGAACCTTATACACTAAACTTACGCAAACGATAAGAAATCAACTAAGTAATGATATGAAATTAACTTCAACAACATAAGAAAAACGGAATAGACTATATATATACACACACATGGAACACACATATATACAGGCTGCCAGAAGGATTGCAGCTAAATACCTGAACAAATAGGTCTAGAGCCAGTCAGATTGAACATCTATGAAGTTCAAAAATATATACATTCCCCGAAGGGAACCAAATATAAAACATAATATTAACATCTATAGCTGGTGGCCTCAACGAACAAGCTGGCTCACCACAGACAGCTGAAATCGCTTCGCTCCTCGCCCGTGACGCTGGCTGGATCCTGGAGCGGAATCTGCCGTAACAAAAATACAAAACAAGAACAAGTAGGGAGTGAGTTATAAGGACTCAATACGCGAGAAATAGCTATTTAAGTCAAAAGATAGTCAACTGAGCCAGAGAAACAGCAAGTAACGACATATAACATATAAACAATGCACGAATGGGCGAGTAGCAGTCTTATACAGGTAGCAAATACATAGAATGTCATGAGATGAATGCAACATGATGCAATAGGGTCACATGTGCCCAATGAATAGAGCGCAATCCTCCCACTCCGAAGCGGAATCCTCCTACCCTCAATGTGATGCAAGGAGCGGAATTCTCCTGCTCCTAGGGCGGAATCCACCAGCATCTCTTCCCTCACATAAAAACTCATTTAGGGAGAATGACTTGGAATCTAGTCGATTCGAGACGTTCCCGCTCCCGAGTCGTCCGCTTGGGGGATAATAAAACCCGGTATAGCTAACTACTTTCCTTAGTAAGCAACGCTAGGAATCATGCATCATGACATATCATTAGTCGACTTGTTCTCAAGTCTGATAGGCCAACTTGTTCAAACAATCCGAACGGGTTTTAACCCCCAAAGAGCGTTGAACATGATTTATTTGCATTTGCTTAAAAGATTGAACGTGCACAATGTGGATCGTTTATTGGCATTGTTCTAGATTTAGTGCTATTCAAAGGCACGAAGGTTACCCAATGGGCGTTAAAAGCACAAATTGAATCAGTAATGATTGTTTATAGACAGTCAAAATTATTCTGTATTCAATGCCATTCAAAGGCACGTAGGTAACCTAAGAGGCGTCAAAAGCCCAAATTGAATCAGAAATAATTGTTTATAGACAGTCGAAATTATTCTGCATTCAATGCCGTTCAAAGGTGTGAAGGCAACCCAAGAGGCGTCAAAAGCCCGAATTGAATCAGAAAAGATTGCTTAAACAATCAGAATTATTTTGTATTCAATGCCATTCAAAGGCACGAAGGTAACCGAGGAGGCGTCAAAAGCCCAAATTGAATCAGAAACGACCGTTTAAGTCTTAAACAATTGGAATCATTTTGTATTCAATGTTATTCAAAGACATTAAATGGTAACCAAAGAGGCATTAAAGGACCAATTTGAAGCAGAAATAGCCGCTTGATAGATGGGATGACACATAACGCATGTTTATCCTTTAAGTATTATATAAAGACTTGAGATCCTTGGCATGTCACAAGTCCATTAGCAATTTTCTCCTAAAGTGTTTAAAGGGTTCTCAACTCACAACGACACATCTCCTCATATCCTCTATCGCATTATTTTCAAAAACTTGTGCCATACATTGATCATTTTGCTTACAATAAAGCAAATCTTAGGCGTTTTTCTCCCCTTTTCTATCATCCTTCACCTTTTTCCAAAAGATCATGGCCACTAGAACATATGACATGGTAGTTGAAATCCCTCAGTTTCTTAGAGATTGGTGGGGAAACCTAAGCATAGATCAACAAGACCGAGTTAAAGTGGTGTTGGGGAACCTGATTTCATTAATGGAGCACACTGCAGTAGAAGGGATGATAGAAGCAGCAGTTCACTATTGGGATGCAGACCAGGCAGTTTTTCACTTTGGGAATGTAGAGTTGACACCATTACTGGAGGAAATAGGTAGGTTACCTCAATTATCATTTGAAAGTGAAGAAGTCTTGACGCCCAAAAACACTACAGCCGAGGAGTTCTTAGAGATGGTAGGGTTTAAGCCCGAATTATGCACAGACAGTATAGGGTAATCAGGAATTTCTTTAACTTCCCTCTACATCAAATTTGGCTACGGAGAAGCATTTCAAGAATCTGAAGGCTATTTGTACATTGACCAGGCAGATTGGCAAGAGCGAAGGGTACTTGCTTTTGTCACCAACTTTCTAGGGACTGTTGTCTTTCCACAACACAAAGGACGACTTGATGTTTGCATGGTCACAATTGCTGATGCCTTACTCAAAGACACTAACAAGAACTACACTTTAGTACCGATGATTGTTGCAGAGGTGTACCGAGCCTTAAAAAGATGCAAGAAGGGCACTGCTTTCTTTGAAGGTTGCAATCTGCTTTTAAAAATTTGGCTGATGGAGCATTTGCAAAGGATGGATAATACAGACCAAGCTTTCCATTCCATACCGAAAGAAAACAACATCTTGACTTATACAGCCCGCATGGACAATGCTTTTGGGAAATGGGACCAACCAACAACTACTAACGATTTGCACCACATGTTCTGTCAACTGATACCTGAAAACATTCAATAGATGTTTGATTACTTTCCCAGCACAACAGTAATCATACGGTCCGAGAAAGACTCATTTCTCATCTTAGTGGGCTTTAGAGGAGTTTATCCATACACTCCTTTAAGGACACTTAAACAAGCAGGGAGAAAGCAGGTTATACCCCAAATTGCAGACATCAGAAGTTTCTAAGCGAATATTCTCGGAGAAGTAATCTCGTTTAAAGACAAGATAATGGAACTGTTGGTGCAAGCAAACCCGAAGGAGAATGCTAAATACGAACGCGGAAGTAAATGACAAGAAAATAAAAGATAGAAGCAAGACAAATCTTGCTTTGATTCAAAAGAACAGTGAAGAACCTGTCTCAAAGCTCGATTGAAGGGAAATCAAGACGCACCTATACTACGCAACAATCCTCAAGAAAGACCCGCTTCTTGCAAATTGAATCATCAAGAAGAAATTCTTCAAACGAATAACACCGATTGACACAAGTTCTTTAAAAGCCCACGTCGGGGTTCGGCTCCATCGGGGACTCACAATAGCACTTGCTATGTTTTTCATAAACTCAAAAACTGGATCCTTTACAATGAAATGAAGTAAAGTATTTATAGGCTAAGCTAAGGGCAGAATAGTAAATAGTCAGAAGCAACTAATAAAAACAAGCCATGCAGGGCTGAGCTAAATTGTGTGTTCGGCAGCCTTGACTTCGGTGCGTGGTTGCTTGCTCGAACTCATTGTCCTCGGACGCTCACTTGTCTTCGAGCTCATTGTCCTCGGTCACTTTGCCTTCGGGCTCAAATCTGAAGATAAAGCCTTCGGTTCTTGAGCCCAGCCACTCAGCTTCAGAGCAATTGCTTTCCTTCGGCCAGGCTAAGTGAATGTGCACATCGTGCAGTAGCTTGGCTTGACTTCGTTTCATCGGTCTCCTCGGTGGATCAAACTCTTGATCAGCACGTGTTCGGGCTGCATCATCCTCCCCTTCTTGAGAAGATTTCGTCCTCGAAATCGAGCCCTCCTCGTCCTCTGAAGTTTGACCTACAACACAAGGAACTAAGTCAGCAACACTGATAAGGATCAATACAACAAAACAAAGAACGATAGGAGAGCGAGACACTTCTCAAACTCCCTTCGAAGTAACCCCGGGGAACTTGTCCCGAGATACCCTCGAATCGGCGTCTAGAAGGACCTACACTATGCAACCACCCTCGAGTCGCACCCGGGACTCGCAAGTAGAATGATCGGGTTTTCGGTTCAACACTCAACTAGGTTCCACTAGTGAATTCAAGCAACCAAAGAAAGGGTTTTTTCAATAAAGAGATAAACTATATTCATCATTCATAAGATTCAAAGGTAAGCTAAGGTTTGAAGAGGTTTGTGAAGTATTTATAAACTTCACTTACACATAATGAAAGCTCTAAAATACCCCTAAAGTGGGTTAAAACATTAAATACCACGTAGGTCTATAGTTGTCAAAAACATAGCATAAAACTAGGAATCCCGCAACCCTTCAGCAAACTAAGTGCCCGGCCTACTTGGAGTAGGCGCCCAGCCTTCTGGGAGTAGGCGCTCAGCCTACTTGGAGTAGGCGCCCAGCTTACTTGGAGTAGGCGGTCCGCCCATCTTGCTGAGGCGGTCCGCCTGGTCAATTTCCAGAGAGTTGTCAAAAAGTAGGCGGTCTGCCTAGTTGAGTAGGCAGTATGCCCGTTCCTGTAGCTTCTTGATTTGCTTCCAAACGTGCCCCGGATGCCTCTTCAAGTGGCCTAAGTGATCCACCATCCATGGCACTCAAAAGTATGATCTTCAGGCTACTCTCGGAGCCTTCATCCATGTCCCTCCAAGTCAAGTGAAGATGGGTGTCTTGAATCAACTTGGCTTGACTCCTAGTGAACGGCCTTGAGGTATGCCCCGCATCATCCTCCCCTTCTTGGGAAGGTTTCGACCTCGAAACCATGGCTTCCTCCTCTCCGGCATCACCATTCCCTACATCAAAAAGGGTCAAGTCAGTCACATTGAAAGTATTTGACACATTGTACTTACCGGGTATATATATCACATAGGCATTGTTGTTGATCTTGGAAAGCACTTGAAAAGGTCCAACTCCACGGGGTGCCAATTTCCCTTTCCTAAGGTTTGGAAACCTTTCTTTACGGAAGTGCACCCACACCCAATCTCCCTTTTTGAGCTCAAGCTTCTTCCTTCCCTTGTTCGTCTTGGAAGCAACATTTGCATAGGCTTCCTCCAAGTTCTTCTTGGCTTTAGCATGAAGTTCAATCATAGCCTTTGCTCGGCTTTTCCCTTCAAAATTAGCAACCGTTTCCCTTGGCAAAGGGGTTAGATCAAGGGGAATCAAGAGATTAAAACCATACACACATTTAAATGGAGTCATGCCAATCAAGCTATGCAATGTACGACTGTAGGCAAACTCCATGAGAGGAAGTTTATCAACCCACGTCCCGGCCTTACCTCGGGTCATGGCCCTTAGAAGAGCACCCAAACTCCGGTTTACTACCTCGGTTTGCCCATCCGTTTGTGGGTGGTGGGACGTAGAGAACAAGAGCTTGGTGCCAAGGGCACCCCACAAACTTCTCCAAAAGTGGCTTAGGAACTTGGTGTCCCTATCACTTACAATAGTTTGAGGCACACCATGCAATTTCAAGACATTGTTAATGAACAAAGAGGCAACATGTTGTGCATCATCACACTTCTTGCAAGGAATGAAGTGAGCCATTTTGGAGAACCTATCTACGACAACATAAATGATATCATGGCCCCCCCCCAGACCGTGGTAATCCTATCACAAAATCCATTGATATATCAATCCACGGACTAGTAGGCACGGGGAGAGGAGTATACAAACCATGGGGGTTAGCTTTAGATTTCGCATGCTTGCACTCAAGGCAATTTTTACAAAGCTTTTCCACTTGAACCCCCATCTTTGGCCAATGGAATTGTTCCATGGGAATGGCCAAGGTTTTGTTTCTCCCAAAGTGTCCCATCAAGCCCCCACAATGAGCTTCACGAATCAACAATTCCCTCCAAGAGGACTCGGGAACACACACTTTACCATTTTTAAAGATATATCCATTAACCCATTGGTATTTTTCAACCCTTTCCCCCTTTTCAAGAGCTTCGTGAATGCTCTTTAGCTTAGGGTCATGAGCATACATCAATTTGATGCTCTCAAAACCCATGAGCTTGGAGGTTAGGGTGGTGGCTAGAGCAAAACTTTCTCGAAAGCGCATCCGCCACAACATTGTCTTTCCCTTTCTTGTATTGGATCACATAGGGAAAAGACTCAATGAATTCAACCCACTTGGCATGTCTCTTATTGAGCTTCTCTTGGCCTCTTAAATGCTTGAGTGACTCATGGTCACTCTTGATTACAAATTCTCGAGGCCAAAGGTAGTGTTGCCAATGGGCAAGGGCTCTCACAAGGGCTTACAACTCCTTGTCATATGTAGAATAGTTCAAGGAGGCCCCTTTCAATTTCTCACTAAAGTAGGCGATGGGTTTGCCATCTTGCATTAAAACACCACCAATTCCCACCCCCGAGGCATCAAATTCAACCTCAAATGCCTTCCGGAAGTCGGGCAATTGCAATAGAGGGGCGGTACTCCACCTACTTTTCAATTCTTGGAAGGCCTTCTCTTGAGGCTCTCCCCAAACAAAAGGTTGGTCCTTCTTCACCAATTCGGTGAGTGGGGCGGCAATGGAGCTAAAGTCTTTCACAAATCGTCTATAAAAGCAAGCAAGACCATGAAAGCTCCTCACTTGAGTCACGGTAGTAGGAGTAGGCCAATCACGTATGGCCTCTACCTTAGACTCATCCACCTCCACTCCTTGGGCACTCACAACAAACCCAAGGAAGACTACCTTCTCAACACCAGAGGCACACTTTTTAAAATTAGCATAGAGCTTGTCGGCTCTCAACATTTCAAGAACTTGCCTAAGGTGATCAACATGGTCGTCTATTGATTTGCTATAGATCAATATATCGTCAAAGTAGACGACCACAAACTTGTTGATGAATGGCTTTACAACATGGTTCATTAGCCTCATGAAAGTGCTAGGTGCATTGGAGAGCCCAAAGGGCATCACCAACCATTCATAGAGACCAAACTTGGTCTTGACTGCAGTCTCCCATTCATCACCAGGTTTCATCCGGATTTGATGGTAGCCGGACCTAAGGTCAATTTTGCTAAATACACATCATCTAACATGTCATCAAGTCGGGGAATGGGATGACGGTACTTTACCGTTATTTTGTTCACGGCCCGACAATCAACGCACATCCTCCAAGTGCCGTCCTTTTTTGGAACAAGGATCACGGGTACGGCACAAGGACTCAAGCTCTCCCTCACCAAGACTTTAGTGAGCAATTCATCAACTTGCCTTTGCAATTCTCTTGTATCCTCCGTATTGCTCCTATAAGCCGGCTTGTTTGGGATTTGGGATCCCGGGACAATGTCTATTTGGGGTTCAATTCCCCTCAAAGGAGGTAATCCATCTGGCATCTCATCCGGGAACATGTCCCCGAAATCCTTCAAGACATTCTCAAACACACTAGGCAAAGGGTTAGAAGAAAAATCACAATTAGAGTTAAGGATCATACCTTTGTGCACTAGGCATAGGAGAAACTTGGTGCCATCATTACCTCTTAGGACCTCGCCCGGTTGCATCATGGCACATATTCCACCGGTAGATGAAGAAGGTGGGATTGCCACCATGCTTTTGGACAAAGGGCTAGTCTCAATGATTGACTTGGCCTTTGCCGCCTCCCTCAACTCCCTCATCCGATTGTAGTCATCACTCACTTGTTTGGGAGTTAGGGGCTTCAACACAAATTTCCTTCCTTCATGTTGGAGCGTGTAAGTGTTGACACGCCCGTCATGAACCGCCTGTCGATCGAATTGCCAAGGCCTTCCAAAGAGAAGGTGGCAAGCTTGCATGGGCACAACGTCGAACAAGTGTTCATCAACATAACTACCCATTTTGAACTTGATCATTGCTTGCTTCACTACCTTTAACTCCCCACATTCACTAAGCCATTGCAATCGATATGGCTTGGGGTGTTTCACGGTAGGCAATTTCAATTGGGTTATAAGAGATTGACTCACAACGTTAGCACAACTCCCGGAGTCAATGATCATAGAGCATACAACACCCTTAACACGACACCTAGCATGGAAAAGTTTTTCTCTTTGCAAGGTTTCGCCATCTTCCACAATCATAGCTCCTAGGCTCCTCCTCACAACTAGAAAAGTATGAGGTTCCTCATCCTCCACCGTGTCATCTTGATCATCCTCCTCTACTCCCTCATCTCCCTCTACTCCCTCATCTCCCTCCGGTTCACTCTCTTGTTCATAAGCACTATCACCAACAACAACCATGGTCCTTTTCGTAGGACATTCCTTAGCAAAATGCCCATATCCCTTGTATTTGTGACATTGAATGGAAGAAGAGGTAGGAGTATTCAATTGGGTTTTAGAATTACCTCCAACATTGGGTGTGTACTTCTCAAACGGCTTCTTCACATCTTTGCTAGCACTTGCTCCGCTAGGGCCACTTGCATTTGTGAATCTTGCATTGGGAGTAGGATTTTTCCAATCCTTTGGCTTGTTCATGGAAGTAGTAGTGTTGCTCTTGTAACGGTTGGACTTCTCTTTGTCAAGCCATTGCTCGGCTTGAATAGCAGCATCAAGGACTTCTTGAAGTGAAAGATAAGCATGCAATCTCAATTGTGAAGCTATAGCATAGCTCAACCCATTCATGAAACGGATCACGGCTTGCTCCTCATCTTCGGTGTCCATATCCAAGGCCATTCGAGTTCTTTCAAACTCATCATAATATTCATGCACCGTCTTGACACCTTTCTTCAACTCATAAAGTTTCTTGAGTTGTTCTTGACGATATCTAGGAGTGATGTACTTGATACTCATGATACCCTTCAAGTCATTCCAACCCACATTCACGGGAATTCCCACTCTTCTCCTTGATCTCTTGACGGATTCCCACCAAGTAGATGCATAGAACTCAAAGGATGAAATAGTATAAGTGCCTTTCTTGTCATCGGTCATGTCATTGGTGTCAAACATCCTTTCCATGAGTAGTACCAATTCAATGTAGGCACTCGGATCACAATTCCCTTTAAAGATTGGGAGATTAAGCTTCACACTATTGAGGTTGGTGTTGTCACGACCCCCACGGAAAGGCTCCGGTTGGCCCCCATAGTGATCTTCATTCACACCATACTCCCTCCTCGCATTCCCTCCAACATACCCCATAGGTGGCCCTCGACCTCGGCCCCTACCTCGATCCACATTTCGACCCCAATTCATACCTCGCCTTGGTTGAAAGTGTTCATCAAACCCATACATATCATCACCATATTCGGCTTCCTCCCCTTCTTGAGCTTCATCGACTTGCTCAAGAGGTTGCACATTTCGGATGGGTCTTGGTAGTGGAATGTTTCTTGGGGGATTGTCCAAGATACGGGGAATGCCCGTTCGATCAATTCTCTCTCGATCCTCCTTTGTGCATTGTTGATTGAGCAATTCAATGACATGGCTAACTTGCTCCGGGGTAAAGTTAGGAGTACTTGAGACTTCAACTTGGACACTCGGGGTCCCTCTCTCAACTTGGACACTCGGGGTCCCTTTCTCCGATTGGACATTGGAAGTCCCTTGCTCAACTAGAGCACTAGAGTTCACCCTCTCAAGGCTTTCAATCCTCAAGTTCATACTATCCAATTTAGCAAGGATAGTAGCAAGGGCACTCTTAGAAAAATCTTCTCCTTCGGTAGACATTTTACCTACACAAGTAACAAACGTTAGAAAAACAACCTCACACACTCCCTCACAAGTGTTTCACTCGGATCACTCGTTTAGTGGCGGTGGCTATTTCACTCTTGCTTGAATCCAAAGCTTCACTAAGTTGAATAGTGAACATAACTTAATCACTCGACTCAAAAGCCAAATGCACTCCAGGGTGAGTGGAGTTGATATGACTCTGTTTGAACGATAAGCTCTTTAAGTGCGGACTTGAGCCAAATGAGTCTACGAGTCTTCTTCGAATTCTAGTCTCCGGTCTAGGCTTAAGTTTCCTAATAGCTTAGAAGGGCTAGCATAATTCAAGTAGGTGAGATTACTCAAAGAACTACTAGCTAGAAGCAATGCAATCAAAGAAACAAGAGATCCTACGAAAAACTACCTGAAACCACGCCCCACAGAAGTAGGCGCCCCACCTGTTTTCAGTAGGTGGTCCGCCTGAATTCTCTACAGAGGAGAGTAGGTGGTCCGCCCTCTCTAGTAGGCGCCCCGCCTCTGCAAAATCCAGAGAGTTCAACAAAAAGAGGCGGTCCGCCCCTTGCACTAGGCGCTCCGCCCACTGCAAGTTTCAGCACAGTTTCAAACACGATTTTCTTGGTTTTGCACCCCAAAATTCAACAATTCTCCCGTTGTTTTAGAAATTCAAAGGTACCCCAATGTTGTTTCAATCACAAAGAACAAACCCCAATAATTTTTATCAAACCCCAATCAAAATCAAGTAATCTACCATGTTCATCAACTTCAAGCTTAGGGTTTCAAATTTTCAAGTTTTCAAGGGGTTTCAAATTTTCAATTCTTGTGTTTTCAACTTCAAATTGGGTGCTTAGGGTACCAAAAGAACGGGTTTCCAATAAGGAACAAACCCCAATAACAATCACACGATGGGTCTATCAAACCAAGAATCCATGATCATATTTTTTTTTTTTTTTTTTTGTGTTTTTCTTCAATAACAAACAAGAACCTAATATCGAAACTAATCTAGGCACGAAGAATCAAGGGTCGGGGGCTTGTAGAAACAAAAACCGAGCCTTGCTCTGATACCAAGATGATAAGGATCAATACGACAAAACAAAGAACGATAGGAGAGCGAGACACTTCTCGAACTCCCTTCGAAGTAACCCCGGGGAACGTGTCCCGAGATACCCTCGAATCAGCGTCTAGAAGGACCTACACTATGCAACCACCCTCGAGTCGCACCCGGGACTCGCAAGTAGAATGATCGGGTTTTCGGTTCAAGACTCAACTAGGTTCAACTAGTGAATTCAAGCAACCAAAAAAAGGGTTTCTTCAATAAAGAGATAAACTCTATTCATCATTCATAAGATTAAAAGGTAAGCTAAGGTTTGAAGAGGTTTGTGAAGTATTTATAGACTTCACTTACACATAATGAAAGCTCTAAAATACCCCTAAAGTGGGTTAAAACATTAAAAGCCACGTAGGGCTATAGTTGTCAAAAACATAGCATAAAACTAGGAATCCCGCAACCCTTCAGCAATCTAGGCGCCCGGCCTACTTGGAGTAGGCGCCCAGCCTTCTGGGAGTAGGCGCTCAGCCTACTTGGAGTAGGCGCCCAGCCCACTTGGAGTAGGCGGTCCGCCTAGTTGAGTAGGCGGTCCGCCCGTTCCTGTAGCTTCTTGATTTGCTTCCAAACGTGCCCCAGATGCCTCTTCAAGTGGGCTAAGTGATCCACCATCCATGGCACTCAAAAGCATGATCTTCAGGCTACTCCCGGAGCCTTCATCCATGTCCCTCCAAGTCAAGTGAAGATGGGTGTCTTCAATCAACTTGGCTTGACTCCTAGTGAACGGCCTTGAGGTATGCCCCGCATCAAACATTAAAGGTGTTGGACACGTTATACTCACCAGGGAGGTCGATCACGTAAGCATTTTTGTTGATCTTGGTCAACACTTAAAATGGACCATCCCCTCGAGCCAACTTTCCTTTCCTTTGGTTCGGGAAGCGTTCCTTTCGGAACTGAACCCAAACCCAATCTCCCTTCTTTAATTCCAGCTTTTTGCGCCCCTTGTTTTTCTTCAAGTCAACCTTTGCATAATCTTCCTCGAGGTTCTTTTTCACCTTTGCATGCAATTCGATCAAAGCAGCTGCTCATCGAGTACCTTCAAAATCAAGAACAGAATCTCGAGGCAATGGGGTTAAATCAAGTGGAATTAAAGGATTAAAACCATACACACATTCAAACGGGGTCATATTGATCATTCTATGCACCATTCGATTGTATGCAAACTCCATCATGGGCAAACGATCAGCCCAGTTTCCAACCTTACCTTTGGTCATTGCCCGAAGCAAAGATCCCAAGGTTCGGTTAACTACCTCGGTCTGTCCATCAGTCTAAGGATGGTGAGACGTCGAGAATAGTAACTTGGTGCCGAGGGCACTCCACAAACATTTCCAAAAATGACTCAAGAATTTTGAGTCTCGATCACTCACAATAGTACGAGGTACACCATGCAATTTCAGCACATTAGTAACAAACAATGTAGCTACATGTTGTGCATCATCACACTTTTTACAAGGAATAAAGTGAGCCATTTTTGAAAAACGGTCAACCACAACAAAAATGCTATCATGTCCTCCCCCCGACCTCGGTAACCCAAGCACAAAGTCCATGGATATATCAACCCAAGGTCGATCAGGCACAAGCAATGGGGTATACAAACCATGAGGGTTGGATTTCGATTTAGCTTTCTTGCAAACGAGACAAGCGTTGCAAAGCTTTTCCACATCTCGTCGTATTTTGGGCCAATGGAACTGCTCGGTCAAGATACCAAGAGTTTTGTCGACACCGAAGTGTCCCATCAGACCACCGAAGTGAGCTTCTCTAACTAAGAGCTCTCTCCATGATGACACTGGCACACAAACCCTCCCATTCTTGAAGAGTTAGCCATCATGCCATTGATATTTCTCAACCCTTCGGCCACTCAAGATTGCGTCACGAACGCATTTCAGCTTGGAATCGTCTTCGTACATCGACTTGATGCTTTCAAATCCCATGAGTCTAGAGGCAAGAGTGGTCACTAAGGCAAATTTCCTTGATAGCGCATCGGCCACAACATTGTCTTTACCCTTTTTGTAATGAATTACATAGGGAAAGCTCTCAATGAATTCAACCCACTTTGCATGTCTTTGGTTCAATTTTTCCTGTCCTCGGAGATGCTTCAAGGACTCATGATCACTTTTGATCACAAACTCTCGAAGCCACAAATAATGCTGCCAATGGGCGAGTGATCGAACGAGGGCATGCAACTCTTTGTCATACGTAGAGTAATTCAAAGTTGCACCCTTAAGCTTTTCGCTAAAGTAAGCGATCGGCTTCGATTCTTGCATCAGCACTCCTCCAATCCCAACTCCAGACGCATCACACTCGACTTCGAATGCTTTTCCAAAGTCAGGGAGTTGCAACAACGGTGCAGAGCACAGCCTCCGTTTCAACTCTTAGAAAGCCCTTTCTTGGGACTCTCCCCACACAAATGGATGGTCTTTCTTCACCAGCTCGGTTAAAGGAGCTGCCACGGTGATAAAGTCACGAACAAACCTTCGGTAAAAACTAGCTAAGCCATGGAAGCTACGAACTTGTGATACCGAGGTTGGAGTTGGCCAATCTTTGATGGCTTCGACTTTCGACTCGTCGACTTCAACACCATTAGCGCTGACAACGAATCCAAGAAAGTCTACACGTTCGACACAAAAGGCACGTCCCTTCAATAAGACAGTTTGTTTCAGCTTTAGTAGATGTATAGGATAGCTGGGAGCTTTTCCCTAGGAGGCCAAAAAGGTTTTATATTGACATGTACTCAAGTATGGGGTGTGGGCTTTCCACAAGAAGGCTCTCCACCCCCTGCCTTTAAAATTTCAGCCATAAATAGGGCATTTACTCATTCATTTAAGGGATCTCAGATTTTGGACCCTAACATTAATACAACATACACACCAAGAGAATTTTACACCTTAGAATTAACACTCCATACATACTTATATTAATATTGAGAGAGAAAAACGACAATAAAAAGAATGAAGCATTGAATGCTAGGAAAGAAAGAGAGAAAATAGTAAGGAAGTTAGTGAGTTAAAAGATAGAGTTTTAGAATCAAAAGTACTCAAAACCAAGAGTCTTTTGGGTGTAAAACTCAAGTCTAAGTCAAGATTTAAAGGATTCTTAAGGGTTGTCCGGTTGCTTTTTGCTGCGTTCAATAGTTTATTTTGGCTTGTTTGGGTAATCATTACTGAGTTCTAAGGTCTCGTATCATAGGTAAACACATGAACTTCTTGTATTTTAATTTTACCATGAAATGATACAAAACAACTGCATGTTTTTTTTACTTTTCATTAATTACCAATGTGCATTACATACTAGAACTTGCCTAGCCGGGCAAATCCTTCTCAAACATACCTTAGCTTCCAATCATCCCTATTGACTAGCTAGTTGCCAAAGAGACCTAGGCTCTAACAAGTACAGTTCCTAATAGCTTAGCTATTGCAAAGAGCTTACATAGTCAAAGACTTTCCTATTGTTCCTTACTCTAGTACAGACACTTGTTTTTATTTCATGCAGCATCTGCTCCTCAGCTCTATTCTTGTGCTGGTATATCCTGTAGTTCCTCTCCATCCAAACCTCATATACAGTGGTAGCCAAACAGGTCTTTAGAGTCATCTGTTGCGGCCTTGTTCCTTTAGATGCTTATCTGTACCCATTTCCATTCCATCTCCCAAGGAAGTATTGCCCTGTGCCATTTCATCCACTGCAATATCCCTTTCCATATGGCTTTAGTGAACACACAATCAAAGAACATGTGCTGGGCATTTTCATTTTGGTTCTGACATAAAACACACCCTCCATCCATTGTGATACCCCATTTTATCATCCTATCCTTAGTTCTAAGTCTTCCAAGAAGAGTCAGCCACAAGATGAAAACATGCTTGGGTTGGGCGTTGTTATGACAAATCAGGCTAGCCCAAGGCACATTTAAGATTTCTCCCCGCATGCTTTTGTACACATTCTTGATGCATAGTTCCCCATTTCTTTTGAGTTTCAGCTTGGTGTTCACTTGCTGCCAATGCTTCCTCATGTTTATAATTTTCCTTACCATCCAAAAGGCTTGTGCAGGCATCTTCGTTGTGATCAGGTCTTGCTTCTTTACATAATAGGTGTGCACCCAGGTGATCCATAACTTCTCTTTATGTTGACTTAGTGACCATAGAAGCTTGCAGATAGCAGCTTGGTTCCAGATTTTTAGGTTTATAATATTCATTCCTACTGCTGCTTTGGGCATACAAGTCTTCTCCCATGCTACCAGTGCCCTTTTAGAAATATTAGCTTCCCCAGTCGACAAGTAGCTTCTACAGATGGTCTCAATCAGCTTAATTACCTTCTGTGGTAGTAAAAATAGTCGCGACCAAGACAGAAAGTATAGGTACCATCCAAAATCTAAGAAGCTAAATATAACACACCTGTGCTTTGCTGATGACCTTCTAATGTTTGTGTTTAAGTATTAGAGTCGCCACCTGACATATTTTTTATCTAGGCGTATTAGGGCACCTATTTTGTTTCTAGCTGATTTTACAATTAACTCCGAAATTTAGTCTACGAACCAGATATTCTAGGTAAGAGGTTCAAGTTAACTCGAGAGAAAGGGGTTAGGCACCTCTCGAGCTCCACCAAATATGGTTACCGGCCGGACTTTATATTGGGATTCAAAATAAGTAACTAAGAAATATGTAATTTAGATATAATTATTAAAATCAAATAAAATAGCGCTTTCTTTTTTTGGTAATTAGGGAATTTTATTAACTACCAAAGAGGCATTAGAAATCCATAACTTGGCTTCTCCCAGCTCAAGTTATCCTATCAGCTAGCTTTAACATATTCTAGACGAGAAAGTAGTTACATAGCTAGACTAATCAAGAAACAAAAACAAACGCCTATCTCAATACATTTATACTCTTTAAATCTATTCTGAAGTCACTACTGTCCTAAGCTTTTAAAACTGAAAGAGCTGCATCTTCTCTTTTAGTCTTCTCGGGGCTCTGGCACTGCATACTATGGCTATCTCCCTAGCTATGCTGTTGTGCTCTCTTGCTTCTGTTTCGAACCTGCGTTTGTTCCTTTCCCACCATGTTTCCCCAATGAACTCAGCATATATCATCTTCAGTATTGCTGCTTGAGCTGTTCTCCCTCTGGTGTTCTTATTGATCCACTCTTGTCTTTGCTCCCATGTACTGTGATTACAGTAATCGCTTTGGCACCACTGCATAATTTTGTGCCACACTGCTCTAGTATATACACAATCCCAGAATAGGTGTAGGTGACTTTCTTGAGCTCTCTTGCACAAGCTGCATTCTGGATCAACATTCATCCCCTAATTCGTGAGTCTATCAGTGGTTAATAGCTTCCCCTGACACTGTAGCCATATAGTGAAAACAACTTTAGGTCTAGCTGCATTACTACACAGCAGATTCTTCCATATCACCTTTTAATGCTCTCCAAGCAGCTGTAGATAGATCTGCCTGATCATACTTTTCCCCTGCGGATTTACTGTTTGTATTTGACTCAAGATGCCCCTTGCCTCCAGAACTTTCCTCAACATCCAGCTGGCTTGTTGTGGGATTTGAAATTGTGTCCAGTCTTGGTCTTTAATGTAGTATATATGCACCCATCTTATCCATAGCTTGTCCTCTTTGTTAGCTATATCCCAACATGTTCTTGCTATAGCAGCTTGGTTCCATTTTTGCAAGTTAGTCATATTCCATCCTCCTACACTTTTAGGCAGACATACTTTGTCCCAGGTTACTAAAGCTCTTTTGGTTATTTCATTCCTTTCTGACCACATATAGCTTCTACAGTATGCTTCCACTGTTTTCATCACCTTCTTGGGTAGAATGAAGATTTGACTCCAATAAGCTTGCATACAAAAATGTACTGTTTGCACTAGTTGACATCTTCCAGCATATGAAAGCTTCTTTGCTGTCCAGGAGGCTATTTTTGCCACTATCTTGTCCACCAGTGGTCTCCATTGCACTGCTCTGAGCTTTTTTGTGTCAAGGGGAACTCCTAGATATTTGAAAGGTAGTTCCCCTTGACTATAGCCCAGGTTTTGCATAATTTCTTGTTGAATCTGAGGTGCAACTCCTCCACAATACACATAGAGCTCCTAGCTAGATTTGGCTTCAATCCTGATGCTTCAAAAAAGGATGTGAACTTCTCATGTCTTTGATGACATAACAGCCTAGAAATCAAAAAACATAACCAGAAAATACATAACAAGGTTTTGGCGTAATAAGTACACCCTGTCGGTAGCTATTTACATAAAGAATGTATGAATAGATTATTCAAAAGGCCAAAGGCTGTCAAAGAAGCGGATAAAATCATCTCCTTCGAGTCCTTGATCAGAATAGCTACTGAATAACGTCCTTTCCTGCCCGACGTCCCTCAGAATAATTCCTTTCTGAGCCAAAGAAACATCTTCGCACTTATAAGTGCCCGAAGAAAGAGTATTTAACTTTAGACGGTGAAAGTAGAAAAATTACTAAAATACCCCTAGGCCGGGCTCAGCCGAAAATCCATAAACTATATACTTCCGGACTCCTCATAATCCTTGGTGTCCAATGATATCATTAGTTTTCATGTCCAAATTAAATTTCATCATATTTCTCAATTTCATAATTTTATGGTCCTAACCCAATTTTCCAATTCAATTTCAAGAGATTCTAGCGCTAGAATCATGAATTA
The DNA here is from genome assembly GCA_029990175.1 of Petunia secreta. Lineage (NCBI taxonomy): Eukaryota > Viridiplantae > Streptophyta > Magnoliopsida > Solanales > Solanaceae > Petunia > Petunia secreta. The sequence continues at coordinate 253,962 of JARKIP010000208.1, read as the reverse complement.
ATGAAATTGAATGCTATTGGATTGATACCTGACGGTTTCTAACAACTTGAAGCTTAGATTTAGGCTTGGGACGGTCTTCAAATGAATGAGGATGATTTTTACCCGAAATGGGCTGAAAAGCTATATTTATACAGTTAAATAAGCTGCACAGCTTATTGCACCAACAACAGTTGGTGCTGGTTTTTTGGTCCAAACGGGACCCTACGAAGCTCGAAATGGACTCAAATTTTGTACACAAGTCATACAAGACTTGTTTACATGCTCGCGAAGATGGAACTCGAATTGTATCTCCAGAACTAAAAATACGGCTCCCACGAAAAGAGGTCATTTTTTTTAACTTGGATCTCCAGACCTCGGAATTCATTTCCGAAAGTTGCTATAGGTCACAAACGACCATACGAACGTAACCCAATTTTTTAATTTTGAATCAGAGCTCATTTACTCAAATGGAGCTCGAAAACCTCTTTTAAGCTTTACCGACAACTAAAACGGAAACCTTCTCAAAAATCATACCAAAGAAGGTCCGAATCAGCTCAAATTTTACAGACACGTCCTAATGGTTGTCGGCTCGCTAACTGGAACCCTAATTCCCAAAACAGCTACCTATGTTCATTTCATTTTCATCTTCTTAGACTCTTATTCGTCCACGAATGAGCCTGAGTCTAAAGAAAATTTCATATGACTGATGGAAACTCATACGTCAACTTTCAAAAACTATTCAACGGACATAATCACACCATTCAGAACCAAAAACATAAATATTGATTAGATCTTCTAAGCTTTATAATTTAAGATCCTACCTGTGTCATCGAAGAGATGATGATACCTCTCACGTATGCTGGACTCAAGCTCCGAATGTGCTCCTCGTGAGGAAAGTAATGCAAATCGCACTCAAACCATCGGAATCTGCTCCGAACGAAGCTTCCGGACATATCGGGCAACTAGGGCAACTGGGAAATCCTCATAGGCTAGATACACATCCAGCTGAGTAGGATCTAACTTAATTACTTCAGAAGGATCCCGGATACACTTTCGAAGCATCAACACATGCAACACCAGATGAACTAGCATAGAAGCCGGAAAATCGAGCCGATAAGCCACCTTACCGATGCGCTTCTTGATACGCAAAGGGACAATGAATCTGGGGCTGAGCTTCCCTTTCCTCTAAAATTTCTTTACACCCTGCATCGGCGACATGAAAGCGACACTTTCATGTCGCCGACCTCGAATTCTAACTCTCGGCTCCTCCATTTCAAGTATGAAATCTGACTGCTCTGAGCGATCTGTAGACGATCCTGAATAACATGAACAACATCAAGAGTCTGACAAACCATATCTGAACTCATCACCTTAATATCTCAAGATTCAAACCAACCGATAGGAGAGCGACATCTACGACCATACATGGCCTCAAATAGAGCCATCTGAATGGAGGATTGATAACTATTATTATAAGAAAACTCCAGTAAGGCCAATTATCATCCTAGTAGCCTCCGAAGTCCAATGCACAAGCTCTCAGCATATCCTCTAGAATATGGATAACCCGCTTGGACTGACCATCAGTCTGAGGATGGAACACCATGCTAAGCTGCACCTGAGTCCCCAACTCCCTCTGGAAAGAATGGTAGAATTGGGAATTAAACTGAGAACCACGATCGGATATGATAGACACTGGAGTGCCATGCAGCCTAACCACCTGATCAATGAACATTCGAGCCGATCTCTCAGCTGAATCAGTAGTTTTCACAGGGATGAAGTAAGTTGATTTAGTCAGTCTGTCCACAATAACCCAGACTGAATCATGGTGTCGCAGGGTCTTTGGTAGACCAACAATAGAATCTATAGTGATCTGATTCCATTTTCATTCGCGAATGGGCAATGCCTGAGCTAACCCTACCAACCTCTGGTGCTCGAACTTAACTTGCTGACTGTTCAAGCAACGAGACACATAATCAAACACATCCCTCTTCATCCCCTTCACCAATATAGCTCTCGAAGATCCCGTTACATCTTAGTAATACCAGGATGAATAGAATATCACGAGCTATGAGCCTCGCGAAGTACTAACTGCTTCAGATCTTCAACATCAAGGACATAGAGTCGACCATTAAATCGAAAAGTACCATTAGAATCAAGCTCGAAGGAAGGAACTTCTCCACTTAGTAAAATACCATGCAACTCCCACAGAAGTGGATCCTTAATCTGATGACTAAGGAAGAGTGAGTTGCAATACATACCAGGACTTGGCTGGAGTCTGGGCGAAGAAATCTCACATCGGAGTCACCAAGGGACTGCAACTCTCGGGCCAAAGGTCTTATGTCATCATAAAGAAAAGCCATGTTGCCCATAGACTCCCTGCTCAAAGCATCTGCTAGCACATTCGCCTTCATATGATGAAAGCAGATAGTGAGATCATAATCTTTTATCAATTTAAGCCACCTCCGCTGCCGACCATTAAGATCCTTCTGAGAGAGAAGATACTGCAGGCTCTTATGATCAGTATACACATTACAAGGCTCGCCATAAAGATAGTGCCTCCAAATCTTCAGAGCGAAGACAACAGCTGCCAACTCTAGATCATGAGTTGGATAATTCTTCTCATACGGCTTCAGTTGTCTGGAAGCATAAGAAATTAGCCTCCTGTGCTGCACAAGAAAACAGCTAAGGCCAATATGAGATGCATCATAATAGACTACAAACCCACAAGTGCCAGAAGGAAGGGATAGTACTGGAGCTGAAGTCAATAAGGGCTTAAGCTTCGGGAAGCTCGCGTCACACTCGTCCGACCATCAGAACTGAACCGCCTTCTAGGTCAGGCGAGTCAAGGGAGCTGCAATAGTGGAGAACTTCTCCACAAACCTCCGATAATAACCTGCCAATCCAAAGAAGCTGCGAATCTCCATCAGCGAGGTAGGACGGGGCCAATTCTGCACCGTCTCAATATTCTTTGGATCAACCTTGATACCCGCACTGGATATCACATGTCCCAAGAATGCCATAAAATCCAGCCAGAACTCGCATTTCCAAAATTAGGCATACAACTTACAATCACGGAGGGTTTGAAGGACCACCTTCAAATGATAATCGTGCTCCTCGCGACTACGAGAATAGATAAGAATGTCATCGATGAAGACAATGACAAAGGAATTGAGGAACTGCTTAAACACCCGGTTCATGAGATCCATAAATGCTGCAGGGGCATTAGTCAGCCCAAAATACATAACTAGAAACTCATAATGGCCGTAATGAGTCCTAAAAGCAGTCTTCGAGATATCTAACCCCCGAATCTTCAACTGATGATAACTAGATGACAAATCAATCTTAGAAAAGAATTTGGCACCCTACAACTGATAAAAAAAATCATCAATATGAGGCAAGAGGTACTTGTTCTTGATGATGACCTTATTTAGCAAACGATAATCATTACAGATCTGCATAGTCCCATACTTCTTCTTCACGAACAGAACAGGACCAGTTCACGGAGAAATACTCGGCCTAATGAACCCCCTTATCAAGCAAAACCTACAACTGCTCCTTCAGTTCCTTCAACTCTGACGGAGCCATGCGATAAGGAGAGATAGAAATAGGCTGAGTCCCTAGAACTATATCAATCCCAAAATCAATCTCCTGATCAGGAGGAAGTCCTAGGAGAACATCTTGAAACATATCAGAGAATTTCCTCACAATATGAACTGAATCGAGGGATAGAATCTCGATAGTGGTATCTCGAACCATGGCAAGGTACCCTGAACACCCTTTATCCATCATTCGCTTTGCCTTCAAGAAAGAAATAACACGCCCTATAGGTGGCAATTGAAAACCTTGCCACACTACCAGCGCTGAGCCAGGAAGAGATAATCGAATAGACTTGGCATGACAATCCAGAGTGGCGTAAAATGACGCCAACCAATCCATGCCGATAATGACATCAAATTCGACCATATCCAAAAGCAGAAGATCTAAAAGGTCTCACGACCCCCAAAAGATATAGTACAAGCAGGATAAACTCGATCCACAACAATAGTGTCTCCGATAGGAGTAGAAACACATAATGGATCACAGAGACATATATAATCCACACGTAACCCCGCAGCAAAATAAGCAGAAATATATCAATAGGTAGATCCTGGATCCACAAAAGAATATGCATCTCGACCTCAAATAGATAAAGTACATGTAACAACAGCGGGAGATGCCTCAACATCATGCTTGGCTGGTAATGCATATAGCTGTCTCTGCGGTTGAGCTGAGCCGCTACTGTGAGAACCACCTTTAGAGGGACCACCATAACCATTCCCACGACCTCTATTAGGTGGTGGAGTACCACGAGCTGGCTGAGACCCTGAAGGGGCACTGATACAAGGCTAGATACTGCTATATTTAGTTTGCCTCGTGTAGATGCTTCAACTTGTGATATTTGTAAGTACTTTGAACAGAATCGCGCTTATTTAGTATGCTTCATATTGTAGGAATTATGTTGATGATATGAGGCATTCATGGAGCAAAGTTTAGTGAAAACAAGGGTTTTAAAGTCTGAGTAGAAGACCGAGGGTCGAGCGAACGAAGGCGTGGATGAAAAATGATTAAAAAAAATAGAAGAGCATTAAAATAGGCGTGTCGCACCGTGTTCGGCATCGCAGAGTGCCGCGATAGGGTCGATTTTCAGAGAGTTTGAAAATAGTACAGGCGCAGGCAATTTGCTTGTGCGCCGCGGCAGACCAAAAATCCTGACGTTTTGATTCCGAATTTATTTTAGATTCCCGACTTGTGTGGGTATATGGGGATGATATAAAAGCCCTAAAACATGCTCCAAAACATAAATTTTGACCTATTCAGCATCAAAAGGAGGCAAGGAAGACAGAAGATCAAGATTTGAGGCCATACCTCATCAATCCATCTATCTCTAGTGATTTTTACATGCTTATAGTTATTTCTTGTCTTTGAATATGACTATGAGTGGCTAAATCATCCATTCTAGGGTTGATTGAACCACTCTATATTCTTGTGTGATGATAAATATGGTGTTATGAATAAACCTTGTTAATTTTCCCTATCTATGTTGTTTACAAATTGCTTGCTATTAATTGGCAGGATCCCCAATTAATTGTCCCCTTTATTTTTGTGATTAATAGGAATAGATTCATGAGTTAGGGTTAAACACATAGCAGTATTTCAACCTAAAAAAAGCATTGTTTAGGTTGTCAACACAGTGAATTATGAACTATAACTGTAGTCCTCCCAATCTTCATTAGTTAATCGGAATAGTTGATTAGTGAAAGTTATGATTACTTATCGGACGTGGGTAGTTGTAAACTTGGAGCACATGTCCAATAAGAAAACTCAAGGGGAATTAATAATACTCAAGGGGAATTAATAAGACACTACTTTAGCACAAGTTAGGAGTTAGGAAAATCAATCCTAGGTATCAGATCTCTTAAATCAAATCTATCGTTCTACACTTGTTATTTACTTTCTTGTTGAGTAGTATTAGTTATAAACCATAATCAAAGATATATTCTTGAAGTTGATTGGATGGATAGTTTAGCTAGATTAACTGCTAGGAGTTGCGTTCTCTGTGGGATTCAACCTCGGGACTTTAAGTACCGAGCTATATTTGCTACGACCGCTTAGTCCCTTTTATAGGGCGTAGTTGGGCGTGATCAAATTTTGGCGCCATTGCCGGGGAACACAGTTTATTTCTAGCTTGTTAGTATAGCTGAGTTGTTAGTTCAATTAACTTCGCTTCTATACATATTTATTTAGTTTATATAATTGAAAAAAAATATGGAATCGGGAAAATTCATGTGGCTAGGTGATCATTATGGTTGTGATAATATGTCTTATTATTTCGCGATCCTCTATTATGATGATTCTTTTTTCTCTTATAATAATAGTAGGTGAAATGAACTAGAGGATGCTGAGGAAAACTATGAAGCTAACTTGAAGGAGATTTGGTAAGTAGAGCACAACTAAGCCGCATAGAAGCTCAAGTGAATCAAATGGCTGCATTATTGGGAATTCAACAACCTAGCGAAGAAGACATGGAACTAGAAGAAGAAATCATGGCTATAGTTGAAGAGCTAAAACGTGAATTTCCATTGGAGGAGACAAGGATTGAAAGTCAACAATCTAGCCATATGGTGTTTGAAGATGCTGATGATGAAGATGTGGTACTAGAGTCAGACACAAAAATTGAAGTTGAAATTCTAGTTGACTCTAAGTCGTGCTAGAAAGGGGATGTAAACATAGTGAAGTGTGAGTGGGTTCCGCTATATTCTAGACACTTTTCAACATTAGTTTTAGAGGGAGACATGGAAATTGACCCTCTTGAGCCAGTGGAAGAGTTGAAGGATGAGGTATATGGTGCTTACACTATGGAATTTTCACTACCATCTAGGAAAGATGACAATCCTCGTTTGCAGGCCAAGGAGTGCAAAATGGTATATTTGGTGCTTGTTCAAAAGCATAGCCGATAATTTAAAGATATTCGTGAGTTAGCACCTACTTGCAAAAGAAGATGCTTAGTTTTTGGCATGCAAGAACTTGTGCCACCTCAAGAGCATAACCAGAGAGTTGAATTTCAATTGGAGAGGCAATACATAAGCTCGAGTTGGAGGAAAAAGTATTGACTCTGGTTTTGTCGTGCCACAACATTAAATAAGGTGCTTTTGGGGGGGCAACCCATGATTGTAATTGTATACAAGTAACAAAAAATTAAAATACACAAAAACAGTTATCTTTTTAAGGATATTACTTGGTGAGTTTCTTTATTTTGTAGGTTTTGGCTAGTTTGAAGTCTAAGTGTGGGGTATGCGCAACCTCGTACCCTAAGGAAGCTCACAAGAATGTTCTTCGGGCTTGGAGCCTCAGAGAATTTTTCAGTTACCCTTTGATATTATTTTAATGCATTGAGGGCAATGCATGATTTTAAGTGTGGGGTGAGGGATTCTTCTTATTTTTGCTAATAATCCCTTTTGATTTTTTCTTTGTGCATCGATTCTTATCCAAAAGAAGTAGTTTGAACCGGATATAGGTAGACTTTTTTAAGGATTAGAGTGTAGTAACTGGATGGGTTAGTCTTGACTCAACTTTGACTAGTTTTATATTGATACTTAATTTGAGGTATGTGAACTTCATGCATATATTCTATCATAATCTATCTTGCCTTGAGAAACGCAGAGTGCATTAGTTGAGACCTACAATTATGATGTTGACTCTAGATTTTCTTGAGAGTTTGCTTGTATTTGCTTTATTTAATAGCGCAAATTGAGCCGTTTGAGTAGGTTATGTACCATGTGTGAGTGAGGATTTTATTTTCTCCATGTTTAATACTTAATGTCTAGAACTTGTTCGGTGTGTGTGCAAAGTAAAATGAGAAGTTTGCTCGGTTAGGAAGTGATATAGGCATTTATTTCATAGTCAATTTATTTGAAGCCTAAGAGTTAGATATTTACAAGTGAAATTTGACCTTAGCTAACCCTTTTGAGCCTATAGCCTTTTCTTTGATAGCTATTGAGATTCCTATTTCTTGTGCTAAATATCTGTGAGTTTTACTTGTGGTGTTATGAGCTTAAGAGACTAGTTAATGAAGTAGAAAACTTGTGGTTGTTGGAGGAAGTGCTTAGGAGGATGCTATTGGAGGGATTTACTAAGAAAAAAAAATTGAAAGCTTAAAGTATTGTGCAATAATTGAAATGTGTATTGAATTTTTTTTTTGGAAGAAAAAATAAAAAAGTGAGTAGTCCCTATCATTAGCTCCTACCTTTGCTTAAAGAAGAAGATTGGTAAAGGTTGATTCTGTGCTGGTAAAAGAAAGATTGGTTCTGAGAAGAAATGCTTGAATTAATTGTGGTGTATTAAATTGCTTGGTGGTAGTTGGTTACTACTCACTATTACCTATATGTATCATACCCGTCCCACTGCCTACATTACAACCAAAAGAATTCCTAATTGATCTTGGTCGAGTAGATGGACATTAGTCGAGTCTTATACTAAAGGCAAGCTTATGGTATGTCTTGTGTTGCGTGTGAGTTCTTTTATGAGAGTGAGTGTTTCATCAATATGTGAAATTTTTGTTCATGATCATTCTCTTGTGTGAATTCTTTCTCTAATATTTTATTTGATAGTAAGGGCACATGATTTACAAGAAGTGAGCTTTTTTGTTAGTCTCTTGGATGGAGTAACTACTTGCATGAGATAGTGGGTGAGTCTAAAGTTGATATGGGATTGGGAGGTTGATTTAATGCACTTGGCTGTTTTTAAATACTCGTGCCATGAATTTTATTAGAATAAAGCATGATTAGTGCATACGAAACTTAAGGGCCTATATAAACCCAAGTTGTTGTGCGAGTTATTTTGGTGTCTCTAGAGTTTAAGGTATAAGTTGCTCGAGAACGAGCAAAGATTTAAGTGTGGGGGGTAAGGGGAACCCTGAGACTGCTGCTGTATAGGCGCCAGAGGGCGAGAGAAAGGATGGCTACTACTCTGCTGATAAAGATAAGGGTAATCCTTTTTATGATGCCCTAAATCCTGACAGATAAAACACTTGGAAGAAGACCTGCGCTGCTCAAACTGGAACTGATCAAGAGGATGAGACTGGGATTGAAACCGACCCTGAGAAGGAACAGGCGCACCCTGAAAACCATGCGCTGAGGGCTGGAATGGCCTCACAGGAGGTCTACTCTACTGGTGATAACTCCTACCTCCCGATGGGGTACTAGAATGCCTTGGACCACGATATCTCTTACTCCCCCATTCTAACTCCTCCATCTCCAATTTATGATATGCCTCACACCTCCTAGCAATATCAACGACGACATCAAATGGAGTCCTGACCTCAATCTCACGAGCCATCTAAGACTGCAAATATGGAGAAAGCCCGTCAATAAAATGCCTGACCCTCTCAGAGGGCTCCTGCACAAGAGCTGGAGCATACGCAGACATCTCAGAGAACAAAAGCTCATACTCCAAGACTGACAGTTTACCCTGTCAAAGCCTCTCAAACTGCTTCCTCTTCTCATCCTGCTGACTGCGAGGGAGAAACTTCTCCATGAATCAGTGGGAGAACTCACTCCATGTCATCTTAGGTAAGCCTTGCCTAGCTGATCAGAGTGTGGTCCACCAAGCTAATGATGGACCATCAAACTGGAAGGCAGTATACTCAACTTCATACTGCTTAAGATACCCAAGGGCCTCAAGAATACGGTGGCATCGATTAGGAAACTCACAGGGCTTAAGCTTATCTGAAGTATGACCAGAGCATCTCGGGGGATTAAGTCTGATAATATTATGCAACCTTGTCGGATCATCGACCTGACCTGCTACCTGGGCTGACTGACCAGCCTGAACAACTGGTGGCACTACACCTGCTCTTCTAGAACATAACCACCTGGAGCTACATCTGGAGCTGGAATAGGGGCTCCATGAGCCTGAGCAACAATATCTATCACAACGTGAGGAGCTGCTGAGGAATAGGAGCATCTACAACAGCCTGAGTAATAGGAGGCCCCTAGGGCATCCGCGCCGCTAAGAATATCACAAAAACATCATGAGGTGCGAGGAGGAACGAATAAGCCCTAGTCCCCCTGCCTACCAGGAGCTGGCACTGCGGAACCTCTGCAGCTAGATCAGCATGATCCATTATCCTTGCGGCCTGGACAACTCTAAATCTACCTCGATCACGACCTCTACCACGGCTTCTATCGCAGCCAATACCTCCACCTAGTGGACCAACATGCATAGGGGCTGCCACTGGCTCCTCCACCTCTCGTTGAGCAGTCGCGCACGTTCTCACTCTTTACTGCAAAAGAATTAACAGTGATATTTAATTTCAGATAAGAAGACTCACGCACGATGGGGAAATGATATTTATTTTTAGATAAGAACACTCTTGTAGATAGGTACGGATGTCTCTACCCGATCAGTGATACTATATTAGACACGGTCATGATCTGGGAAGGCTATAAACTAGGCTCTGATACAAACTGACATGACCCGGATTTTTGGCTAGGCCATGCGGGCACCCGACAACCTCCCCTAGATCCATCAGGAGAACCCCATATACTAAATTTATGCAAACTATACGAAATCAACTAAGTAATAATATGAAATTAACTTCAACAACATAAGAAAAGTGGAATAGACAGATATATTATTTATATATACGTGGAACATACATATATATATATATATATATATATATATATATATATATATATATACAGGCTGCCATAAGGATTGCTGCTAACTACCCGAACACATAGGTCTAGAGCCATCTAGATCGGACATCTATGCAGTCCAAAAACATATACAATTTCCAAAGGGAACAAAAAATTAGACATAATAATAAAATCTATAGCTGGTGGCCACAACGGACAAACTGGCTCACCACAGACAGCTAAAATCGCCTCGCTCCTCACCTGTGATGCTGGATTGGTCTTAGAGAATAAGAAACAGGTAGGGAGTGACTCATAAGGACCAATAGCTGATGAATAGTTATTTAACTCAAAAATTAGTCAAATGAGCCAGAGAAACAGAAAGTAACAGCATATAACATATAAACAATACAATATGAGCGAGTAACAGTCTTAAACAGGTAGCAAGCACATATAAGTTCATGAGTGAATGCAATATGATGCAATAGAGTCAAATGTGCAATTAATGGAGTGAATCCTCCTATTCCGGGGCGGAATCCTCTTACCCTCAATATGACACAAGAAGCAGAATCCTCCTGCTCCTAGGGCGGAATCCTCCCGCTCTCAGATGACATAACGGCCCAGAAATCAAGAAATATATCTAGAAAATACATAACAAGGCTGTGGTGTAATAAGTAAGCCCTGTCGGCAGCTATTCACGTAAAGGAAGCATGAATAGAACATCCAAAATGCCAAAGACCGTCAAAGAGCGGATAAAATTACCTACCTCAAGACCTGGGTCAGAATAGCTACTGAATAATGTCTTTTCCTGCCCGACGTCCCTAAGAATAATTTCTTTCTGAGCCAAAGAAAAGTATTCGCACTTATAAGTGCCCGAAGAAAGAATATTTAACCTTTAGACGGTAAATAAAGAAAAATTACCAAAATATCCTAGGCCGGGCTCAGCCGAAAATCCATAAACTATATATTTTCGGACTCCTCATAATCCTTGGTGTCCAATGATATCATTAGTTTTCATGTCCAAATTAAATTTCATCCAATTTCACAATTCTTAGGGTCCTAACCCAATTTTCCAATTCAACTTCGAGAGATTCTATTGCAAGAATCATGAATTAATGTAGTTGAATATTATATGATTGATACCTGATGGTTCCTAAAAACTTGAAACTTAGATCTTATCTTGGAGCAGTCTTCAAATGACTTAAAATTAGTTTGACCCGCAATGGGCTGAAAAGCTGTATTTATACAGTGAAATAAATTGCTTATAGTGCAGCTTTTTGTACCAGCAACAGCTAGTGCAAGTTTTTGGTTCCAAACGGGATCCTACAAAGCTCAAAATGACTCTAAATTTTGTAAACAAGTCATACAAGACTTTTTTGACATGCTCCCAAAGACATAACTTGAATGGGATCACCAGAACTCAAGATACAGCTCCCACGGAGAGAGGTCGATTTCTTAACTTTTGAGGATTTTAGCGAAATTGACCTAATGACCTCAAAATTTACTTCCAAAAGTTGCTACAGGTCAAAAATGACTATACATACCTAACAAAACTTTCTGATTTTGAATCGGAGCTTATTTACTCGAATCGAGTTGGAAAACCTCTTTTAAGCTTTACTGACAACTAAAATGGAAACCTTCTCAAAAATCATAACAAACAAGGTCCGAATTAGCTCAAATATTACAGAAAGGTCCTAATGGACCTTACGAAACTTTTAAGACTGTCGGCACGCCCATCGGAGGCCTAACTCCCAAATTGACTACCTATGGTCGTTTCAATATGCAGTTTTATTTTAACTTGGTTTGGAATGTTGGATGCCGCGTGACCAAATGCCTTCCCATTTAACTTTTGATTGGCGCGCCTTCAAGATTGCCTTGCAAATTGCATTATATTTCTTATTCATGACTTAAAGCGTTCTGCTTTGTCATGGTCTCTCGAAAAGGCGACATTTCTATCCTAATGATTTTATTGAAATTGAGTCTACGTAAAAGCTTGCTTTATGTTTTCATTTATCCTGAAGCTTTGCTTTGCTTTTCTTTACTTTTCAGAATGAAAATCAGTCCCTAGCCCCTCCATGCTTCATAATCAGAGCGCCTTGCCAACTGTTGTCGACTTGCTTTAAAGACTATTAATCCAAAGGCCCTCCTTGATTAATAGCCGACCAGTCTTGCCAATTGATTGGTCAAATTGCTATGCTATTGGATTCACACTGCTTCACGCCTATGCTAAACTTCCCTTTCCACTTGCTTCATATTGCTTATTGTGGGAAATACAACATTTCTATATTTTAATATTCTTGACAAAATTGCTTATATTTTTGTTTATATTAAAACTTTTCTTTGCTCTGGTTTACATTTTAGTATGACAATCAATCCTGAGGCCCTCCTTGTTAATAATTGGACCGTCTTGCCAATTGATTGTATGACAATGTCCCGAGGTCCTCCTTGATTCACTGTCGGACAACCTTGGCAACTGATTTGTCAAAATGTTTTGGAGTTGCATTCTGTTCCCTACCAGGATCACATTGCAACTTGTTTTAAATTATTCACATTTTCATTGACTTGAAGCGTTTTACGCTCTACCATGAGTTATTGCTAAAAAGACGACGTTCTTATCTTTATGCTTCCTTTTAAAGTTTACTTTACGTATCTATTTATCAAAGCTTTTTCCTTGCTTTAATTTTAGTACTTGCCATCAATACTCGAAGTCCTCTTTGTTTAACCACCGGACCATTCTGCCAATTGATTGATTTTAAATATTAAAGTTTTCCAATGATCAAGGAGTCCTCAATGCTTAACTACCGAACCGCTCTATCGATTGATTGGTTTTAAATTTTGAAGTCTACCAACAACCCCAGAGTCCTTCTTGTCTTACAAGCCGGACCGCTCCGCTCCGCTCCGCTCCGCTCCGCTAGATGATTGGATGGTGCCATTTTGTCTATTTCTACCAACTTTTGCGAGTTTTACTGTTTTATTTATAAATTTTGTAATTCATCTGCAAGGCAATAGTTGCATTTATTAGAAGTTATTTGCTCCCCGCTTTTCAAGACTTTGCAGAAAATTTAGTTTGAACTGTAGTAACACTTGGAACATAATGTGGAACTCTGAATATTGATGAGGTCCAATGTGTATAGGATTTTTCTACACGTACTTTGTCAAATTCTAATATAGTTTAAGATATCGTCCCACAGAGATTGGGTATTCTATGCTACGGACTTGTAGTATTATAATTACTATTTGAGAGAATCAAATTGATGAAAAGTGAGTTTTAATTTAAATTTACTTAAACTAAAATAAAAAACTTCTGGAAGATTTCAAATTTAAAAAGAGTTGGGAATCGTTGAATTCACTTGGTAATATTTATAATACATATCTCAGTTTTGACATGTATTTTACTTAAGAATAATTGCTTATTGCTAATTCAATTATATTTTGCTCACTAAAAAAATAATCAATTAATAACACTCCGTGAGGTTATGCATATTAATCAAATTATAACTAGTGACGATTAAATCGAAATATTTTTCTTGCCTGAATTGTGCTAAAAAGTAGTAAAAACTTCGTGAGAATATTTTTATGGAAAATCAATAATCTTACCTAGAGCAATTCTTCCGTGAAAATTAAAACTGAGATAAACGAGATTACAGACTTAGAAAAATAGTTTTTATTCTACAATTTGATTCGTCAGTTATCATAAATTAATTTTGCTCCGTGAAAATTTGAAAATTAATATAAAAATAACCTAGAGATAAAATAGACGGATATGAAAATAATGATTTAGTAAAAATTATCATTCCAGCACGATATTAAAATGTGATTAAAAAGCTTTAGGCCAAGCATATATTAAAACTGAGATAAGTATTATAAATATTACCAAGTTTCATCAAATATCCCAACAAAACAGATTACTCCATTATGGAGTAAGAAAAAATTTAAAAATATAAAGACTATGAAGAAAGTAGTATTTCTTCTAAAAAGATGACTACAAAACTAAAGGCAAAAGAAAGAAAGAGAGAGCAAGTGAGTTCTCTGCAAGTGAATTGGTGTTCTTTCTTACAAATTTTGGCCATCTATTTATAGAGAAATTCTAAGGCAAAATGTCTTCCAAAGATGCAAAGGTGAGTGAAGTTGATGACTATTCCAAGGATGCAAAGGTATCTTGAAGTAAGAAGATTTCTTCTGTTTGCACTTTATTCTTCAGCATATAAAAATCACGGACATGACTATCAGTGTTATAGTCGTACTATGAATAGTGAAATTATCAATGGTCATTCCTTTATTTTTCTTCACATTGAATATCTTCTTCTTCCTGTAAAATATGTTAGAAAATATGTGAGAGATGGATATATTTATTCACGTTTTATTTAAAATACTTAATATTTATCTGTAAAAATATACGTATAAATTATATCCATCAAATTCCCCCATACTTGAATCTTTGCTCGTCCTTGTGGAAAAAGAATATATATTTTTTAATATTTTTTCTTCAAAAATTATGTTCTTTGTAGGATAGAAAATTTATTCAAGATAAACTCCCTTCATCATGTTCAATGCAATTATTCTTTTTTACTTCACCTAATTCTTTACCTTATTTCTGAATTTTGACTTGATCAACAAGAACTTGCAGCCTTCTCCCCTTGAATCTTTCAAAATTGATAGAGTTATGATCATGTATTCATTAAGTATCATAGTCTTATCCATAGACTTGCTCGTCAGGTTCATCTCCACTAATATAGATTCAATACTGACTTTCAAAATCTTTTTAGAACTTTTCATGGCTTGTAATGTTAGGCTTCAGGCTTGTAGGATAAGGATATTTAATAGTGACTGTTCTTCTTACAGCTTGGAGCGACCATTTCTCAAAATTTTCTCCATTCAGTAGTACTTTTTTTTTTCAACAAATTTTTTTTTTTTGCTATCTCATACATATTAGATATTCACAACATTGCATCTTTTTACGATATTTCTTCCTTTTGATGATGTCAATCTTCGCTCATTCAAAGCTGGAAGAATTAATAACTCTATTTTTTTTTATAACTGTGAATAGATATATCATATATATAATTTTTATTTTTTTTGTAATATACATTGGTGTAGAAAAAAATAGTATTAAGGCTCAAAGAAGGGTTCTAAAAGGTAAAATATATATATTTAGATAGAAAATTGAGAGGCTTGAATTGTGTATCAAAGAAGGCCTAATTTTATTTTTTAAAAATCAGTATCATCTATTATTTCTCCTCGAAGAACAGTCAGAGCAAGTTCTAGCAAAGTTCATTGAATTTACCTTCTTTGTGATCATAATTTTTCTTAATTCCAATGATTTTCCGAGTTGAAGATGTTTTCTCTTGCTTTCACAAAGTCAAAATCATAGACATGAAATATCATATGGTGAATATAAAAAAAAATTAATATTGAACATAACAAAAAAATTATATTGTTAATTAAAAACCTACAATTAAGAAGAAAATAGTATATAATATATAAAAATAAAAATATATAGTTAAATAAAAACTAAAAAATTATATTTATACCAAAATAACCTCCCCCATACTTGAACGTTTCATTCTCCTGGATGAAAATGCATTTTAAGATAAATAAAAGAAAGGAGAGTGAAAAAAAATAAAGAATGATCAATTGATAGTTGGATTATATAAATATAATATAATTAATATAAAAAGACTACTTTATTAGTAAAATAAAAATATTTTTGGCTTTCGAATATACGATCACAAAAGAAAGCTTGAAAGAAACTGTGACCACACATGTTCTATGTGTCATAAACTGGATTATTTTTAGACCTTATCAGTCATGAGGTCCTAGTTTGAATATAAACCAGAAAATTACATGTGCCAACATTAGACTTGAAAAATTGAATAGTTAACCAACAAGTAACTTAGGCATACTGATCACCATGGAGTTACTTGTGTCTAGGTGACTCTGTTTTGGTAGAGGCCTTCATGAGATGTTCCGGATGTACAATAATCTGAATATTGACCAGATCAATTGGTTAAGCATTTAATTATTCAGATCTAAGTTGGGCTTATGAGGCTTCATTGCTTCACCCTCAATAGCTATGGGGTAAAGAACTATAGTTCTGAGTTTAACGTCATCAGCTCGACGCAGTAACCGTGGCATTCATCATACTATCATGGTTACTGAAGGGTGTTGCTCAAAATGTCCTCCAAAGTACAATTTTAGCATGTGACCATTAACCTTAAATTTTTCTCCTCCATTGCTTTGTTGAATTTCAATTGCTCCTTGTGGAGTAACATTTGTAACATTATAAGGACATGTCTACTTGGATTTCAATTTTCCTGGTAATAGCCTGAGACGGCTAATGTAAAGAAGTACCTGTTCTCCAATTTTAAAATTTTTTGGTCCGGTCAAATTGTCATGCCATTTTATTATTTTTTCTTTGTAAATCTTGGCATTTTCATAGGCTTCCATCCTCAGTTCATCCAATTCATTAACTTGCAAAAATCTATTTTTACCAGCAGAGGTTAAGTCAAAGTTCAATGCTTTCAGCGCCCAAAAGGCTTTGTGTTCCAATTCAACAGGTAAATGGCAAGCTTTTCCAAAGACTAATTTATATGGAGATGTTCCAATCGGCGTTTTGAACGCCGTTCGATATGCCCATAATGCATCATCTAATTTTAAATTCCAGTCTTTTCTTGTGATTCCAACAGTTTTTTCAAGAATTCTTTTTAATTTACGGTTGGAAACCTCAACTTGCCCTTGAGTTTGAGCATGATACAGTGTTCAAGTTTTATGAGTCACACTATATTTGAACGATAAAGTAGAAAATTTCTTATTCATGAAATGAGTCCGTTGGTCACTGATGACTCGTGGTGTGCCATATATGGTAAAAATATTTTTTCTGAGAAAATTGCACACTGTTCAAGCATCATTCTTTCTTGTCGGAATGGCTTCAATCCATCGTGAAGCATAGTCAACAACCACAAGGATATATTCAAATGAATGAGATGAAGGAAAAGGTCCCATAAAATCTATACCCCAGATATCAAATATTTCACATACCTGAATAGATTGCAATGGCATCTCATCTCTCTTTGTGATATTACCTGTTCTCTGACACCTGTCACATTGTGCAACATACAGACGTGCATCCTTAAAAAGTGTAGGGCAGAAGAATCCGGCTTCCAAAACCTTGAAAGCAGTTCGGTTTGCAGCATAATGTCTTCCAATTGCTCCATCATGACAATGAAACAAAATGTTTTTCATTTCATTTTCAGGTACACATCTTCTAATGATATTATCTACAGCCAAAAGTTTAATTACTTCACTTTTCACAACTTCTTGCATTGCTGGGTTCAATCTCCGTTGGGATTGGACTATTGGCTTGTAGCTATCCTCCATGAGGATTCTCTATGTGCAAATAGCTGGACTAATGCCTTTAATGTCTGCTATAGTCCACCCTAAGGCTCCTTTGTGTATTCTCAACACTTCAACCAATTTATGTTCCTGTTCTACAAATCGAGAAGATGAAATTATTACAGGAAATAATTCAGGCTCAAGATAAACATACTTCAAATGGGAAGGGAGAATTTTGAGTTCAATTTTTGGTTGAACGTTTTCAGATAGCATTTCTCCCTCTTCTTCAGAATTATTTTCCAATATTTCAGCTTCACTTCTAATTGTCAGATCATCATCACGTCTTGTGCTAGATCGGGCCAAACATCTTTCTATTGAGTTTGAAATCAATTGGTCATCTTTGAATTCATCTGCAAGATCACTAATCATGTCAATGGAAAAGCAAGAAGATGATGTCTCCTCTCCAGGAAATTTTAGAATATTGTGCATATAAAAAATGACTCTTTCTTCGTCTACTCTCAAAATTAGTTGTCCTTGATGGACATCTATGATTGCTCTGCCTGTAGCAAGAAAAGGTCTACCCAAAATTATTGGCTCATCAGGACATTCTTCCATTTCAAGTACTATGAGATCTATAGGGAAAACAAATTTATCCACTCTCACAAACACATTTTCAATTATTCCCTTAGGTTTCTTATTATTTTGATCAGCAAACTAAAGAGAAACAATAATATTTTTCATATCACCAAGATCCAATTTTCTAAAAATAGAAAATGGCATCAGATTTATTGAAGCTTCAGAATCACAAAGTGCTTTTTCAAAATAAACTTCTTCCAAAGTACATGGAATCGTAAAACTTCCTGGATCACCAAGTTTTTGAGGTAGCTTATTTTGAAGTATTGCACTGCATTTTTTAGTAAGCATTACCACAGACACTTCTAATTTCCTTTTGCTTGATAAAATTTCTTTCAAAAATTTAACATATGAAGGCATTTCCAATAAAGCATCAGTAAAAGGAATATTAATGTGAACCTGTTTCAAAAGTTTCAAAAACTTTACAAATTGATTGTCAAGCTTTTCTCTTTTCATTTTTTGTGGAAAAGGAACTGTCACAGGGAGAGGAGTTATTTTTTAAAAATTCTTTTCATCTTTTTTCTTGATTTCATTCTCTTCTGATGGATCAGATGGTATTTCAACATTCTTACCCTTTTCTGCTTGGTGTTCAGAATGGTTCTTTTCCTGTCTGTCAACATATGGATCATCAAGATTCTTACCTGACCGTAAGGCGATGGCCTTAAGGTTTTGGATTTTTCTCTGTATTGCTTGGTAAGGGACCTTGAATTTTTTCTGAAACAAGAGTTGCCAATTGGCTTACCTGAATTTTCAAGTTTTTGAGGGTTGAGTTTTGGCTTTCCATCTTTTCATCAGTGGCCTTAATGTACTTGTACAAAAGGTCATCAAGACTTGAATGAGCTTGTTGAGGCCTTCACTGATATGGAGCTGCTTGTTAATATGGCTTGAAATTTGGTTGCCCACGATTTTGATTTTGATTTTGGTATCCAGGTGGACCATGTGCTGGTTGCTTCTAGAAGCTTTACGAATTCTCAGCACCATTACGGCTCCACTGAAATCCTGGATGTTTGTGTGCCATTGGGCTTCCAAAAGGGTACGGCTTGTAACCGATGACATTAGCATGCTCATCATTCTGATTGTTTGCTCGGCACTCATGGTTAAGATAGTTTCCTCTACACATGTCACAAGCCTCAGACTTGCTTTGTTGTTGTGTATTCACCTGAAAAGATTCAAACTTTTGTGCCAAGGAGAAAATCTGTTGTGTTAGTGTATTATAAGCATCTACCTGATTTACCGTGGCAGCTTTCTTGATGATTACACGATCAGATGGCCATTGGATGACATTCTCAGAAATTTCATTCAGTAATTGCAATGCTTCTTCTGTGGTCTTTCCCATAATGGAACCTCCTGCAGCTGCATCTATCATATTTCTAGAAGAGCGTGGTAGTCCGTGATAAAAAATGTACAGTTGCATATGTTCAGGAGTGTCATGATGTGGATATTTTCTTAACATTGATTTTAATCTTTTCCATGCTTGATAAACTGACTCAGTGTCAGTCTGCAAGAAATTAGAAATATCTTGTCCTAACTTGGTTGTTTTAGCGGGGGAAAAATATTTATTCAAAAACTTTTGAGCCATTTGGTCCCATGTGGTTATAGAACCTCGAGGCAAACATCGCAACCAAGCCTTGACATCTCCTTTGAATGAAAAAGGAAATAGCCTTAACTTAATTCCTTCAGGAGGCACTCCATTATATTTAGCAGTTTCAACTAGTTCCAAGAAATCAATTAAATGACTATGTAGATCTTCACTTGGATCACCAATAAAGATGCAAGACTGTTGAATTGTTTGAATTAGGCTGGTCCTAATTTCAAAGTTATTGGCTGCCACAGGTGGGTTCCTGACACTAGATTCACAGTTAAAGTTGTCTGGCCTAGCATAATCCCTTAGGATTCTGTTTGCTGGTCTTGGCGCCACTTCGTCAAAATGATCCTCTACTTGTGGTGCATCTCCGAATTGGTTGTTGTCATCTCCTAGTTGATGTTCCATTTTTTCACAAATTAAGCTTTAAGAATATGATGGTTTTCTTTTCGTGCATAATCTCAAAGATCTTTCAATTTTAGGATCGTAAATGACCAACTCTTTATTAGAGGAGCGGGTCATAAACTGCTTGAAATTGTTAAAGAAAGATTTTTCTTCTTTTTTTAGAAGAAAGATAATAGTAATGACAATATTATAAGAAGATACAAAAATAAAAATAGTAGAAATAAATAGTATTAATAGTTTGAAAACCTGTAAAAAAGAATAGATAATAATAATATCAATAAAAGAAGAAAATGAAAAATAATATATAACTATTAGATAAGAACGATAGTTAGAGAGGTAGTGGTTAATAATAAGTAGTTGTAGGACAGAAAAATTTAACAACACTTGGTGTTCTGTGTGTGGTGATATATTACTAACATTAATGCTAATAACACTAGTTAGTAAGAAAAGTATAATGACAAAAATAGTGGACACTAGAACGGGATAATTAGTATAGTGTTATTATTATATAAGTAGATAAAGTAGTAGTACTGATAGAAAACGTTAAAAGGAACAAAAGAAAATACTAGTAGTACTAAATAATAGTAGAAGTTTTAACCAAGAAAATAATAATAGTAGCAGAAGTGCAAAAATTAAAGAAAATTTGCAGAGATAGTAGTTGATAAAGAAAAGGTAATAGTACAATAACGTTATTACTTATAGATGATAATACTACTATTATACTAACTAGTAAAATAAAATAAAAATAAAAACCACAAAGCAGTAAGTAGTAACACTACCAAAAAAAAAATGTAATATTATATAGATAAAATAGTAGTGATAGTGAAGGAGTTACAAAAATAAAATGAAGAATTAGTTATAAAGTAATAAGATGCTATACGTAAAAGTGCCAAGAAACAAAGTAATACTTTAGAGAGATACTTGGGAGAACGAAAAGTGAAAAAACAATTGATAGAAGCACTGTCAAGGAGAGAAAGTTATACACCTTTATTTTATATATATATATATATATATATTAGTACTAATATAATAGATATAGTAATAAGTAACAATAGTAAGGAAAACTATTGTATTAATAAAAATAGTATATTACAGTATATAAAAGTACCACAATAATAAAATACTTACTAGATATAAATAAAATAATATGGTTAAAAGAAAGATGAAGAAGTAAAAGAAAAATGGAAGATGTAGCAATGCTTAACAGTGAAAGAGACGAAAGAAAATAACAATGACAGTAATCAGAAAGAACAACAATGAATAGATGATAAGGTACGAAATGTTAGAATATATTAAAGAATATAGTAGTATGTAATAGGAGTAGTAGACTAGTAAGTAATAGTAGTGATAGAGATAGTTAAAATTGACAATGGGAAGAGATAATGTGATAGAAGATGTATTAAAAGTAGTGACAACAATTTCTTTTTTTTTTCTTTTTTACCTTTTGTTTTCCTTTATGATGTTAGAAAAAAAAATAAGAAATACTTAATATAATTAGAAAATAATTTATATAGAAATATATTATATATAGTAGAAAATAGTAAATAGTTAGTAGTAGGCAGTAGTAGTAAGTAGTAAAGAGTTAGTAGTAGGCAGTAAGCAGTACTAATACTAAATACGGTGAGAAATTATAATTATAATAACATATTTATGCTAAAAGAAATGAAAGTTTAGATACAAAAATGAAAATATTAGAAGCAAATATAATACTGTTAGAGGCTAGAGATTAGTAATAAATAGTTATAGTCATAGTAGTATTTAGCAGATTATGTTAACATTAATTATATTAATAAGTCCTCAAATTAGTAATCAAATATTTAGTCCGAAGTAGATGTACGCCAATCCTCGGCAACGGCGCCAAAAATTTGACGATATCCAATGTGTATAGGATTTTTCTGCTCGTACTTTGTCAAATTCTAATATAGTTTAAGATATTGTCCCACAGAGATTGGGTATTCTATGCTACGGACTTGTAATATTTTAATTACTATTTGAGAGAATCAAATTGATGAAAAGTGAGTTTTTAATTTAAATTTACTTAAACTAAAATAAAGAACTTCCGGAAGATTTCAAATTTAAAAAGAGTTGGGAATCGTTGAATTCACTTTGTCATATTTATAATAAATATCTCAGTTTTGACATGTATTTCTCTTAAGAATAATTGCTTATTGCTAATTCAATTATATTTTGCTCACTAAGAAAATAATCAATTAATAACACTCCGTGAGGTTATGCATATTAATCAAATTATAACTAGTGACGACTAAACCGAAATATTTTTCTTGGCTGAATTGTGCTAAAAAGTAGTAAAAACTTCGTGAGAATATTTTTACGGAAATAAATAATCTTACCTACAACAATTCTTCCGTAAAAATTAAAACTGAGGTAAACGAGATTACAGACTTGGAAAAATAGTTTTTACTCTACTATTTTATTCGTCAGTTATCATACATTAATTTTGCTCCGTGAGAATTACAAAACTAATATAACAATAACCTAGAGATAAAGTAGACGGATATGAAAATAATGATTTAGTAAAAATTATCATTCCAGCACGATATTAAAATGTGATTAAAAAGCTTCGGGCTAAGTATTAAAATTGAGTATTATAAAAATTACTAAGTTTCATCAACTATCCCAACAGAACAGATTACTCCATTATGGAGTAAGAAAAACTTTAAAAATATAAAGACTATGAAGAAAGTGGTATTTCTTCTAAAAAGATGACTACAAAACTAAAGGCAAAAGAAAGAAAGAAAGAGAGAGCAAGTGAGTTCTCTGCAAGTGAATGGTGTTCTTTCTTACAAACTTTGGCCATCTATTTATAGAGAAATTCTAAGGCAAAATGTCTTCTAAAGATGCAAAGGTGAGTGAAGTTGATGAATATTCCAAAGATGTAAAGGTATCCTGAAGTAAGAAGATTTCTTTTGTTTGTACTTTGTTCTTCAGCGTACACGGACATGGCTATCAGTGTTATAGTCGCACTATGAATAGTGAAATTATCAATGGTCATTCCGTTATTTTTCTTTACTTTGAATATCTTCTTGTAAAATATGTTAGAAAATATGCGAGAGATGGATATATTTATTCACGTTTTATTTAAAATACTTGATATTTATCTGTAAAAATATATGAATAAATTATATCCATCAAATATCCACACTCGAACAAGCAAGCCCTACTTAATTATTCATTCTAGATTTGGATGTCAGTTTGTATTCCCTCCTATTAATGTTTACCTTGTGTTAACCTATTTGTTTTAATAAAATATCACCAACTTAAACAAGACAATTTTGAGATTCGATACTGAATACAAGATGGCTCGTTTATCAATATACAATGAAAGCTATGTCCATGTAAAGTCTTACTTATGGATGTGTTGTCGGCCACATCTTCATAACTACGAAATTGCAAGCCTCTTTTCCTATGGTTGAGCAGTCGTTGTTATCTCATCTTTCTCGTCGAATCGTGTTCGAACTACATGTGGCCTGATTCTTATTCAGCCCAAGATATGTAGGCAACTCTTTTTTTTTTAAACCCCACCCCTTTCCTCTCTCGAAATAAATAGTTGGCATCCCACTTTTTTCTTCTACGGTGACTCGAACCCACAACCTCTTGAATGTAGGTGGAGGGTGCTTACCATCTATGCAACCCTCACTTGTCATGTAGGCAACTCGATACTAGAGTTCGGTCATAATTTTTTAAGTTCTGCACTTTCAGCCTTTTCAATTGAAATCTATTTGCTTCGTCGAGATAAAATTAGCCTTCACGTTAACTTCCTTTATCATGAAAATTCTTTCATCCTTTTTGGGTAGAGAGGGGCAATTGGTGACACCCAATTTTATTCCGATGATTTTCAAATTAATCTAGAGTTTCTTCTTGATTATTTAGCGTCACTAATTATATCATGTTCCTTCAATGCCAAGTCAAGATGTAAATTTGAAACGACCTCGGTTAGTCGTTTCGGAAGATAGGACTCTGATTGGCGTGCCGATAATTTTAAAATATTCATAAGGTCCATTGGGACTTGTCTATAAAATTTGAGCTAAATCAGACCTCGTTTGGTAGGCATCGGAAGAAGGTTTCGGTTTTATTATCGATAAATATTAAAAAGAGATTTTCGAGCTTGATTTTGGCGAATGAGCTCCGATTCGAAATCCGAAAGTGCTGTTAGGTTCGTATGATTATTTACGACTTTTATGAACTTTTGAAAGTGAATTTCGATGTTGTTCGGCTAGTTCTCGCTAAAATGCCGAAAGTTAAATAATTTGATTTTTTCTATTTAAATTCGCATCTTGAGTTTCGGGAGTCCAATTTGGGATCCGCCTTCGCGAGTATGTTACATATATTTTGTATAGCATGTATGCAAAAGTTGGAATTATTTCGAATCTCGTAGGGTACTGTTTTAATTTTTATCGTAGCAGCAAATTTTAAAGGGGAAAAAAAGAAAAAAAAAAAAAAGGGAAAAGACAAAATAGGAAAAGACCGAAAATGAGCAAAAAGTTAGGCGGTGGGCTGGTGGGATATGTATATATCCATGCAGCTTCATTTGAAGCTTAGAAATAGAGAAACAAGATAGAAACACACAAAGAGAAAATGAAATGACGGGGAGGAAGAAAAAATACCAGAAAATGCGAAAAGAGCCGGAGAAAAATAGTATTTTTTTATCCCGAAACATTCAGGTAATGATCCTAATATATTATCTGAGTTTATTACGTGTATTTGAATATATTTTAGCGGTAAAACTTGGAATATTAGACATTGTTTTAATAAGTTCAATTAATAGTTTAAAGGGTCAAATGGACCCCGATAATGGAATTGATTATATATTCATATTCAGTGAGTTATGGGTAATATGTAAATGTAATTTATTTGGGGTTTGGTTATGTGACCTTAAACCCTGTACATAGGCCTGGCCTGCGTATTGCGTATACCAATAGGGTATCAGATTCCTTACCGGATTTTCCTAAGATGTGAGGAATGAAGCCTTTAGCCTAATTTGATACATTTTCCTGCTTATTGAATAGAGTGAGATCGTTTGGCGATGAAATCAAAGGATAAAGCGGTTGTTGATTAGCAGTGCTAACTTTTGGAAGAGGTAAGTGTTTATATCCATTTCTTTTGAGGCAATCGGCCTCGTGGATTTTCTACCACGTGTTCCTTACGTGTGTAGCTGCCGATAGGCGTACTCATTACGCCTTAAATTTGGATTTACATTGTATATTATATGTTATGTCCTGTGGTTTGTATTGCATTGAGGGTTTGAGCATTGTACTCTGGCTGTGAGTTGGCATCTACTTCCCGCCTGTCGATGAGAGTCCCGCGCCGGTGAAGGGTTATTATTGCATCACATTGCATTCATATGCATTATATGTCCTTCATTGTATTCCGCTCCATTGTATCATATTGAGGGTAGGAGGATTCCGCCCTAGGAGAGTGCAGGAGTATTCTGCCTCAGCTTTACATTATATCGGGTGCAGGAGTATTCCACCCCAACAGAGTGCAGGAGTATTCCGCCTCTGGTTTATATTAAATCGGGTGCAGGAGTATTCCGCCCTAGAAGAGGAGTATTCCGCTCCAGTTGGTTATCAGATTGGATTCCCCTCGAATGCAGCAGTATTCCGCTTCGAGATGGGATGGCGGGCACATTTGACCCTTTTCATCATATTTCATTTCATTTCATTTTATCTCACTTCATTTTATTACATCCTAATTCATACCATTGTGTAGACTTGCGGTACATGACTACTGTTCTGCTTATATGTGCATTGCTTATTTGTTAACATGTTTCTGGCTCATATTCCTGGTTGAGTTTATGGTTTCATACGTGTTTCCGGTTATTATCTGACTCTGCCTTTTTATAATTTAAATAAGAGGAATTTGGTCTATCTGTTTCTTTTCTCCCTGGCTAGCTATCCTATTCTTTGAGGTGGCTAGTCTGCCCCAATTATTGAGTCCTTTTGACTCACCCTGGTTTGTTGTTTGTTTCTTGTCTATCTATTTCGTTTCGGTAGGTTCGCTCCAGGATTGAGTTGGCCACGTTGTGAAGGAGCGAAGACGACTTCAGCTGTCAGGGTGAGCCAGCTTTTATTCCGGATGGCCACCAGTTTATTGGTTATTATTTCAGTTGCCTTTTGCTCCCTTAAGGAGGTATCTGTCTTCTTTTGTACTCTTAGATCTCTAGTCTGGATAACCCTTAACCTAGTATGTTGGGTACTCAGCTGTAATTCTTTTGTATAGCTTAGAGGTATCAGTATCTCTGTATTTTTTTTAAGTCTTGTTCTTATTTATGAATTTAATTATATTTATTTTTCTAATTTAATTGGTAAGGGTTCGCCCGATGGGTCTAAGGGAGGATGTCGGGTGCCCGCACGGCCTAGCCGGATTTCGGGTCGTGTCAGTTGGTATCAGAGCCTGGTTTAGAGTCTATCCAGTCTAAGACAGTGTCTAGTAGAGTCTCGCTGATGGGTACGTAGACGTCCGTACTTATTTACGATAGGCTATGATGACATTTAGGAAGTTTCACTTCATTCTTTTCTGATCGTGCGTCGGTCTAGGATGCAAAAGTATTTTTGTTAATTCCTTCGTGGTAATTGTGAACCCTGGTGCGACAAATAAGTAGATGGTATGAGTGGAAGACGAAGCAGTCTAGCCTGGGGCTAGAGCTACTCAAGCCTCGAGAGTTTGGATCGTACTGACGATCTAGTTACGGAGGTCCCAGCCGTACGAGCTCGCGATGGGCAAGGGAGCAGGGCCTTGTGGTTTCCTTGGCTCTCTACGATGCTTTTACGAGAATCTTGGCGATGCGGATACCGTAAGAACCTATTATTCGTTGGGCAGCCTATCGGGTTGACTCATGTGCAGACGTTCGGTCACAGGGAGCTCCTATTCCAGTTCTTAATATTGCCACAGTAAAGTATGTTCCGGAGGCAGCATGTGTTATGCCTCCAGTTGTTCTGGCTGGTTAGGTAACTGAGGTAATTATTGGGTCCGAGTACTCAAAGAGGTTGCATTATTTTACGCGGTTGAACATCCCGATATTCCCAAGCAATGCATTAGATAATCCCTGTGTAAGTTTTTTAAAATAAGATGATGTCAGCGTATCCTTCAGGCTCTTGATTATATCGAGCGGTATGGTGTTAATTATTTTGCTTTCCAGTTTTAGGGGTCCAGCCTTCAATTGGTGGGCCGCTCTCTTATTAGCTAACTTGGTTCGATTTTTCTTGTAGATTCGTGGAAAAGTTCCTTTCTAGTAGTGAACGAGATGAAAAGTGTTGCCAGTTTGAGTGGACTGGATAGGGTAGCCTGTTGGTTAGCCTGTTGGTGTTTCAAAATGTGAGATTGAGTTCTATAGAATGGCTGAATATGCATTAGAACTATTCCATGAGCCTTTAGAGAGATTCAAAGATTTATTGATGACCTTTCTCCTTCCTTGAGATCCCAGATGGCTAGAAAAATTGAGGTTGGGACTTCATTTGATATCGTTTTTGATATTGATCAAAGGTATTAGGCATACCATAAGTTAGAGGGGAAAGAGTTAGAGCGGGACAGCAAGAGATCCCGTGGCCCTAGTGGGAAACCATGGTACCTCATTTGGAGATAAGAGTTCTAATTATTTTGGGAGGTCACCTGCCAGGTTATCTCAGCTGGTAGAGCATAATTCTTAAAATACGCTAGTAGTTCATTAAGATAGACCTAGTTTTTCTCTTTATAGTCTATCAACAATCTGTCCAGCTTCCATGGAAAGATGTTATCAGTGTCGTGAGCCTGTCATTTTTGTGTGGAGTTCTTCCTTAGTCCGGCAAGTAGGCAGTTGTCTTTTCTCTCGTTATCAGGCATCTGCGCAATTGCAGGGGCTTTCATTTAGATCTCAATCAGTAAAACAAATGCCACCATCTAGTAGAGGTTGAGAGTGTGGTGGCAGTGGTTCTTCAGAAAGTGATTGTCAGGGTAGTGGCTCAGCTCAGCTGTAGAGGCAGTTCTAAGAACTACCAGTGTGGCAGGATGTTGAGGTGTCTGAGGTAGTACACCCATGTATTTATTCTTCTCTTAAATATGAGTAAAATTTGATTCTTTCGATCGATCTAGAAATGGTGTGTCTTATCATGTTTCAATAGTTTCCTTGGATGTCGTTTCTATTAAGAATCGGTTGCGGTAGAGGGGTGAGTTTCTGATACGATTTATTCCTGGCATTTATGAGACCCTACTAGTTTATCTGATCTAAATATGAGAGATTTGACAGTGAGTGTCGCTATTGCCTGCTTGGCATCCTGTTATTCCACCTTGTGTTATTATGTCAAGTCATTTTTCCTCTCTCCTAGGAAATCAGTGTTGGTAAGATGATGGGATTCTTATTCGTCACCATCAGGAAGTGTCATTGTTTCTTTCGGTGTAAAGTGGTTAGTAAGTAATATTCGATCTACGTATCTCCTCTTGGGTTCAAAACACTGTAAAGTCCTGTTATCCTATGAGCTTTTCTGGGTTATAAAAGGGTTTCTGGTAAATTGTTAGAGTTTCCTTCTTATTGGGAGATTAAATTGGCATAGATGTTGTTCCATAAAGCTCATTTAATATCTATTTCTTCAGTTGCAATTCTGTGGTTAGCCTGACTCGAAAGTAGTGTAGCTCTCGGAGCCAAGAAAATAAAAAGATGAGCTTCTTGAAGCTCTAATTATTTCTATCCTCAGTCCATTTCCATCAGTTCTTTATTCGGTACTGGTGAGCTAAGGCGGTCAGTAACCTATTGTGATGTTCCCTATGTTGAGCCAGAGTGCGTGTCAAGGTAACCGGGTAAGTACATTGTTGTTTTTCAAGGCTACTAAGGGTAATGAGAGGCATCATTTGACCTTTGATTTGATCCATCAAGCGATGGTTCTTATAGAAATATATGGAATTATGACTCGAGAGTAGCAGCTGTTTGGCAACTCGAAAGGGTAGTTGGTAGCTTAGGTCTACTTAGGTTCAGCTTTTAACTAAATCTTCTTTACTCCAGCAGACTGTGCGGGATGGGTATTCATATTCAAATAGCTGCATGAGTTTGTGCTTTAAGTGGACAGAGTCTTCCTCCAAATACTGAATGGTAATACTAAATCTCCAAGGGCGTTGATACCACTTTTGTTACGACTTAAGCTAAGGCCACGACAGAAACCTACAATGAGTGTCAATCATTGCTAAACCCGCTAATAATCTATTAATGCTAGAGATAAGCTGGCAAACTGATCATATATACGTACCTATCTGCTGAAAGCATAAAGTCTGGAAAGATGACACGACTTTAACTTGCTGGCAATTAGAACACTGAGCCACAAATTATACTATGTCACACTTCATTCCGTCCTACCAATAAATCTGCTTAAGATCATGGTACATCTTAGTCGAATCCGGGTGAAAAATGTATTTGGAATAATGTGCCTCTATCATAATCTGTCCACGTAAATCTGCAACATAAGGACACAAAGTCTACCTTTATACATGAGAACACCGTCAGTAGTAACCCTGTATGATGACTCCGATTTTCTTCTTGCTATCTGTCTGTATTCAACTAGAATTGGATCCTCATACTAACGCTGTTTTACTTCAGAAAATTTAGAGTTAAAGGTCTAGTGCAGCTTATCGTCCATCCATCATTGGCATATCTCCTTCACACCTCAACTCTTTCAGAAAGTTACTTTAGCGTTATAAGTGCGCATGTAATCAAATTTGTTGCTGGTATTCTGCCTTAGCTCATGGTCCAACTACATGTCTCTTTTATTTTTACTTTTTCAAGTCATAATAATTCTAATTCAAAGACAATACCCTCAGGTAGATGTTCAGTCAGAAGATCATTCTTGGTCTACATCATACTATCCAGTAGTAGTTG
The DNA here is from genome assembly GCA_029990175.1 of Petunia secreta. Lineage (NCBI taxonomy): Eukaryota > Viridiplantae > Streptophyta > Magnoliopsida > Solanales > Solanaceae > Petunia > Petunia secreta. The sequence goes on along the minus strand of JARKIP010000208.1, from coordinate 223,997 downwards.
CATGCTCCTTATCCTTATACGATAGACCCTGTTCAGATGAACCTTTGACATACATTAGGATATGAGTAACTACATTCCCACAAGGAGCTTGCGGAACAACACTAAAATCAACTAAGACGTTGCATAGTGAATTCGTAAAATAATATAGCTTGCATAATATCTTCTATAGTGTGTAGTGACAAGGTAGTTCAAAAGCTCCCCTATTGCATCAAGCTAGAGCTATTTCTTAGTTCCATTGACCTGTTCTATATCGAAATATATATCGAAGAGGTGATTATCGGCTGAATCATGTTAATCCATTCAAAGTTCCGTGTATCTTTGCTTCGAAAATGTAGAACTCTCCTCTCATAATCGAGGAAGGATCATCTTAGTCAGAATAATCCGGGCAATGGTATTATCATATTATCTAGATATGTTATATTCCAAGAGTTCGGTGTTCGTGTTATAATTTTGATTCTGTAATCATGAGAAAAAATTCCGTGAGATAGTTTATGAAGGTCGTGCAAGTTCTTTTGTTATCAGCGTGAATCTTGCTTTACACTTAGGCTCGTTCGAGGACGAACGAGAGTTTAAGTGGAGGAGAATGAAACGAGCTCGGTTAGTCGTTTTGGAAGATAGGACTCTGATTTGCGTGTCGATAATATTAAAATATTTGTATGGTCCATTTTTACGTGTACAAAATTTGAGCTAAATCAGACTTCGTTTGGTGGGCATCGGAAGAAGGTTTCGGTTTTATTATCGATAAATACTTTTCGAGCTCGGTTTTGGCGAATGAGCTCCGATTCGAAATCCGAAAGCGTCGTTAGGTTCGTACGATTATTTATGACTTTTGTGATCTTTCAAAAGTAAATTTCGATGTTGTTCGACTAGTTTCTGCTAAAACGCCGAAAGTTAAATAATTTGACTTTTTCTATTTAAATTCGCATCTTGAGTTTCGGGAGTCCAATTTGAGATCCGCCTTCGCGAGTATGTTACATATATTTTGTATAACTTGTATGCAAAAGTTGGGATTATTTTGAAAATCGTAGGTTACCGTTTTAATTTTTATCGTAGCAGCGAATTTTAAAGGGAAAAAAAAAGAAAAAAAGGGGGAAAAGACAAAATAGGAAAAGAACGAAAATGAGCAAAAAGTTAGGCGGTGGGCTGGTAGGATATGTATATATCCATGCAGCTTCATTTGAAGCTTAAAAACAGAGAAACAAGATAGAAACACGCAGAGAGAAAATGAAATGACGGGGAGGAAGAAAAAATGCCAGAAAATGCGAAAAGAGCCGGAGAAAAATAGTATTTTTTTACCCTGAAACATTCAGGTAATGATCCTAATATATTATTTGAGTTTAGTACGTGTGTTTGAATATATTTTAGCGGTAAAACTTGTAATATTAGACATTTAATAAGTTCAATTAATAGTTTAAAGGGTCAAATGGACCCCGCTAATGGAATTGATTATATATTCGTATTCAGTGAGTTATGGGAAGCATATAAATGTAATGTATTTGGGGGTTGGTTATGTGACCTTAAACCCTGTACATAGGCCTGGCCTGCGTATTGCGTATACCGATAGGGTATCAGGTTCCTAACCGGATTGCCCTAAGATGTGAGGAATGAAGCCTTTAGCCTAATTTGATATATTTTCCTGCTTATTGAATAGAGTGGGATCGTTTGACAATGAAATCAAAGGATAAAGCGGTTGTTGATTAGCAGTGCTAACTTTTGGAAGAGGTAAGTGTTTATATCCATTTCTTTGGAGGCAATTGGCCTCGTGGATTTTCTATCACGTGTTCCTTACGTGTGTAGCTGCCGAAAGGCGTACTCATTACGCCTTAGCTTTGGATTTACATTGTATATTATATGTTATGTCTTGTAATTGGTATTGCATTGAGGGTTTGAGCATTGTACTCTGGCTCTGAGTTGGCATCTACTTCCCGGCTGTCGATGAGAGTCCCGCGCCGGTGAAGGGTTATTATTGCATCACATTGCATTCATATGCATTATATGTCATTCATATGCATTACATTGCATATCATATTGGGTGCAGGAGTATTCCGCCCCAGGAACAGGAGTATTCCGCTCCATTGTATCATATTGAGGGTAGGAGTATTCCGCCCTAGGAGCAGGAGTATTCCGCTCCATTGTATCATATTGAGGGTAGGAGGATTCCGCCCCAGGAGAGTGCCGGAGTATTCCGCCTCAGCTTTACATTATATCGGGTGTAGGAGTATTCCGTCCCAACAGAGTGCAGGAGTATTCCGCCTCTGGTTTATATTATATCGGGTGCAGGAGTATTCCGCCCTAGAAGCAGGAGTATTCCGCTCCAGTTGGTTATCAGATTGGATTCCCCTCGAATGCAGGAGTATTCCGCTTCGAGATGGGATGGGGGGCACATGTGACCCTTTGCATCATATTTCATTTCATTTCATTTCATTTCATCTCACTTCATTTTATTGCATCTCAATTCATACCATGTGTAGACTTGCGGTACATGACTACTATTCTGCTTATATGTGCATTGCCTTTTTATTAACATGTTTCTGGCTCATAATCCTGGTTGATTTTATGGTTTCATACGTGTTTCCGGTTATTATCTGGCTCTGCCTTTTTATAATTTAAATAAGAGGAATTTGGTCTATCTGTTTCTTTTCTCCCTGGCTAGCTACCCTATTCTTTGAGGTGGCTAGTCAGCCCCACTTATTGAGTCCTTTTGACTCACCCTGGTTTAATATTTATTTCTTGTCTATCTATTTCATTTCGGCAGGTTCACTCTAGGATTGAGTTGGCCACGTTGTGAAGGAGCGAAGAAGACTTCAGCTGTCAGGGTGAGCCAGCTTTTATTCTGGATGGCCACCAGTTTATTGGTTATTATTTCAGTTGCATTTTGCTCCCTTGAGGAGGTATCCGTCTTCTTTTGTACTCTTAGATGTCTAGTCTGGATAGCCCTAAACCTAGTATGTTGGGTAGTCAGCTGTAATTCTTTTGTACAGCTTAGAGGTATCAGTATGTCAGTATTTTTTAAGTCTTGTTCTTATTTATGAATTGAATTATATTTATTTTTCTAATTTAATTGGTAAGGGTTCGCCCGACGGGTCTAGGGGAGGATGTCGGGTTCCCGCACGGCCTAGCCGGATTTCGGGTCGTGTCAAAATTTGATCCTAATGGTGGTTATTTCACAAAAAGGACAAATTTTACAATATAAGTCATTTTTGCAAATTGAAATCGTTTTTAGTAAAAGTCAAGTTTTCGTTAAATAATTGGTAACTGACTTTGACCTGAAATAAGAATTTTTTCTGAGGTGCCTTTTTGGGTAATGTCCCCAAACTTCCCATGAACTATTGGGGTTACAACTCTTTGACTAGGATCGCAAGTGAACTAAGGTGTACTTATTTTTTCTGATCAGTTCAACTCATAACAAACTAGAATATCTTATACTAAAATGCTAATAGAAGTGGACATAACAAAGCCATTGCAAACTAAAATCACAGTGATGGACCCTTCATGGAAGGAATTTCAATGAAGGGTAGAGTATTATTATGCCCCTGAGTTTTGCACGTGATGCCTGAAAGTAGGGGATCATTGTTTCAAACAAGAAGCGTACAAACAGGAAGAAAGACTAAGGAGAAGTAGAAGGACCAGACAGCCATCACACTAACCAATTCAAAGGCAAACTACACCAGCTAAACAATGGCTACCTAAAGCTGTGAAAACTTTAGCTAGGGGTGCTGAACATGGTAATGAACAAGGCACCCAGCAAGACAATGTAGAACAAATGTTTACAGCACAGACAAGCCAACCACCAGTACATAGTTCACAACTGGAATATGGGAAAATTAAGTGAGGCCTATCAGGAAGAGTCAAATGTTATGTGGAAGCCACTTCATTACCACTGAAGAATGGGTTTGAAGCTCTAACTAGTGAAACAAATGAGAGAGGTAAGCTTGCCCTACCAGATAAAGGGGGTGGTTCACAACATAACCAATGAACTGGTTAGTATGGAATGTAAGGGGTATCAATAAGAGATATAAGCAAAAGGAAGTATTTCATTAACTCAAAGAAAATAGAATAAAACTACGTGGATTAGTGGAAATAAGAGTCAAGATGAAAAAGGCAACAACAATAGCAAAGATAATTTACCCTGGATAGAATTTGGAATGCAATTGTGAATTTGCTGAGAATGGCAGGATATGGCTCATATGGGATGAAAAATTTATGCAATTCTGATGGTGGAAATAAGTTCACAGTTCATTACTTGTACTGTGAAAGGAAATTTAAATACCATGGAATGCTTGATGACTATTATTTATAGTCTAAACAACATAGACCAAAGAAGATCCTTATGGCACTAGCTGGACACAACTGCCCCTCAATCATCTCAAAGCTTGGCTAATTTGGGGAGATTTTTATGCTTTGCTTGAAATGACCTGAGGTAGTCTTTTCGGGAGTTAGGACTCCGATTGGTGTGCTGATTATTTTATAATATTCGTAAGGTCCATTAGGACCTGTATGTAAAATTTGAGTTAAATCATACCTCGTTTGGTAGGCATCGGAAGAAGGTTTCAGTTTTTATTGTCGATAAATATTACAAAGAGATTTTTGAGCTCGTTTTTGGTGAATGAGCTCCGATTCGAAATTCGAAAGTGCCTTTAGTTTCATATGATTATTTGTGACTTTTATGAACTTTCGAAAGTGAATTTCGATGTTGTTCGGCTAGTTTACGCTAAAATGCCGAAAGTTAAATAATTTGATATTTTTCCATTTAATTTGCATATTGAGTTTCAGGAGTCCAATTTGAGATCCGCCTTAGCGAATATGTTACATATACTTTGTATAACATTTATACAAAAGTTGGAATTATTTCGAATATCGTAGGGTACCGTTTTAATTTTCTTCGCGAAAAGAAAAAAATGAAAAAAGAAAGGACAAAAGTTAAAGGTGGTGGCTGAGTACTTATGTACTTAGCTTATAAAAGCTATGAAACGAACTGAAACATTGTTGACACCCAATTTTGTCCCGAAATTTTCCTACAATTAATAAATTATTGCAATATTTTATAATTAAGGTTAGAAGTGAAAATTAAAATAAAATAATAATAATAAGAGAAACCCATTAATTTTTGAAGAAAAGAGGCCAAATATGAAAGGCGCAACCTCTATTTTGTGCTACTCGCGCAATCCATTATGGCTATTCAATTTATCCTAAAAGGGCTAATTTCGTTCTTAATCTTAAAATCTAGCCTATTTGTGCAAATCACCTACACATATATATATACACACTTATCTAAAACCCTAGGGTTACACTATTCATTCATCTTCTTCACAATTCCCCTCACCTTTTTTCACTCTCCCACATGATAACAAAAATCAGATCTCAAAAAGGGAAAGGGAGAAAGAAAACCCCATCCTCACTACTATTATTCATCATCATACACGAAAACCCACGATTTTCATTCATCATCATCTCTTCTCTATTTTCAAAAGAATAAAACATATCCACACACACAAACCCCAGAAACAGAAACGACCGCGTCGTGGGGAGACGCCACCTAACGGTGCCGGGAAAAAATACGGAAACGGGGAAGAGGGGGTAACAGAACCAGTTCAGCTCGAAAATCCCAAGGCCCCCGTCCTCTGATTTCTTCGCTTTAGTTTTTTTTCGTGAATCAGATAAAGGAAATGAGGAGTTGAAGCGACGCCGGCAAAGGTCGCCGGAATCTCCATCGGAGATCCGCTAGGCAGTCGCTCCTCCTCCTTGTTTTTGTGGTTGCGCTCTGTTCCTACCATTGCCTCACCAGTCAACTCCATTGATGTTGGCATAGACCTCGTTTTTATTCTTTTTTCTGATTTCTCTATTTGTTAATGAAGTTAGAAAAGAGAAAATTGATAAACTTGCCATAGCTTTGCTTGTAACGTATGGCTAAACAACTGAACAATTTAAAATGACGCACTGAAAAGTTATTGTCTGCGCTCTTTGGATATCGCACTATCTGTTAGAATTTCAACTGGGCAGCTTTTATTTGTTGGTATATGGTGTTGAAGCAGTGCTGCAGAACTACGCACGGTCTGATTCCCAAGGAGGGATACGTAGGCTCCCCCATCGGGCTCGACCCTTTAACATTTAAATTTTCATTTTTTCCCAAGAAGGACAACTGGGGCAATTTTTGCAAATCGAGTTAGGGATGCAGAAGATTATAACTGGGACAGAATTTTGCAAGAAGTGGCGTTGGTTGTTAAAGATGAGTTGGCAAGAACTCTATAATTGGCTAAGCGAACAGTGCAAAGTTCAAGGCAAAGGACGTTCAGTTTGTTTTAAGATATGTTACAAGTTTAAGTCAAGGCAAAATTTTCAAAATGCATCTTTGACTTCATTTGCATGCGCATTAAAATATTTTATCTTGCCTCTATTTTTCGAAAATCTATGCTATTTGAGTTCATGAGCCAAGTTTCTGAAAGCAATTCGCAAATCCAAGTCCAATGAAGACGAGGAAGCAGCAGAAGCAGCAAGATCAGGATGAAGTCTGCACAAATCAAACGCTTCCTCCTCCCTCCCCAAAGCTAATTTTTCTTTGAGAGCAGGAACATGAAAGCTTGCAATGAAAGGATCATTCACACTATGGATGAATAATTATTTGAACACGCATCCAAAGTTGCCTTGCAAATTGCCTCGCATTGCCCTTTTCACGACTTAAAGCATTATGCTTTGTCATGAGTTATTGTCGAACAGGCGGCATTTCTACCTTTATGACTTTCATTCCTAATAGATGACAAAACCGAGGCTTGTTTTGTGTTTTCAAAACAAAGCCAAATAGGGCATCGTTTTGTTTCATGTTATAATCCGCACAAGGCCATCCTTGCCGGATTGTTTCGCCAATTGATTTATCAATGGCTATCGCACTGACTACGTTTTCGCACTACTTTTGCTTTGCACTTACTTCGAATTATGCCTTCACACTTTCTTTAAAATTAACGCCTTGCTCTACTCTTCCAGGTTGACCATCGGCTACGAGGATTCCCTTTGTTAGACTATCTCGCCTATTGATTCGCCAAATGGCTCTTGCATTACTGTACATTCCCGCACTGCTTTTCTTTGCACTTGCTTTAAATTATGTCATTTCACTTGCTTTAAAATTGATGCCTTGCTTTACGTTTTTCTGGTTGACCACTAGGAGGGGCTTCTCTTGTTGGGCTTTCACGCCTGTTGACTCGCTAAATCGCTTATGCGTTGCTTTACATTTCGCACTAAATTGCTTTGCACTTGCTTTCATTATGACTTTGCACTTGCTTTATATTATGACCCGCTTTACTTTTAGCTTAACAGGTCAGTCCCGAGACCCTCCTTGCTTCGTGCCGGACCGGTTTGCCATCTGATTTGTTCGACAATCAACCCAAAGACCCTCCTTGCTTCATGCCCGACCGACATGCTAGTTGATTTGTCAAGATTGTTGAAAATGCTTTGCACTATGCCTTCGCATTTGCTTTATTGCTTCGCCAGTGGATGGGAAGACAATTTATCAAAGATATTGCACCTGGCACTTACAAATTACGTCATGCCTTCCGTAAGCAATTGGGGGCCTTATTATGAGTCTATCGTGAGCAAGCAAAGAGTTCATTAGCATTGAAGCATACCATAAGCAATTGGAGGCCTTATTCTGAAGCCTATCATAGGCAATTGAAGGCTCTTTTGTTATTGATCCTACCGTAAGCAATCAGAGGTCTTATTATCAAGTCTATCGTGAGCAAGCGAAGGCTTCGTTAGCATTGAAGCCTACCATAAGCAATTGGAGGCATTATTCTAAAGCCTATCATAGACAATTGAAGGCTCTTTTGTTATTGATCCTACCGTAAGCAATCGGAGGTCTTATTATCAAATTTATCGTGAGCAAGCGAAGAGATCGTTATCATTTGAAGCCTACCATAAGCAATTGGAGGCATTATTATGAAGCCTATCATAGGAAATTGAAGGCTCTTTTGTTATTGTTCCTACCATCAACCATCAGTTTCTCAAAGATTATTCGCCTTGTCGCATGTGCAGCGCAAATCTATTTCTTCTTTTTTTCATTATAGCTTTTGCTTTATTATTCACTCGTTTTCTAACGCATTTACTTTAAATTTGCAGAAATTGAACATCAGATTCAATAAGAACTGAAGGCATTGAACGCTTTGCAGCACTATTAATACAAGCAACACGACCCAGTTTTGCTTATTTGTTTTTGCATTATCTTGCCTTAATTAATCCAATTTGCAACTTTGTTTTGCAGGCTGCTATCAAATTTAGGCTCGTTCACCTTATATTGAACGTTTTAGGCTCATTCGCCTTACAATTGAATGTTTGGGCTCGTTCGCCTTATAAATGAACGTTATGTAACCTGCGTAGGATATAGATTAGCCAAGTCGACCTGAGATATTATTTCTCGTTAGTCAACTTATCTTATGAAAGCCTTGCAGTTTACGATTCGTTCTCGCTTTACTTATTGTCTTGCTTTACTGTTTCAGAATAAGGATCAGCTTAGAGGTTCTCCAGGCGGAGTACTTTGTCAGTTGATCGAAGGAAGAACTTATCGATGATACCGCAACCCGAATTTACAATTTTATCACTTTATCTAATTCTTATTCCAATTATTACAGTTTATTAGCAGTTGCACACTTACTGCTTGTTTAGATTATTACAGGATTTTTAGCAGCACCGCAGCAGCGTTTGGAGCATGGAGCTTTTCTTAGCAATGAACCGTGGCAATCGTTGATATGAGCTAGACTCGTCAACGGTGACTTTAAGGATCGCACCCGCATAAGCCATCAACTCTAGAGGTAAGTCTCTCGTTAACCCTAGAGTCTGAGGTTTGAGATTGAAGACAAGATGGCTCGGTTATCGAGATGCAGTGGAAGCTATGTCCGTGTAAACCCCTCTTTATGGGTGTGTCGTCGACCACATCTTCATAACTTGGGTGATTACAAGCCTCTTTTCTCGCGCTTCAGTAGTCGTTACTATCTCGTCTTTGAATTTCAAGTCGCGTCGAACTACATATGGCCTGATTCTCTTTCAGCCCGAGATATGTAGGCAACTCGGAAACCGGAGCTCGGCCATGTCCATAAGCCTCGCATTTTGATCCCAGGAATCAGAGTCTTGGCTTTACCGTGACAAAATTGGCTTTCACGTCAACTTTCTTTACCCTGAAAACTCTTTCATCCTTTTCGGGTAAAGAGGGGCAGCTGTTGACACCCAATTTTGTCCCAAAATTTTCCTAAATTTAATAAATTATTGCAATATTTTATAATTAAGGTTAGAAGTGAAAATTAAAATAAAATAATAATAATAAGAGAAACCTATTAATTTTTGAAGAAAAGAGGCCAAATATGAAAGGCGCAACCTCTATTTTGTCCTACTCACGCAATTCATTCTTCCTATTCAATTTATTCTAAAAGGGCTAATTTCGTTCGTAATCTTAAAATCTAGCCTATTTGTGCAAATCACCTACACATATATATATACACACTTATCTAAAACCCTAGGGGTACACTATTCATTCATCTTCTTCACAATTCCCCTCACCTTTTTTCACTCTCCCACATGATAACAAAAATCAGATCTCAAAAAGGGAAAGGGAGAAAGAAAACCCCATCCTCACTACTATTATTCATCATCATACACGAAAACCCACGATTTTCATTCATCATCCTCTCCTCTCCATTTTCAAAAGCATAAAACATATCCACACACACAAACCCCAGAAACAGAAACGACCGCATCGTGGGGAGACGCCACCTAACGGTGCCTGGAAAAAATACGGAAACGGGGGAGAGGGGGTAACAGAACCAGTTCAGATCGAAAATCCCAAGGCCCCCATCCTCTGATTTCTTCGCTTTAGTTTTTTTTCGTGAATCAGATAAAGGAAAGGAGGAGTTGAAGCGACGCCGGCAAAGGTCGCCGGAATCTCCACCGGAGATCCGCTAGGCAGTCGCTCCTCCTCCTTGTTTTGGTGGTTGCGCTGTGTTCCTACCATTGCCTCACCAGTCAACTCCATTGATGTTGGCATAGACCTCGTTTTTATTCTTTGCTCTGATTTCTCTGTTTGTTAATGAAGTTGGAAAAGAGAATAGGGAGTCGTAGTGACACCTTCAACCGGATGTCGCTCCTCCTCTTTGTGTCGCCGCTGTTGTACCGCTGCTATCGCCGTGGAAATATTTCTCCGTTCATTGACTGTTTGCCTCAGTTCAGTTTTATACAAGTTTGTGTTTGTTGTTTGGTCTGCTGGGTCCCACTTATACAATGGGTGTTGTTATTGTTTGTTGCTACATGGCTATAAGGCTACTTGTTGGTCCTACTGATTTGCAATATTGCACTGACTAATGTTTCAAGTTTTTGACAATTACAGTGTTAAAATAATTGTTTGCTACTATTGCCTGATACACTATTGAGGGATTATGGTTGTTGTCCATCAATCGAAGGATACTGCACTTTACTGATTATGGCCTATGGAAAACATTTTAATTTGAGGCCTACACAATGATTTGACAGAAATACAATGAATTGACGGATACTATTGACTGATTCCGAATGGATACTACACTTGAACAGTCCCGTCCCCGTGTCCCTAAAGCAAAATGCGATGATGAATGTATGCATTTTAACGCAAAGCAAGTTGAATAGAGTAACAGAATTGGTACTTAGCATGGCAACACGTCCGGCCGGCGTGTTTGAAACCGTACCAACATCCCGAGCCTCTACATGACACGCCATACAAATCTGAGACTAAATTTTGCAAAAACAAAACCCCTTTTGCTATTATTATTTTTATTACTATTATTATTATTATATATTATTATTATTATTAGTACTTTATTACTTTATTATTAGTATTTTATTTTAATTAATTATTACACTTTATTATCGTACTAATCCAGTTTAATTTTCATATTTTCTGTGAGGTACATTTTGGCACGAACAACTTAGGGACGCGTTTGGCTAACCTACAAATGTTGATATACATTGACCTGGACCCAAGCATTCAAAATAAGACTTAGAAATTTTAGAAAATTCAAGGCTCCCGCGAGTTGATCGTTTTTCTGGGTTTTATCTTTAACTTTGCCTTTATTTCCTTAGAGATATTTATGCAATAAATGTGTAAAATACGTTATTTATCAATAATATGTGATTGTTTGTATATTGGCTTACTTTATGATCATTGCCTTTTATTGTGAAGTCGTTATTTAATTTATTGCAAATTGGGGTCGTCTTAGCAAATGCGTGCAAGTAAAATATATATTTTGCAAATAAGCTTTTTATTTAATTGATTATTATTATTATTATTATCAGTATTATTATTCAAATAATTCTTTCGAAAGAAAAGCGTACTTGTAAATATTTGGAAACCTGTCGGATTAACCGTATTTTACGGAATTTTGGAAGTGCCTTAAAAACCTTCTTTCGAAATTAATAAAACCTCTTACTTAGAATCTCTGAAAAGATCGTCTTTTATAAAAACGGAGTTTTGCACGCATTTGCTAATTTGGTTCCCTGTTTTCCTTAAATTGGGTGGCTACTACAAAAACTCCAAAAGAGTTAGTCCATCCTGTCGATATTCCGGAATTTATCCTTTTCGGGGTAATTTTTGGGGTTCAAAAAACATTAGAACAGAAAAACGAGAACGGGATCAGAGGAATTGACGAAGGAAAAAATTCCAGAAAATAAGAAAAGGGGCCGGAGAAAAGTAGAATTTTCACTCATAAATATTCAGGTAATGATCCTAATATATTATTTGAGTTTATTACGTGTGTTTGAATATATTTTAATGGTAAAAATTGGGATATTATACATCATTTTAATAAGTTCAACTGATAGTTAAAAGGGTCGATTGAACCCCGATAGTGGAATTGATTATATATTCGTACTCAGTGAGTTATGGGCAACATATAAATGTAATTTATTTAGGGTTTTATTATGTGACCTTAAACCATGTACATAGGCCTGGCCTTCGTATTGCGTATGCGAATAGGATATCAGGTTACTAACCGGTTTACCCTAAGATGTGGGGAATGAAGCCTTTAGCCTTATTTGATATAGTTTTATACTTATTGAATACAACGGGATCGTTGGGCAGTGAATCCAAAGGATAAAGTGGTTTTTTCGTAATTGTACTAACTTTGTAACAAGGTAAGTGTTTATATCCATTTCTTTGGAGGCACCTGGCCTCGTGGATTTTCTCTGGATCACATTTTATCAGGTGCAGGAGTATTCCGCCTCTGGTTTATATCATATTGGGTGCAGGAGTATTCCGCCCCAGGAGTAGGAGTATTCCGCTCTTATGTCTGATACTGAGTGCAGGAGTATTCCGCCTCAGCTTTACATCATATCAGGTGCAGGAGTATTCCGCCCCAGGAGAGTGCAAGAGTATTCCTCCTCTGGTTTATATTATATCGGGTGTAGGAGTATTCCGCCCCAGGAGAAGGAGTATTCCGCTCCAGTTGGTTATCAGATTGGATTCCCCTCGAATGCAGGAGTAATCCATTTTGGGATGGGATGACGGGCACATGTGACCCTTTGCATCATATTTCATTTCATTTCATCTCATTTTATTTTATTTCATTTCATACCACTGTGTAGACTTGTGGTACATAACTACTGTTATGCTTCTACGTGCATTGCTTATTTGTTGATATATTTCTGGCTCGTAGTCCTAGTTGAGTTTATGGTATCATACGTGTTTCTGGTTGTTATCTGGCTCTGTCTTTTTATAATTTAAATAAGAGGAATTTTATTTATCTGTTTCTCCTCCCTGGCTAGCTATCCTATTCTTTGAGGTGGCTAATCTGCCCCACTTATTGAATCCTTTTGACTCACCCTTGTTTTTTGTTTGTTTCTTGTCTATATATCTCGTTTCGGCAGGTTCGCTCCAGGATTGAGTTCGCCACGTTGTGAAGGAGTGAAGACGACTTCAGCTGTCAGGGTGAGCCAACTTTTATTCCGGATGGCCACCAGTTTATTGATTATTATTTTCGTGTCATTTTGCTCCCTTCAAGAGGTATCTATCTTTTTTTGTACTCTTAGATGTCTAGTCTGGATAGCCCTAAACCTAGTATGTTGGGTAGTCAGCTGTAATTCCTTTTGTACAGCTTAGAGGTATCAGTATGTCTGTATTTTTTTAAAGTCTTGTCCTTATTTATGAATTGTTATATTTATTTTCCTAATTTAATTGGTAAGGGTTCACCCGACGAGTCTAAGGGGGAATGTCGGGTGCCCGCACGGCCTAACCGGATTCCAGGTCGTGTCAGTTGGTATCAAAGCCTAATTTAGAGTCTATCCAGACTAAGACAGTGTCTAGTAGAGTCTCGCTGATGGGTATGTAGACGTCCGTACTTATCTACGAGAGGCTATGATGACATTTAGGAAGTTTCACTTTCTTCATTTCTTATCGTGCGTCGGTCTAGGATTCAAAGGTATTTTCATTAATTCGTTAATTCCTTCGTGGTAATTGTGAACCCTCATGCGACAAATCAGCAGACGGTATGAGTTCAAGACGAAGCAGGCTAGCTTGGGGCTAGCACTGACGAAGCCCCGAGAGTTTTGATGGTGCTGACGATCTAGTTACGGAGGTCCCAGCTGTACGAGCTCCCGATGGGCAAGGGAGCAGGGCCTTGTGGTTCCCTTGGCTCTCTACGATGCTTTTACGAGAATCTTGGCGATGCAGATACCGTAAGAACCTATTATTTGCTGGACAGCCTATCAGGTTGCCTCATGTGCAGACGTTCGATCTCAGGGAGCCCCTTTTCCGGTTCTTAATATTGCTGCAGTGAATTATGTTTCGGAGACAGCATGTGTTGTGCCTCTAGTTATTCTGGCTGGTTAGTTAGCCTGAGTAATGGCTCGGTCCGAGTTTCCGAAGAGGTTGCATTATTTTACGCGGTTGAACTTTTCGATATTCTTAAGCAATGCATCAGATAAACCACGTGAATTTTTTTAAAAAAATAATGTTAGGGTATTTGTATCCTTCAGGCTCTTGATTATATCGAGCGTTATGGTGTTGATTATTCTGCTTTCCAGTTTCAAGGTCCAGCCCTGGATTGGTGGACCGCACTCTTTTTACCTGACTTGGTTCGATTTTTCTTCTAGATTCGTGGGAAAAAAATTCCTTTCGAGTAGCGAGCGAGATGAAAGATGTTGCCAGTTTGAGTGGATTGGAAAGGGTAGCCTGTTGGTTAGACTAGTGGTTTTTCAGAATATGAGATTGAATTCTATAGAATAGCTGAATATGCATTAGAACTAGTCCATGAGTCTTTCGAGAGATTCAAAGATTTACTGATGACCTTTCTCCTTCCTTGAGATCCCAGATGGCTCGAGAGATTGAGGTCGAGATTTCAGTTGATGTTGTTGTTAATATTGCTCAGAGGTACGAGGCATACCATAAGTTAGAGCGAGAAGAGTTAGAGCGGGAGAGCAAGAGATCCCGTGGCCCTAGTGGGCAACCATGGTACCTCATTTGGAGGTAAGAGTTCTGATTATTTTGGGAGGTCACCTTCCAAGCTATTTCAGCCTGTGTCATGTGATTCTTAGAGTGCGCCAGTAGCTCGTCAAGATCAAATTCAGTCTTTTCTTTACAGCTATCAACAATCTTTCCAGCTTCCATTTTTCAGCAAAAATGTGGTATCATTGTCGTGAGTCTGGCTATTCTTTGAGGAGTTTTTTCTTACTCCGCCAAGTAGGCAGTTGTCTTTTCTCTCGTCATCAGGCATCTGCGCAGTCGCAGAGGATTTCATTTAGATCTCAATCAATAAAAGAAATGCCACCATACAGTAGAGGTCGAGAGCGTGGTGGTAGTGGTTCTTCTAGAAGTAATTATCAGGGTAGCGGCTCGACTCAGCTACAGAGGCAGTTTTATGAACTACCAGTCGGCAGGATGCTGAGGTATCCGATGTAGTATGCCCTGGGATTTCTTCTTCTCTTAAATGTGAGTAAGATTTGATTCTTTCGATCGATCTGGAAATGGTGTGTCTCATCATGTTTCGATGGTTTCCTTGGATGTCGTTTCTATTAAGAATCGGTTGCGGTAGAGGGGTGACCTTTTGATATGATTTATTCCTAGAATTTGTGAGACCCTACTAGTTTATCTGATTTAAATGTGAGAGATTTGGGAGTGAGTGTCGGTATTGTCTGCTTCGCATCTTGTTACGCCACCTTCTGTTATAATGTCAATTCAGTTTACCTCACTCCTCGAAATTCAATATTGCTTAGCTGCATGAGTTTGTGCTTTAAGTGGAGGAGTCTTCCTCCAAATACTGAATGGTAATACTAAATCTTTAAGGCGTTGATACCACTTTTGTCACGACCCAACCTAGGGCCACGACAGAAACCTACAATGAGTGTCGATCATTGCTAAACCCACTAATAATCTATTAATGACAGAGATAAGCTGGCGACCGGATCATATATACGTACCTATCTGTTGAAAGCATAAAGTCTGGAAAGATTACACGACTTTAACTTGCTGGCAATTAGAACACTGAGCCACAAATTCTGCTATGTCACACTTCATTCCGTCTCACCAATAAATCTGCTTAAGATCATGGTACATCTTAGTCGAACCTGGATGAACAGTGTATTTGGAATAATGTGCTTCTATCATAAACTAAATCTTCTACATCAGGAATACGAAGTCTATCTTTATACATGAAAACACCGTCAGTAGTAATCCTGTATGGTGACTCCGGTTTTCTTCTGGCTATCTGTCTGTATTCAACTAGAACTGGATCCTCATACTGACGTTGTTTTACTTCATGAAAATTTAGAGTTAAAGGTCTAGTGCAGCTTTTCGTCCATCCATCATTGACATATATCCTTCACACCTCAACTCCTTGAGAGGTTACTTTAGCATTGTAAGTGCTCATGTAATCAACTTTGTTGCTGGTATTCTGCCTGAGCTCATGGTCCAACTACATGTCTCCTTTATTTTTACTTTTTCAAGTCATAATATTTCCAATTCAAAGACAATACCCTGAAGTAGATGTTCAGTCTGAAGATCATTCCTGGTCTGCATCATACTATCCAGTAGTATTTGCATGATCCTTATCCTTATATGATAGACCCTGTTTAGATGAACCTTTGAAATATATTATGATGTGAGTAACTACATTCCCACAAGGAGCTTGCGGAACAACACTAACATCAGATGAGATATTGCATAGTGCGTTCGTAAAAATAATATAGCTTGCATCAAATCTTCTATAGTGTGTAGTGACAAGGTACTTCAAAAGCTCCCCCTATTGCATCAAGCATGAGCTAATTCTTAGTTCCATCGACTTGTTCTATATCGAAAAGTATATCGACGAGGTGATTCACCGGCAGAATCATGTTAATCCATCTAAAGTTCCGTGTATCTTTGTTTTGAAAATGTAGAGCTCTCATCTCGTGATCGAGGAAGGATCAACTTAGTCAGAATAAGCTGGGCAATGACGTTATGATATTATCCAGATATATTTATTTCCAAGAGTTCGGTGTGCGTGTTATCATTCTGATTCTGTAATCATGAAATAATGTCTATTGCATAGTTTATGAAGGTTGTGAAAGTTCTCTTGTTATCAGTGTGAATCTTGCTTTAGACTTAGGCTCGTTCGAGGACGAACGAGAGTCTAAGTGGAGGAGAAAGAAACGACCTTAGGTAGTCGTTTCGGGAGTTAGGACTCTGATTGGCGTGCCGATAATTTTAAAATATTCGTAAGGTCCATTAGGACCTGTATGTAAAATTTGAATTAAATCAGACCTCATTTGGTAGGCATCAGAAGAAGGTTTCAGTTTTTATTGTCGATAAATATTAAAAAGAGATTTTTGAGCTCGGTTTTGGCGAATGAGCTCCGATTCGAAATCTGAAAGCGCCGTTAGGTTCATATGATTATTTTTGACTTTTATGAACTTTCGAATGTGAATTTTGATGTTGTTCAGCTAGTTTCTGCTAAAATGCCGAAAGTTAAATAATTTGATCTTTTTCCATTTAACTTGCATATTGCGTTTCGGGAGTCCAATTTGAGATCCGCCTTTGCGAGTATGTTACATATATTTTGTATAACTTGTATGCAAAAGTTGGAATTATTTCGAATATCGTAGGGTACCGTTTTAATTTTCGTCGCGAAAAGAAAAAAAATGAAAAAAGAAAGGACAAAAGTTAAAGGTTGTGGCTGAGTACTTATGTACTTAGCTTATAAAAGCTATGAAACAAACAGAAAAACGAGAACGGGACTAGAGGAGTTGACGAAGGAAAAAATGCCAGAAAATAAGAAAAGGGGCCGGAGAAAAGTAGTCTTTTCACTCTGAAACATTCAGGTAATGATCCTAATGTATTATTTGAGTTTATGATGTGTGTTTGAATATATCTGTATTATTTGAGTTTATGATGTGTGTTTGAATATATCTTAACAGTAAAAATTGGGATATTGTACATCGTTTTAACAAGTTCAACTGATAGTTTAAAGGGTCGATTGAACCCCGATAGTGGAATTAATTATATATTTGTACTCAGAGAGTTATGTGCAACATATAAATCTGATTTATTTCGGGTTTGGTTATGTTACCTTAAACCCTGAACATAGGCCTGGCCTGCGTATTGTGTATGCGAATAGGGTATCAGGTTCCTAACCGGATTACCCTAAGATGTGGGGAATGAAGCCTTTAGCCTTATTTGATATAGTTTTCTGCTTATTGAATACAACAGGATCGTTGGGCTGTGAATTCAAAGGATAAAGCGGTTTTTGCGTAATTGTGCTAACTTTTTAACAAGGTAAGTGTTTATATCCATTTCTTTGGAGGCACCTGGCCTCGTGGATTTTCTACCAAGTGTTCCTTACGTGTGTAGCTGCCGATAGGCGTACTCATTACGCCTTAGCTTTGAATTTACATTGTATATTACTCCCTCCGTTCCACTTTAGATGAACCCATTTGACTTTGCACAGAGTTTAATAAATAGTGAAGACTTTTGAAACTTGTGGTTTAAAATAAGTTATAGCTATTTGTGTGGCTACAAATCATCTAGGGATGAGTAAAAGTGAATATTTCTTTCCAAATATAGAAAGAGGTCATTCTTTTTTAAACAGACTAAAAAGAAAATAGGTTTATCCTTTTTGAAACGGAGGGAGTATATGTTATGTCCTGTTGTTGGTATTGCATTAAGGATCTGAGCATTATACCATGGCTTTGAGTTGGCATCTACTTCCTGGCTATCGATGAGATTCCCGCACTGGTGAAGGGTTATTATTGCATCATATTACATTCATATGCATTACATTGCATATCATATCGGGTGCAGGAGTATTCCGCTTCTGGTTCACATTTTATCGGGTGCAAGAGTATTCCGCTTCTGATTTATATCATATTGGGTGCAGGAGTATTCCACCACAGGAGCAGGAGTATTCCGTTCTTATGTTAGATACTGAGTGCAGGAGTATTCCGCCCCAGCTTTACATCATATCGGGTGCAGGAGTATTCCGCCCCAGGAGAGTGCAGGAGTATTCCGCCTCTAGTTTATACTATATCGGGTACAGGAGTATTCCGCCCCAGGTGCAGCAGTATTCCGCTCCAGTTGGTTATCAGATTGGATTCCCCTCGAATGCAGGAGTATTCCGCTTCGGGATGGGATGACGGGCACATGTGACCCTTTGCATCATATTTCATTTCATTTCATCTCATTTTATTTCATTTCATTTCATACCATTGTGTAGACTTGTGGTACATAACTACTGTTATGCTTCTACGTGCATTGCTTATTTGTTGATATGTTTTTGGCTCGTAGTCTTGGTTGAGTTTATGGTTTCATACGTGTTTCCGGTTATTATCTTGCTCTGCCTTTTTATAATTTAAATAAGAAGAATTCTGTTTATCTGTTTCTCCTCCCTAGCTAGCTATCCTATTCTTTGAGGTGACTAGTCTGCTCCATTTATTGAGTCCTTTTGACTCACCCTTGTTTGTTGTTTGTTTCTTGTCAATCTATTTCGTTTCGGCAGGTTCGCTCCAGGATTGATTTCGCCAGATTGTGAAGGAGCGAAGACGACTTCAGCTATCAGGGTGAGCCAGCTGTTATTCCGGATGGCCACCAGTTTATTGGTTATTATTTCCATGTCATTTTGCTCCCTTGAGGATCTGTCTTCTTTTGTACTCTTAGATGTCTAGTCTGGAAAGCCCTAAACATAGTATGTTGGGTAGTCAGCTGTAATTCCTTTTGTACAGCTTACAGGTATCAGTATGTATGTGTTTTTTTTTTTAAGTCTTGTCCTTATTTATGAATTGTTTTATTTATTTTCCTAATTTAATTGGTAAGGGTTCGCCCGACAGGTCTAGGGGAGAATATCTGGTGCCCACACGGCCTAATCGGATTCTGGATCGTGTCATTGCTGGACTTCAAAGACAATAAGTTTGGCAAGGCAGTAAGTCAGACTCCTATCCGGGATTTCTTTGAGTTTGTTCTAAATCTAGAGCTTACTGAATTAGTTTGGACATGGGACTTTTACACTTGGACTAATAACCAAATGAAAAATGCAAGAGTTTACAGTAGAATTGATAGAGCCTTTGGGAATAATGCATGGATGATACAATATAGTTTTATGACCAATGAATACCAGCTGCTCGTTATATCTGATACAGCCCGAACCCGTGCTGATCAAGCATTCAACCCATCAAGGCTGTTGACACGAAACCAAGCCAAGCTCTTGCATGATGCTCACATTCGGCTGGCATGGTCGGAAGAAAGCAACCGTTTGGATGCTGTGTGGCCGAGCACAAAATATGAAGGCTACATTTGCTAGCTTGACCCAGAGAAGAAAGCGGCCGAATAGTCAACATTGACGCCGAGCAGTGAAGCGATCGAAGGGCTACAAATGCGCCCGAGGTAAGAGAGCATCCGTTTCCAAATGTGCCGAGCTGAAATGAACGAGCACCAAAGCCAAGAGCACCGAGCACATGAATTACTTCGGCCCTGCATGGCCTTATATTATTGGTCGCTTGTGACCGTAATTACTAGTATACCCTTGGTGCTATCTATATAAATCCCTTAGCCTAGTTCATTTCAGCTAGTTGTTGATGAATATCGAATATAGCAGTTGCTATTGTGTCTCCGTTGTCAGCCAAACCCCGTCGTGGGATTGTTTATAAGCACTTGGGTCAATCGTTGAAACCCATTTGAACAACTTCTTCTTTGATCAATCAGTTTGCAAGAAGCATGGTTGTCTTCTTGAGGATTGTTTCCTAGTGTAGGTGATTCTTTGTTCTGGCCCCGAGACTAGTTCCTTGGGTTCATTTCGATTGAAGCTTAGATTTGTCTAGCTTCTATTTTTATTTCTTGTTATTTCTGGGTTCTTTTTCGGTTGTTAAGCTTTTCCAAGATTAGCTTGCACCATCTTGGTATCATTGCACGGTTTGGGTTTATTCTTACAACCCCAATCTTGTTCTTTATATTTATTTTTTGTGCATCTGTGTCTTTGTTTCCATTTCGTGTTTATGTTGTTATTACTATGTTGTTGTTGGTGTTCTTATTTTACGAAAAAAAAAAAAGTAGAAAAAAGAAAATTTAAAATTTTGGTTGATTGTTGGTTGTTTGGAGTAAACGACCACAGAATCTTGCTACCCATTGATTTGTGATTCTGGAAAGTACCCGTTGTACGTTTTTTGCCGAGTAGGGTTTGTTGAAGAATTTGTACGGTCGACTAGGTGGTTCTGTTGCAAAACCCCAATTAAGTTTTGATTGATTGACGTCGAAAACTGGTGGTTCTTGTTTGATTTGAGTCGAGTTTGAGCTTAAGAATTCTAGCCACCGTCCATACGCCGAAAAATTATTACATTTTAACAGTGTACGGAAAACGCAATTGAAAGTTGTGCTTAGCTTGGCTTGGAACTGAATTTGCTTCGTTCATTGTTAAAGTTTAACGTGGAACGACCCCAATCTTGTTTTGAAATTTCTGGGCTGTGAACAAAAGATTTGAAGTTGTCCGTACATCGGAAGTGTTGAGTTTACTATTCCATTGAAGAAGAAAGGGGTAAAGTGTTATTACCAAAAACCCCAGGTGAAAAGTTATCGGCAAGAAAGAGGAAAAAGTTGATAAGGTTAAACCCTAATCCGTACAAAGGATTACCTTCACTCATCTCTCAAAATCAGGCAGGCTTTGTCAAGGGTAGGAGTATAGTGGAGAATGTATTGCTTGGTAAGGAAATTATACATGACATAAATGAAAGAGGTGAGAATGCTAATGTTGTAATCAAACTGGATATGATGAAGGCTTATGATAGGGTATCCTGCCATTTTTGACAATGGTGCTAAGGAAAATGGGATTTTTTCATGAGTTCATTAATGTCATTTTTAAACTTGTGTCATCTAATTGGTACTCAATTTTGTTCAGTGGTCAGAGCTATGGTTTCTTTCATTCAGAGAGAGGTTTGAATCAAGGTGATCCATTGTCACCTACATTGTTCATTTTCACAGCTGAAGTACTCTCTAGAAGTTTGAATTCACTGAACACTCACAGTTTTTATAGGGATATGTAATGCCTAAGTGGAGTCCATACCTCAACCACTTAGCATATACTGATGATACAATTTTGTTCACTTCAGCTCATGAAGACTCTTTGCATTTAATCACTGGTGTATTGCAAGCTTATGAGGCAGTTTTTGGACAAAAAATTAACAAAGATAAGAGTGCTATTTACCTGCATGGGTCAGTGAGTGATGATGAGGTTGAAAAGGTTGAGCTGATCACTGGAATTCATAGGAAACAGTTCCCTTTCACTTACCTGGGATGTCCTATCTTTTATAGTAGGAGGAAGAAAATATATTATGAAGAGTTAGTAGGGAAAGTGACTGCTAGGATCCATGGCTAGAGTGCAAAAATGTTGTCACTTGGAGGGAGAGCAATACTGATCAGGCATGTCTTGCAAAGTATGCCAATTCATCTCCTTTCAGCAGCGAATCCTTTGGACAGTGTGCTCAATCAACTACATAAGCTCTTTGCAAAGTTTTTTTAGGGTAATTCACAAGATGGAACAAGCAGGCACTGGTCCTCTAGGAAAAATTTGTGTCTCCCAGTTGAGGAAGGTGGCATGGGGTTCAGATCACTCTTTGATGTTTCAAATGCATTGTTTGCTAAGCTTTGGTGGAACTTCAGAACTGGTGATTCATTGTGGGTCACCTACATGTCCAACTAGTATTGTAAGAAGCTGCACAAAGCCATTGTGCCATACAAACAAGGATCTTATGTCTGGAGGAAGATGATACAAGCTAGAGAGGCAATTGATTATGAGATATACTGGCAGGTTAGACAAGGTTCAGCTCATCTATGGTATGATAATTGGACAGGTTTAGGGCCATTGTACTTCATAGAACCATATACTTTTGAGTGTGATTTATGGTATAGCAGTGTGAAGGAGATGATAGAGGAGGGGCAATGGAATGTTGAGTAACTTACTCAACTATTGCCAACTGATATTGTTGATCACATTGTTCAAAATGTAGCCTTTCTTGGTGCTGAACAATGGAGGGACAAGGCTTGGTGGTGCTTAACTTCAAGTGGACAATTTTCAGTGAGTAGTGCATGGAACTACATGAGCGTGAAGCAGCATAAGGTGCCAATTGCTAGGTTTATGTGGGTTAAAGGGATGCCTATTAAGGTGTCATTCATGATGTGGAGGATGTGGATATTTAAGCTTTCTCTTGATGAAGAACTGAAGAGAATGGGATACCAATTCCTTCTAGTATTGGTGTTGTGTACTGCCTAGAATGGAAACTGGAGAGCATCTTTTCTGGACAAGTCCTGTGGGTACAAGCTTGTGGAAATTCTTTACTCAACATGCATCAGCTTTTGGATTAACCTGGACAATTGCAACTTGCATCAGGTTTGTTTTAAGTGGTGGAAACAGTGGCAAAAACCATGGACTCAAAATGTTTTTCACAATGTGCCATCATTTTGTAGTTTGATCTTTATGGAAGAGGAGGAATGCTATTAGACATGACAAAATAGTTTCATTCTCTAGGATGATTTATGAGGTTACTAGTAACATTTTCTACTTCATCAAATTGAGATTTCCTTGGAATTTATGTAAAGAGGCAATCCTGGCCAGAAATTGTGCAAGCATTAGAGAATTATTTGCCTAGGTTTAGGTATGTTAGAGTGTGCTGGAATTTGCCTAATGCTAGTGTGCTGAATTTAAATACTGATGGTGCCTCTAAGGACAATCCAGGGCCTAGTTCTATTTCTTTTTGTGTGAGGAATAGTGTAGGTAATCTTTTGTATGCTTATGTTAAACTGATTGGAGAACACAACAATATGGTGGCTGAGGCTAGGGAGGCTATGAAATACTGTGTGGAGCATGCTTTGGGACCTATACTGGTTGAAATTGACTCCTTAATAGTTAAACAAGTGATTGAGGGCCACTGGCAGCCTCTGTAGTCAATTGCTTCTATTATTGATGATATTCAAAGGTGGAGACAGTTAGGAGAGTTTCAATTTCAACATACTTATAGAGAGGATAACAAGCTAGGTGATTGTCTTGCTAACATTGCTTTTGAGTTGCCTAATGTCTGTTTTACTACATATTCACAGTTGCCTTCTAAAGCTAAGTTGATTGTTAATCAAGACAAACATCAATTTGTGGAGTATAAAGCTAGGCCATAGAGAGTTGTATGATAATTATAAGTAAGGAGGATGTTGAGGAAACTGGAGCTGAAAGGAAACTGGAGTATGCCCCCTACGATCAAGACTGTGTAGTGGAGATCATAAGGGTTAATTTTACTAACTATTGCTTCTTTTTTGTAGGTACAATTTTAAAGTACATTCATGGTATGCTGGATTTTTATGATGAGACATGCAGTAATACAAGCTGGGACTAATCTTGAATTGAGGATACCACTCTTTCAGTTTGAAACTGTTTTCTTATTTTCATTATACATGAATATTACTATTCTAATTTTCAGTTTTGGCTCCAGTCTTAACTCATTTTGTGAGCTGCTGCTTCACTTGTTGCCACTGATTTTGATGCTGGATAGCCAGCTAAAGCTGATGACTGCTTGGAGTTGTGAGCTGGATTTGCTGATTCATGCTTCTTCATTAAAGACTAGGAGTGTTATTGCTCCTATGCTCTCAGGAGCTGTTTCAAGATGGCCCCTCTTTGCCTTTATGCTCCAAGGTCCAAGAAGTAGTGCCAACCTTGAGGTGCTGCTTATTTTTCCAAAAATTGTGTTACTTGATTCAGTGGCTGCCTCAAGTCCTAATCCAATCTCAAGAATGTTGCCCTGCAAGCACAACAAATCCACAAGCTTAGCTAATGATTGCCTAGTAGGCATTTTTTTTAGTTCTATACTTCATAGATTGCTTAGTCGGCTGCCATTTGATGTAATTCACCATGGTTACTTAGTGCTTATATTACTTGGTGGTATTAGTGCTTTATAATGCTCAACCCAAGAATGTGAGTGTATTAGGTAATCATGGTGAGCTTAGGATTACCTATTGTATTGCATTTGTTAAATGCACAAGTTGTAAGACTATGTATTTTGTCTTGTTTATTATTAATAAAAATGGTTACTAGGTGATAAGCCTAGTTGACTTTTTATTTTAAAAAAGAAAAAATCATACAAAGGAGGGACCACTTTTGTCCTTACAAGGGTGACATGTCTGAGGTTTCCAAAAGAGGAAACAAAGGTAGATTCTCCTAGGTTATCTTCTTTTCTTGTGATCGTTGCATCTTGTTAGTGGATCTCTGGAGTTAATTTTTCTACTCGAGGTCGTACTAATTTGTTTAAGCTTATAGGAACTCGTGCGTGAGGTGACCGAAGTTCAAAATATCGTAGAAAATTCTTTGACCTCCCGTGCGCAGTTTAATAGCATCCGTTCCATCGAGTTGAAATCAATACACTGTCGCATCCTATTTTTACCTGAACCGTTTAAAGATCGAAATAGGGCTCGACTTAGTGGGTAATTCACGGGTAAAGAGTTGGAGTCGCCACCTAACATATTTTTAACTAGGCATATTAGAGCACCTATATTGTTTCTAGCTAATTTTGTAATTGACTCCGAAACTTAGTCTACGAACCAGAAATTCTTGGTAAGAGGTTCAAGTTAACTCGAGAGGAAGGGTTTAGGCACCTCTCGAGCCCCACCAAATGTGGTTACCGGCCGGACTTATACTTGGGATTCAAACTAAACTAAGCAATGTACACGTTAAATTAAATTCAAACAAGAAAGACTCTTTTCTACTAATTTTCCTTCCTTGGAGAATTGTACCTAGCAAAATGCGACAAATTAGTTAGTATATCAAAATGAAATAATAATGAGTAAATAAAAATAAAATAAATATAATTAAGAAAGGTGTTCTTGTGGCGTCGTCTTTGGGATTTAATCATCCCAATGTGCCTCGCAAAGAATATAAAAATAAGTTAGTAATAATAAAGAAGTAATTTGTAATAATAATAATAATAATAATTATTAATAATAATAATGTTAATAATAACAATGTTAATAATGAATAATGATAATAATGAAAGGTTCTTTTTCTTCTAAGTGTTTTCTTCAAAAATAGGCCCGCCTTTCATCCGAATTTACCTCGCAAAAATATAAGAAAAAATGAGTTAGTGAATAGTAACAATAGTATTAATAACAATGAAAATAATAATAATAATAATAATAATAATAATAATAATAATAATAATAATAATAATAATAATAATAATAATAACAATAATAATAAGTAGAATAAAAGTAATAATAATAATAATAAAAATAATAATAGTAATAATAATAATAGTTTTAAAATAAAGGGGAAAGGGGTTTTTAAAAGTGTCGGCTCAGGTGTGTGTGAATCGGGTGGAGGTTAGGGACGTCGGTACGGCTGCAAACACGCCGGCCGGTCGTGTCGCCATGCCAAGTACCGATTGCACCACTCCATCACTGGCTCGTTTTTCAATCATGGCTTATACACGTCATCATAGCCTTTTGGTTTAGGGGCACGGGGATGGGACGGTTCAAGTGTAGTCAAACAGGCCTCAAATAAATAATTATTTTCCTTGGCCATAATTGACATAGCATCCGTCAATTCATTATGTCTGTCAATTCCTTGTGTAGGACTCAAATCACAATACTTTCATAGGCCTCGAGTGTTGTATCGTGTTCTAATCAGTCCCTAAATTTAGATTCCCAAATGTACGGGTCAAAATGCATAACAAAGCAAACGAGTCAATGGAATAACAAAGCAAGGTAAATGATTCAACTGCACAATGAAGCAATGTAAACAGGTTAATTGCGGTAGTAAAACGATTCAACGAGTCGAATAGGTCAACTCCAAATTGCTAAAGATTCTACAGAAAATAACATTAGCACCGAAAATTCCAATTATCGCCCATAACAAATACGAGATCGAATAATCAGATCAAAGGTAGAGCAAATACAGTGGCAAGAAACAATCACACTCCGTTGATGTAATCAATCAACCAATCAAGGACTCCTGAACCCAGCACCATCGCCGGCATAAAACAACCAGATTCTAGCAAGATCCAACGAGCAGAGAGAAGAGGAGGCGACCGCCGACCAGGATACCAGTGGCACCGCTGCAACCTCGTCGACCTCTTTTCCCCTGTCAATTACACAAAACACAAAAAATTAAACGTAGACAATGAGATAAAAAGTTAACGACGAGTTTTCCGTCGTTTGGTTCCGATGGGTGTGTGTTTTGCTCTGTTTCTATTCCGTTGATCCCAATCCCCGATCTCACTGTTTCGATCAGCGAACCCTCACCCCCACTGTTTCAAATCGTTAACCACCAGTCCCTTTTTCTTTCTTTTACTGTGATATGGATTTGAGTGATGGTGTTGTTTGGAAGAGATGTTCGGATGATTTCTGGTGGTGTAATTGTGTGTGTTTGTTTTGAAGAAGAAGAAATGGGGTGATAGAGTGTACTGATGATTAGGTGTGTATCTCATGCGTGTGTGATCTGTATGTGTGTGTGCGTATGAGGAGAGGATCAAAAGAGGCTGTTGTGGTAAGTACTGTGTTTTTGTTTCTGTGTATATGCGTGTATGTGCTTTTTAATGTATGTCGATGGTGGAATTGAAAAGGGAGGAGAAGAAAAGGTGTTGAGGTGTGCGTATGCACTGTATGTGGGTTTTAGTTAGGTGGGGAAGATAGAGAATGTGAGGTGGGTATGTTGATCGTGTACTGAATTGAGAAGGAGAGCCAGACCTTATTTTCGTGTGTCCCTTTTTAAAAAGAAAACCAATAGTTATCAAAAGGGATTTTGGGGAGTTGCTTGATTTAGGGACTTGGATTAGGGCATAAAATCATAAGAGAGATTTTTGGTGGGGTTAGAATAATTAGGAAGATAGGGAAAAGATTAAGGGAGATTGGAAAAGATTATGGAAATCATTTAAAATTCAAATAGGTGATGTACTTGGTTAAAAAACTTGGCTAGGTTCAAAATACCTTAAAGTGAAATTCAAAATAATTTGAATTTAAATAGGTATGAGAAATTATAATGAAAGGGGATGAAGTGAAATAAATGGTAGAGAAATTTGACCCGACGTTAGACCGAATTTTTAATCAGACTGATATTTTAACTTTAAGGGTGCTGATAAATAAAAATACGGATATATATATGAAACAAACAAAATTCACACACAACGAAAATTAAAATGTCAAATTAATTATGGATAGCTGCAAATAATAACTAAATGCTATTTATACAGTAAGTTGTATAAGTAACTAAAATTTGACAAGTGGCCTAAATAATGCAAATCTCATAATGTAACCACAATTAGATATATATCGTATAAATAGGAGATAACACACGTAAAATGCGCATATAAAGGAAATTGGAATGTGAATTAAACTAATTAAATAACTACAGATATTAATTATCCATTAAATGCTAAAATTGCACAAACAGTCACGCTTTGACAAATAGCCTAAATGAAGTAAAATTACGTAATATATCCACAATTAAGTATATGATATATAAATAGAGAATAACGCGCGTAAATGCATGATTTCTAATGCACATTTTGCACAAATAGTCAAATTGCACCCTTAAGTTGATTTATAGCCGATTTTAGAAAAATGAGGGACAAAATAGGGTGTCAACATTCACTCTTCTCGAAGGAGATAGTGTGACTTGTCAAATTCGAAGAGACTTAGAGAAATTGATCAAACTGAGGAAGCCATTGGTAACAAGTTCTTGAATGACCGAACCTACAAATTGAGTGGATCTGAGTGACACCCAATAAAAGCGAGGGAGTGTGTGAGGTGATTTCTAACTTTAAAATTTTCTTGGTCTTTGATTTGTGCAGGTACCATGGTTGGGAATGGAGGCGAAGGAAATAGTGTTGAAGCACCCGAGGTGTCGTTAGCCGATCTCTTGGCTGCAATACAAGGCATCAGTGCCAAGGTGAGAGGAGTAAGTGCTCGAGTAGAAAACCTCGAGCAAGAGAAAGCGTCTGTGGCCTTGCCTGGGTCTGGCACTGGTACTAGCAACTCTACTCCTATGAAGCTGAAGAAATTTGCTGAACTGGCTTGACAACAACAGTTGAAAAACGAGGCCATTCGAAGAGCAGCCATGGGCATTCCCCAGGCTGAACATCAAAACTTGGGAATTCCCCAAGTTGAACAACAAAACTTGGGAAATCCCC
The DNA here is from genome assembly GCA_029990175.1 of Petunia secreta. Lineage (NCBI taxonomy): Eukaryota > Viridiplantae > Streptophyta > Magnoliopsida > Solanales > Solanaceae > Petunia > Petunia secreta. The sequence goes on along the minus strand of JARKIP010000208.1, from coordinate 195,380 downwards.
AAGTTGATCATCTAAACTTGGGCATTCCCCGAGGTGATAGATTACCATTTCCAAGGGCCCAAAGACAAGTCGTGGTCGTTGATGAAGAGTGTGACGACAGAGAGTTTCCCGAGGTCGAAGCTGAGTATGAGCCACCGTTTGTTCAACGAAGGCAGGTTCAATGAGGTCGTGAGAATTTTCAAGGTCGAGGTCGAGGAACAAATGTTGATAGATATTTTGAGTGTGAGGCTGATAATTTTTATGATGAGTATCCAGAACCGATCCGAGGTGCTCGTGATTCGAACTTGAACAGTGTCAAGATCACTATTCCACCTTTCAGAGGAACTAGTGATCCGGACCAATATCTTGATTGGAAGGTTCGTTTCGAATGAATCTTTGAAACAAATGAGATGACCAAGGAAAGAAAAGCTGCACATGCAATTGCTTTATTTGAGGCATATACATCGACATGGTGGGAAGCTGACAAGCGAATGAGGAGAAGAAACGTCTATCCTTAGATTCTTACTTAGGCACAGCTGAAGAGAGTGATGGATGCTAAGTATGTGATTGCCAAAGATCGGCAAGAGCCACTTCGGTAGCTCTATAATTTGAAACAGGGGTCCAAATCGATCGAAGAGTACTACGATGAGTTCGAAAAGATTCGATTGGCTCTAGATATGGAGGAAGATGATGAGCAAGCCATCATTCGGTTCACAAATGGACTGACTAGGGAAGTGTCATCTCAATTGAGGCTTCATTTGTATCAAACATTGGAAGATGTATTCCATGCAGCCGTTGATGCTGAAAAATGGGTGAAGGACGACAAAGCAAGCTGGTATCGAGGAGTCACCACTTCTATTCCTTCGAACCAAGGTAAAGATTGGAAGAGTTCGAATCCTACAAGTGCCAACACAGGCCGAGATCAGAAGAGACCCTTAGAAAGTGGAGTGACCATTAATAACTCCAAGGAAGTGGGAGGTAAAGTTGAACTCAACACTCCCAGTGCTGCAAACATTCAGTGTCATAAATGTAGGGGTTACATTCACATGGCCAAAGAGTGTCCGACTCGCAAAGTTATTGTTTTGCTCGAAGATGGAACCATCCATGAGCAAGCGAGTAAAAATGAGGAAGAAAATGGAGAGGAGACTGACCGGGCTAAAATTGATGATGGTCGTGAAACAGCCGAAGCTGACCATCCAGAAATGTTTCTTATGGTCTGTCGAAACTTGAGTTGTATGATTCTTGATGAAGAAGAACGAGAGAGAAAATCTTTTCCATGCGAGGTATCGAGTGAGAGAAAATGTTTGTTCGATAATTATTGATTCGGGTAGTTGTGCAAATTTGGTGAGCCAAACTTTAGTTTCACAAATAGGATTGCCTACCTCGAAGCTCCCTTATTCTTACCGTTTGCAAAGGTTAAATGAATGTGGAGAATTGAAGGTTATCAAGCAATTTTGGATCAAGTCCAAAGGTAGGAGAATATCAAGATGAGATGATGTTCGATGTGATACCGATGCAAGCTTGTCATTTGCTATTGGGTCGACTATTGCAGTATGATCGATCGGTTATACATAACGAACGATGCAACACTTACACTGCTAAGCTCGGAGGAGAGAGTTTCATACTCAAGCCATTATCTCTAAAATAAGCCAGTGAGGATTATAAACAAATAAAGGAGCTGAAAGAAGCGGCCAAAGCAAAGTCTCCCGCTGGGACACCAATTGTGGCCAAGGACAAAATTTCACCACCCATGGCAGGTAACATTTCTGCAATCAGGCAACCAGGTGAGTACTTACGAGGCAACGACAACGGTCGACAGATGATTTTCGTCATTTACAAAGGTATTTTTCTAAACTTTAATGATGATTTTTCTAACGATAACCCTTTGCCTAGTGCCGTTCAAAGCGTTTTGCAACACTTCAGAGATTGTTTCCTGAAGAAAAGCCAGGTGGATTTCCTCCGTTGAGAGGAATCGAGTGCCAAATTGACGTCGTTTCGAGGTCTCAAATCCCCAACAAACCTGCATACCTGTGTAATCCCAAAGACACCAAAGAGCTCGACCATCAAGTGGACAAATTGCTTATCCAAGGCCTAGCCCGAGAGAGCTTAAGTCCTTGCGTCGTTCCTATTATCCTTGTCCCAAAGAAAGATGGAACATGGAGATTGTGTGTTGATTGTGGAGCAGTCAACAAGATAATTGTAAAGTATCGTCATCCTATCCCTTGATTAGATGACATGCTAGATGAATTGAGTGGTTCTTCTTGTTTTTCGAAGATAGACCTCAGGTCCGGTTACCACCAAATCCGAATGAAACCGGGAGATGAGTGGAAAACCGAATTCAAGACCAAATTCGGTCTCTATGAATGGTTAATGATGCCTTTTGGCCTCTCTAACGCACCAAGCACTTTCATGCGATTGATGAACCATGTGCTTAAATCGTTCATAAATAATTTTGTTATTATTTACTTCGATGACATACTTGTTTATAGTAAATCTGTTGATGAACATGTCGAACACTTAAGGCTAGTGCTTGATAAGTTTAGAAAATAGAAGTTGTATGCTAACTTCTAAAAGTGTGTCTTTTGCGTTAAGAGTGTGGCCTTTCTAGGATTTGTTGTGAGTGCTAATGGTGTTGAAGTCTATGAGTCAAAAGTCAAGGCTACCAAAGATTGCCCGAATCCAACCTCGGTATCTCAAGTTCGTAGCTTCCATGGATTAGCTAGTTTTTACCGAAGGTTTGTTCGTGACTTTTGCATCGTGGCAGCTTCTTTAACCGAGTTGATAACGAAAGACCATATTTTTATGTTTGCAGAGTCCCAAGAGAGGGCTTTCCAAGAGTTGAAAAGGAGGCTAAGTTCTGCCCCGTTACTACAACTCCCTGGCTTCGGCAAAGAGTTCGAGGTTGAATGTGATGCATCCGGAGTTGGGATTGGAGGAGTGCTTATGCAAAAATCAAAGCCGATCGCTTACTTTAGCATTAAGCTTAAGGGAGCAACCTTAAACTACTCTACGTATGACAAGGAATTGTATGTCTTCATTCGAGCACTCACTCATTGGCAACATTATCTATGGCCCCATGAGTTTATGATTAAAAGTGATCATGAATCTTTGAAACATCTCCGAGGCCAAGAGAAGGTGAACCGGAGGCATGCAAAATGGGTAGAATTCATTGAGAGCTTTCCCTATGTAATTTATTGCAAGAAGGTTAAAGACAATGTTATGGCCGATGCGCTGTCGAGGAAGTTCGCCTTAGCGACCACTCTCGCTTCAAGATTAATAGGATTCGAAAGCATCAAGCTGATATACGAACACGATCCCAAGCTTAAGAGAGTCCGAAACATTATCTTGAGTGGTTGGAGGGTAGAGAAGTATCTGTGGCACGATGGCTACATCTTCAATAATAAGAGGGTTTATGTGCCCGTTTCATCGTGGAGAGAGCTATTGGTTCGAGAAGCTCACTCCAGGGGCTTAATGAGATACTTCGGTGTCGATAAAACTCTTGGTATCTTAACCGAGCAGTTTCACTTGCCCAAAATGCAAAGAGATGTGGAAAAGCTTTGCAATGCTTATATAGATTGCAAAAAAGCTAAATCGAGGTCCAACCCTCATGGTTTATACACTCCGTTGCATGTTCTGATCGACCGTGGGTTGATATATCCGTAGATTTTGTTATGGAGTTACCGAGGTCAGGGGGTGGGCATGATAGCATCTTTGTCGTAGTTGACCTTTTTTTCAAAAATGGCTTACTTTATTCCTGGCAAGAAATGTTATGAAGCATAACATGTAGCTACTTTGTTCATTTCTAATGTGTTGAACTTGCATGGTGTGCCTTGTAAGTGATCGAGACTCTAAATTCTTGAGTCATTTTTGGAAGTGTCTATGGGGTACCCTTGGCACCAAATTACTATTCTCGACATCTTACCATCCTCCGACTGATGGACAGACCGAGGTAGTGAACCGAATCATGGAAGCTCTACTTTGAGCCATGACTAAAGGTAAGGTCGGAAACTGGGCTGATCGTTTTCCCATAATGGAATTTGCATACAACCGTACGGTGCATCGAATGATTGGATTGACTCCGTTTGAGCGTGTGTATGCTTTTAACCCTTTGATTCCATTTGATTTAACCTCGTTGCCTCGAATTGCTGCTATTGATTTTTAAGGTACCCGCCGAGCTACTGCTTTGCTCGAGCTACATGCCAAAGTAAAGAAAAATCTTGAGGAAGCTTATGCCAAGGTGGCATTCAAGAAAAACAAGGAGCGTAAAACACTGGAATTGAAGAATGAAAATTGGGTTTTGGTTCACTTCAGAAAGGAAATATTCTCGAAACAAAGAAAAAGAAAGTTGGCTCCTCGAGGGGATGGTCCGTTTCAAGTGCTGAGCATGATCAACAATAATTCTTACGTGATCGACCTCCCAGGTGAGTATAACGTGTCCAAAACCTTTAATGTTGATGACTTAACTCTTTGTGTTGTAGGCCAAGCATCGGAGACTGAAGAGGATTCGATTTCGAGGATGAAATCTTCTTAAGAAGAGGAGGATGATGCAACCCGAACCCGTGATGATGAAGCATTCAACCCATCAAGGCCGCTGCCATGAAGCCAAGCCAAGCTCTTACATGATGTTCACATTCAGCTGGCATGGTCGGGAGAAAGCAACCGTTCGGATGCTGAGTGGCCGAGCACAAAATATGAAGGCTACATTTGCTAGCTTGAGCTCGGAGAAGAAAGCGACCGAACACTCAACATTAACACCGAGCAGTGAAGCAATCGAAGGGCTACAAATGCGCCCGAGGTAAGAGAGCATCCATTTCAAAATGTGCTGAGCGGAACGAACGAGCACTGAAGCTAAGAGCACCAAAGTAGATGAATTACTTTGGCCCTGCGTGACCTAGTCTTATTGGTCGCTTGTGACCATAATTACTAGTATACCCTTGGGGCTATCTATATAAACCCCTTAGCCTAGTTCATTTCCGCTAGTTGTTGATGAATATTGAATATACCAGTTGTTATTGTGTCTCTGTTGTGAGCCGAACCCCATCGTGGGATTGTTATAAGAACTTGGGTAAATCGGTGAAACCCGTTTGAACAACTTCTTCTTTGATCATTCAGTTTGCAAGAAGCATGGTTGTCTTCTTGAGGATTGTTGCCTAGTATAGGTGATTCTTTGTTCTCAAACTAAGCGGCTCCGAGACTAGTTCCTTGGGTTTGTTTGGATTGAAGCTTAGATTCATCTAGCTTCTATCTTTATTTCTTGTTATTTCCGCGTTCTTGTTCGGTTATTAAGCTTTTCCAAGATTAGCTTGCACCAATATTTGATCATGCACCAATGTTTATCAAAGTGGATATCCCGAATCCGAAAGTTGTAACCCCATTTGATTTCTTTAATATCTTGAGCATTCAAATTTCCTGACCATAGCGGAAAAATGCTTGGAAAATCAAATGCATGAGTGGCAAATGAAAATGTCTGGTTGAAGCTAGAAAATATGAAGGGTCCTTTTAAAACTTTGAAAAAGGAGGAGTTCCATGGAGTTGAAATGAAAATAGCCCACACAGGCTTGAGTTGGAACACATTCAATTGCAAATGCAAGTACAATATTCTAATGATCTGGCTTACCAAGAGACATAATGTTTAATGCAATTGGAACACCAGAAATTGATAGAAGAGAGTCTGCTCCAGCAGACATCTAGAGCTACCCGGATCAGCCTAGGAGATGCAAATAAAAAATACTTTTCAGCTATAGTAAAGGAGAGAGCCCAGCATAAGCATATCACTGAATTAACATCATTAAATGGATAGAAATTGACAAATCCAACAGACATTAATGCTAAAATTGTTCCGTTCCACCAATCCTTAATGGGCTCAACCACAACTACACTCCCAGCTCTAGACAAAGTGGTCATGAATATAGGATGAAAGCTCCAGTATGGGCAATAATTGGACCTATGTGCAGAAATGTATGCAACATTCAAGGAGTACTTTAGCACTAGAAGAATGTACACAGAAGTGAACTCACTACTAAAAAAACCGGGATTTTCGACCGCCCAATCGGTCGAAATTCGGTCGACGCATCGACCGTATTTCGACCGATTGTGGTGGTCGAAAAAATTAAGGTCGAAAATAGGCCTTCGACCGAAATTCGGTCGAACGTCGACCGAATTTCGACCGAATTTCGGTCGATACGCCTTCGACCGAAATTCGGTCGAAGAGGATTTCGACCGAATTTCGGTCGAAAGGCTGGTATTATTTTTTGACCAACTTTCGACCGAAATTCGGTCGAACACCTGTAATTACCTGCAACATAAAAGCTGAAATTAGCCTACACCACCTGTAAACACGCAGAAAAACCAGTCACAAGACATTCATAAACGCTATTCAAACAAGGCTAACAAAGCCAAACAATAGAAAGGAGTCATTCAACATTCGTTCAAGTTTTACAATATTCAAACAAACTAAACAAACACATTCCTGTTGACACATTCATTGCACAAAAATTAGACGGGTTAAATAGATTAAATAAACACATTCTTTGCAAAAAAAATAGGCGGGTTAAATAGATTAAATACACACATTCATTGACAAGCCATGGAACCATTAGAACTTTCAGAGAAGTATTTGTTTTTTGTGTTTCCTCCATAGTAGCTAAGAAATGCAGTGCACCTAGTTGGGAATGGGAGCTATATTAACTACCAAAACAACTAAGGAAAGTACTTAGTGTTGTTTTTCTTATTAATTCTGGATGTAGTTTGTTTCTTATAAAATGAGGAAAGAATATATATTAATCAACTAAGGTTAACTGATAACATTTGAAATAAAGACATTCCTTTTATGTTTTGGGTTGATGTAAACAAGTGTACATTATTTTCCTCGCAGCAGTCCCTTCTCCCTTCCCCAAGTTCCCCTATCCGTTGGACTACACACTTGCACTACTTAAATGATTTGTCCCTCCATACTGATCACATTTTGAGCAGATCCAATTGAATTAGACTGAAAAAGACAAAACATCATCTATGTTGAAGTAGGAATGCCAACCATCAGCTTTGACATGGTTACAGAACTTAAACATGTAAGCAGATGAAATAATCCACATCATTAACACAGTAGTCAAAATACCAAGGCAATACCAAAGCAAGAACACATTGCAAACAACACTAGCAAACAATACCAACAACTACAACTATCCCAAACAACACAAACCTAACTTTATAATAGCTAACAACACCAAACAAGTTGTTCAACAATCACAAAAACTACAATAAAGTTTGCTAACTAGTAATTAACTAAATATGCAACATTATAGGCCAAAGTTAAAAAATAATTAAAAAATTAATTAAATTCGGATTAAATAAATATAAAAAAAAAACCGTACCTCGACGTTGATTTATGCTCCTATAGCACCTACAAATGATTCCCCACTTGTTATATGCTTCAAAACTACAAAAAAATTGAGTTAAAAAGTTAGGGTTCAAGTTTTACAAAGTAATTAAAATAACCCTAAAATTAAGAATTTACCTTGAATTTGTTGTTATGGGTAGTGATTAGGAGGGTAGATTGTGTTTAAGTGTTGATTTTGGGGGTGGGTTATGGTGGATTTCGTGTATGGGGGTTGGGGAGGGTTTAAAAGAGAGTGAAATGTTTTTGGGGAAGAAGAAGTGAGCTCTTGGAGCTGGTCTGCCCGACTTAATAACGGGCCGGTCGACCGCTTAGGCGACCGAAATTCGGTCGACCAGCCCAACTTTATGTTTAGCCTATCGACCGAAATTCGGTCGAACCACAATTTCGATCGAATTTCGGTCGAACACTTGTGATAGTCACAGGTGTTCGACCGAAATTCGGTCGAAATTGTGGTTCGACCGAATTTCGGTCGATATGTGGTAGTCGAATTTTCCCTGTTTTTTAGTAGTGACTGCACTACTATTAGTTTAATTCCTAAAATAGTAAAGCCTACTACAGTAAAGGAATATCGGCTCATTGCTTGCTGTTTAGTACTCTATAAACACATATCTAATGTTCTGGTATCTCGAGTGCAAGAGGTCATGCCTACCAGCATAAGTAAGGCACAATCAGGCTTTGTACCAGGAATGAAAATTGAATATTACATCATTCTTGCACATGAGTTAATAAGGGCATATTCAAGAAAACACATATCTCCAAGGATTATGCTTAAGGTGGATCTCCAAAAGACATGATTTAGTAAAGTGGAAATATCTGGAGTTGGTAATGATAGGCTTAGAATTCCCTACCAAATTCATTAAATGGATTTTCGGCTGTGTGAAAACTTTTACCAACACAATATCTATAAATGGAGAGTACACTAAATCATTCAAGGCTGCAAGAGGCTTAAGGGTAGATGATCCTATATCACCATTTCTATTTGACATCGTTATCGAGTACTTAAGCAGAAGACTGAACAAAATGAAGGAAATGTCAGACTTTAAATACCACTGAAAATATGCAAAGCTAAAGGTAACTCACCTTATTTTTGCCGATTATCTACTGTTGTTTGCAAATAGTGAGATTAACTTTGTCATGATCCTTCGTGAAGAATTCAAAATGTTCTCAAATGGCACATATTTGCAAGCCAATTTAACAAAGAGCTTTATTTATTTGGAGGCACTAATGATGAAGAAATATAGAAAGTGTTTGACTACTTGGGTATACAAAAGGGTGAGCTACCCTTTACATACCTAGGTAATCCCCTAGACACAAGGAGGCTGAAAAAAACTCAATGGCAACCTCTAATAGATACAATTGTAGGTAAGATCTTTTCATGGACTACAAAAAAACTATAAACACTGGGAGAGTTCACCTGGTCAAATCTATCAAATTTTTAGAGTCTAATTTTACTGGGCACACATTTTCAACATGCCTACAAAGGTGATGAAGTTGGTTGAATCATACAACAGAAGGCTATATATGGAGCGACATCAATGTCATCACAAAAAAACCTCTAGTAGCTTGGAGTAGAATGTGTCCCTCAAAATGCTTGTGGCTATAGTCTTATCATCTTGAAGCTTTGGAATAAAGCAGCCATCATCAAAACTTGCTAGGATTTGAGCAACAAAGCTTACAAGTTGTGGATTAGGTGGATCCGTACATATTACATAAAAGGGAGAAAAATAGAAGAAGTTGTCATTCTGCAGCATTGTTGCTGGATGGTAAGAAAGATCCTAACAGCTAGTGCCCAACTAAATCTTGTTGAGAGCAGTACCAAAACAAAAGGAAGCCTAATCTGCTCTATTTACAAACAAATGCAGGGAGTGCTACCCAAAGTAGCTTGGGAGTCCATGATATACCAGAACCAAGCAAGACTGAAAGCTAGATTTACACTTATTTTCAAATTCAAGATAGGTTGTTAACTGGGGATAGGCGAAGTAAATGGGGGCTTACAGTAGAACAAACTTGTATGATGTGCAACACTACACAAGAAATAAGAGATCACTTGTTTATAAGGTTCTAGTACGCAAAAGAATTATGGAAGAGGCTCTCTGGCTGGATTGACCAACCAGTCCAGCAAGTAGCTACATGGTAGCAAGACCTAGAGATAATCCGGAAGATGACTAAGGTAAGAACTCAGGCAGCCAATATTGCAAATATGGTATATACAATGTTTTTCTATGTTGTTTGGTGTGAATGAAATAGCAGAATTTTTAAAGGGAAATATAAGCAATTGAACTATCTTGCAAAGGCAATTACATATACCTGTTTTGTTAAAGCTGAGAAGGAACTTAAAGCAAAGTTTCATTTTTATAAATTCAATATGTAATTTGTTTAGCTTAGTCTAGAGTAGTAGTAAAATTAGTTATAAATCAAGGTAGCTGTATGAGTAGGTACATGCTCTTTGTAATTCTCCATTTGGGGGCTAATAAAAATTCTTTAATTACCAGAAAAAATTGCTTCAAATTACAGAATTAGCTAAGTTACAAAATTAGCCCCATTTGCACCAAAACTTAAATCTACCGATTAATTGGAATATCCTACAGTATTTTGGTATTTAATGATGGACAAATTCATTACGTAGTAGGTTTTAAAGTTTACTTTTGGAAATTAACCAAGCATTTGGTGGTTTGAAAGAGTGGTCAGAGTAGCAGGACATTCATAATGTTGGTCTACTCATGCAATTCGTTTAAGTTCGGTTTCGAAATTTTATTTCTTGTTTCTCAACCAAGCAACCCCTTCATACTCAGACTTAGGCCTCATTTGTTTGCACTTAATGGGAGTCTGAATCTGAATAATTCAGATAACTACCCATTAAGGGCATTTATTTTTTATTCTTGAAAAGTTCTTAATAGACCTTATTAACTCTTAATAAATAAGATCTTTAACCATGTCTTTATACCATATAGACTCTTAAAAGTGATATAGCTTCTTTTTCGAAAATAATTTCTCACAGTTTGTATCAGGTTTCTCACCCCTCTCTTTCTCTCTCCAACTATCAAAGCCAAAAGTACTAATATACCTCAAAACTTTTACTGAAAATTTTAAAATTGGAATTTACAAACGTGAATCCTTTTCCTAATCATATTTTTCATCTTCAAATTTGGAGTTTAACAAGATCCATATCAAAATATTATTTGAGAAGAATAGAAGCAAAAAATAGAAGTGAGCGTAATTCAGATTCAGATGTTCAAAACAAACAGTATCAGTTAGTTAATATTCAGTTCTAGATATCATATCTTAATATTCAGATATGTATTCAGGTTCAGACGTCTTAATCTTAATAAAAACAAATGGCCCCTTAAACCCCTTCATACTCAGACTTAATCGTGGCCATCCACAAGTGTGATATAACAGTTGATATCATTTACCTTCTTAGTATAGAAACATAATCATGGGCCATATTACGATTTATCATTTTACCCTTTGCTCCATCAACAATTAGTCGCTCGTGGCTCAAAATTTTCCATTTCTCTCTCTTTCTTCCTTTAAACACAAAACTTTGGATAGCCTAAAGCTCTAATCCTTTGACCTCACTCGAAATCCAGCTAATCTAGATCATACTGTGACGAATTACAGAGCTCCAACGTCGTCCTTTCCAAATTCGTATGGCTTATCCAATTTCAACCAAGCGTCACCCTTCTTGGAATAACATAGATGTTTCTCAAACATTCGATTCGGACCTAGTGGTATATTCCCTTCTATTTCCTAAAATTTAACTCAAATTCCAGCTTCCCATATCATTTTGATATGTCCCTCACGCCATAGTTTGCTCCCAATAAATAGGAGGTGGTTTCTTGATGTTTGGCATTTTATGCCAAGGTTTCCTTAATATTTCCGCATGTTTGAGCTTGTTATGCGCTCGTATTATAGTTTGTGAGTGTGGTTTTACACTAATTTGATGTCGTGCGTGTGTAGGTTGTTACGCAGTGCATTTGGAGCTTTTAGGAGCTTGATTGAGAAAGAATTGATTGGAGGATGATTGAGGATTGGATTGAGCACACGAGGGCACGACACGAGCAAGATTTCGGACCAAGGAAGAAGGCAAAATGGCTAGGCGCTTTGGGGCACGTGGCGCGCCAGTTATAGCGCCCAGTGCCCCAGCGCTTTTACTCACGTGGCGCGTGGCTATAGCGCCAGGAATTCGACGGGTTCTGCTTGACTTGGCGCTTTACGAGGCGTGGGGCGCCCGTTATAGCGCCCCTTGTGCGGATTTTCACTTCCTATTCCGTCTAGCATTGGGTCTAACTTATTACTAGGTGTTTGTAAACACTATAAATAGTATTTTACTTAGTTTTTGAAGAGAGTTCTTACTTTGGAGCAATAATGAGAGTAACATACTCATTGAACAAGGGTTTATTCCTAATCTTTCATCTATTACATCAATTATTTCATTATTACACCAAATTCTTGCCTTGTGATTATGAATATGTGTGGCTAAACATTACGTTCTAGGGTTAGAGTATTACATGAAAGTTGATTGTTTGAAGATTGATTTCCATTAATTGAATCCTATAACGGGTTGCTTATTCTTTCTTGATTTCACTTGTGTAGTTGTTAGAGCTCGATAATTATACATTATCTATGGTTTTTGGATTGAACTCGAAAGAGGGAATTTAATTACGTAATAAGAAAGAATAGAACTAGTTTGTGAACCCGGGCATCGGGGAACCAATTTGCGAGTAGGATAGACATATACTTGCTTGCCTAGTTTAACTCATGACATGATTCGTTAATGCGTGCATGTGATTTAACCCATAGACATATAGGGATTGAAGTAGCTTGCATAGACTGTGAAGAACTGAAAGGTTTTCACAGTTACATTTACTCTGTCAGTTAGTAACCCGGGATTTAAGAAGTGGAATCAATTGGATACATCAACTGGATTGTTCGTAAATCTGAACCTGGATCGTCCTCTTAATATTGTTAACAACCAAAGTATTGCACCATTGCTTGACTACACTCTAGCACTTTAATTACTGCATTTTAGTTATAAAAACTCTTACCATCAAAGAAAAAGACCCCTGAGTAGTTTGTTAGAAATTGTTTTATAAGTATTAGTCTGCTTAGTCCTCGTGGGAACGATATTCGATTTATCACTTTATTACTTGTCGACCGTGTATACTTGCGTGTGCGTTGGGAGCAACAAGTTTTTGGCGCCGTTTCCGGGGACTAATTACGGACTAGTTTCTTTTTCAACGATTACTTAATTTCTATTCAGGTTTAATTTTTTGTTGAGTTTCTTGTGCTGTTTCAGGCAATAGGTTTTGAATGCAAAGGAATAAAAAGGACGAATCACTCGCACCTTTTGATCCCGAGCCTGAAAGAACCTTGAGAAGGGCAAGAAGGGAAGCGAAAGATCGAGAAGCACTAGCAATCGTACTTGCCTCTCTACCTGTTGAAATGGCTGAAGAACAAGCAGTAGCAGTGCGAGATGTTGCTCTTCCTAGCCTGGGAGGAGTAGCGTCAAGTATTGTGAAGCCCGCTATTACCGGGCACTTTGAGATCAAGCCCGGCATGAAACAGTTGCTGCATGTGACGGGGCAATATGCTGGATTACTACATGAGGATCCGCAGCAACACATTCAGAACTTTCTGGAGATCAGTGATACTTATACACCATCGGGTGTGCCTACTGATTATGTTCGTATGACTTTGTTCCCATTTTCATTGATTGGGGCAGCAAGAAAGTGGTTAAAGGCTGAGAAGCCTGGGTCTATCACTACTTGGGAGGATTTGGCTAAGAAATTCTTTGCTAAGTTTTATCCGTCTGCCAAGACAGCCCGGCTGAGGAGCGAAATTATGTCCTTCAAACAGTTAGAAGGAGAATCTTTGTATGCAGCCTGGGAGAGATTCAAAGCTCTACTGAGAGATTGTCCACATCACAACCAATCTAATGAGGTTATTGCACACACTTTTGTGGAGGGGTTGAACCAACACACTAAGATCGTGGTTGATGCTACTACTGGAGGCCAAGTGCTGGCTTTAAATTTTGATCAGATTTATGAATTACTTGACAAGTTTTCGCAGAGCAATCCTGATTGGCAGGGTGATGGCAGAGCTACGACACAATTTGAGGGTGTTAGCAGGGCTAATACGCAGAAAGCTGCTGGGATACTTCAATTGGATGCAATTTCAGAGCTGAGAGCGAAGATGGATGCTATTTCTAATCAAATCAGCAAGCTGACTCTCCAAGCAAAACCACCATTAGCCCCAGTACAACAAATTCAAACCTTTTGTGAGGTATGTGGAGAAGATCATAGTACTGAAGTTTGTCCATCTAACCCAGAGTCAGTATATTATGTGGGTAATCACAACAGGTCACAGGGTCAGAATCGCAATCAATATGGTAACAGCTATAACACGGGTTGGCGTAATCACCCAAATTTTTCTTGGAGGGATAACCGTGAGCAGTTTCAGGGTAATGAGAGACCCCAAATTAATCAAAGCAATGCACCACAGCAAGCGTTACAGTCACAGACTCAGCCACAGTAGTCTAATGCAGTGGAGGATATGCTTAGGAAACTTCTTGCACGGCAGCAAAAGCTCATGGATGATTCAGCATCTCAGGCACAAACAATTAAAGATTTGAGCAGTGCGCAGAAAGATCTTGAGAGACAATTGGGGCAGCTGGCTGGAGCGCAAAATAATAGACCTCGGGGTGCTTTACCGAGTTATACAGAGAAGAATCCTAATGAATTTGTGCAAGCAGTTACTTTGAGGAATGGAAGAGCTCTAGAAGAAGTTCCCCCAAAGCCAAAGAAGCCTGTTGGTGAGTTAGAGCCCAATGTTTATAGGGAAGTGGAGAAAGAAGCAGAGACAGTAATAGCAAAGCAGCCCGAGTATGCTATTGTGAGACCACCACCACCACCTTTTCCTCAGAGGCTGCAGAAGCAGAAAGTTGATGCAGCATGCAATAAATTCTTGGAGATATTGAGTCAGATTCAGGTAAATATTCCTTTGGTGGAGCTTTTGCGGGATGTTCCCAAATATGCTAAATACATCAAGGATATTGTTGCTAACAAGAGAAGACTGACTGAGTTTGAGACAGTTGTACTCACTGAGGAGTGTAGTTCCAGAGTTAGAAGCAAGCTTCCTCAGAAATTGAAGGACCCTGGCAGTTTTACCATCCCCTTGAAAATTGGGGAACATGAGGTTGGTCGAGCTTTATGTGATTTGGGTGCTAGTGTGAATTTAATGTCTTCTTCAGTTTTCAGGAAGCTAGGCCTGGGTGAACCACGACCCACTACTGTGACCCTGCAGCTGGCTGATAGATCTTTGACATGCCCCGAGGGGATTATTGAGGATGTGCTTGTACAAGTGGGTCAGTTTATACTACCCGTTGATTTTATTATTCTTGATTATGAAGCTGACCCTGAGGTTCCTCTCATCTTGGGAAGAGGATTTTTGGCTACTGCTGATGCTGTTATTAGAGTCAGAGCTGGAAAGATGATTATGAAGGTAAATGGGGAAGAAGCTATGTTTAATGTGTTCAGAGCTACCCAGCTGCCTTCTCCTTATGAAGAGTTGTCCATGGTAAAAGTGGTAGATGATGAGTTGACTGCTGATGAGAGGTCATTCTTGGCTTCTACTGTTGATTCTTTAGAACGTGCACTCTTATGTGATTATGATGATATCCTGAAGGAGGATGATATTGAAGAGTATTTGGAGGTTCTTAATATGCAGAGAAGATTCATCCCAGGGTGGAAGAAATTTGAGGAGCTTGATAGACCGTTGACCTTAACTCCTGCTAAACCGTCTATTGAGAAAGCTCCTAATCTTGAGCTCAAACCTTTACCCGAGCATTTATGTTATGCTTATTTGGGTAAAGGTAATACTTTTCCCGTGATTCTTTCTTCTTTGTTGTCTGATGTGCAGGTTGAGAAGGTGTTGCGGGTATTGCGAGAGCGCAAAAGAGCTATTGGCTGGACTATTGCTGATATTAGGGGGATTAGTCCTTCTTTCTGCATGCATAAAATTCTCTTGGAGGAAGATCATAAGCCATCCATAGAGCAGCAGATGAGACTAAATCCAATTATGAAGGAGGTGGTGAAGAAAGAAGTCATCAAGTGGCTGGATGCTGGTATTATTTTTCCTATCTCTGACAGCAAGTGGGTGAATCCAGTGCAATGTGTTCCTAAGAAGGGGGCATGACAGTGGTGAAGAATGAGCATAATAAGTTGATTCCTACAAGAACTGTTACAGGGTGGCGAATTTGCATTGACTATAGGAAGCTGAACAAGGCCACCAGGAAAGATCACTTCCCACTCCCCTTTATTGATCAGATGCTAGATAGACTTGCAGGGCATGAGTATTACTGCTTCTTGGATGGGTATTCGGGCTACAATCAAATTGTGATATCCCCTGAAGACCAAGAGAAGACGACTTTTACTTATCCATATGGCACCTATTCATTTAGGAGGATGCTAGTTGGGTTGTGTAATGCCCCGGGGACTTTTCAGCGGTGCATGATGGCTATTTTAATTGACATGGTGGAAAAATTTATGGAGGTATTTATGGATGATTTCTCAGTGGTTGGTGACTCTTTTGATGAATGTTTGAGAAATCTTGATGCTGTGCTGAGCCGTTGTGAAGAAACAAATCTGGTGCTGAATTGGGAAAAATGTCACTTTATGGTTCAAGAAGGCATAGTACTTGGGCACAAGGTGTCAAAGCAAGGGATTGAGGTTGACAAAGCGAAGATTGAGGCTATTGAGAAATTACCACCACCTATCTCTGTTAAGGGGTGCGTAGTTTCTTGGGACATGCAGGTTTCTATAGACGTTTCATAAAGGACTTCTCCAAAATTTCTACTCCCTTGTGCAAATTGTTGGAGAAGGATGTGAAATTTGTGCTTAATGATGCTTGTCTCAAGGCATTTGAAGAGTTGAAGAAAAGGTTGGTGACCGCACCAATCATCATTGCTTCTGACTGGTCTTTACCGTTTGAATTGATGTGTGATGCGAGTGATAATGCTATTGGGGCTGTTCTAGGCCAAAGAATTGGAAGAGTCTTTCACTCCATCTATTATGCAAGCAAGACGCTTGATGCAGCCCAGTCCAATTACACCACCACTGAGAAGGAGTTGCTAGCCGTAGTTTATGCTTTTGATAAATTCAGATCTTATTTGGTTGGCACTCATGTCGTTGTCTACACTGATCATGCCGCAATCCGGTATTTGTTTGAAAAGAATGACTCCAAGCCTAGACTCATTAGATGGGTTCTCCTATTGCAAGAGTTTGATGTTGAAATTCGAGACCGCAAGGGGACTGAGAATCAAGTTGCTGATCATTTGTCAAGGCTGGAGAATAGAGATCATGTAGACGAAGGGGCCCAAGATTAAAGAGGTATTTCCTGATGAGCAACTTTTTGCTCTTGATGCAGCTGAGGTGCCATGGTATGCTGACATGGTAAATTTACTTGTGAGTAATGTGTATCCCCCTGGGGCAACTGCTGAGCAAAAGCGTAAACTCCTTCATGAGAGCAGATTTTATGTGTGGGATGAGCCCTATTTGTACAAGATACGAGTTGATCAACTAGCTAGGAGATGCATTCCAAGGGAAGAAGTAGAGCCGATTCTACAGAGCTGCCATTCCTCTCCTTATGGTGGCCACCTTGGTGGAGATCGAACAGCTGCAAAGGTACTCCAATCTGGTTTCTTTTGGCCTACTTTATTTAAAGATGCTCACGCATTAGTGAAGAAATGTGATCGTTGCCAAAGAATGGGGACTATTACTAGGTGTCACGAGATGCCTTTGAACAATATCTTGGAGATTGAGCTGTTTGATTATTGGGGTATTGATTTTATGGGTCCATTCCCACCTTTTATGGGCCATAAATACATCCTAGTAGCAGTTGATTATGTATCTAAATGGGTGGAGGCTATTGCACTTCCAACAAATGATGCGAGTGTGGTGGTGAAGTTCGTGAAGAAGAATATTTTCACTCATTTGGGACACCGCTGGCTATAATCAGTGATGAAGGTACGCACTTTTGTAATCGGTTGTTCAATAAATTGTTGGCTAAGTATATCATCCCCAAACTAGTGGCCAAGTGGAAGTGTCTAATAGAGAGATCAAGCAAATCCTTGAGAAGACTATGAATGCCTCGAGGAAGGATTGGGCTATGAAGTTAGATGATGCTCTCTGGGCCTATCGAACCGCATTCAAAACACCTATTGGAACCTCTCCATATAGGCTTGTTTATGGTAAGGCCTGTCACTTGCCGGTTGAATTAGAACATAAGGCGTATTGGGCAATTCAAAAGCTCAACCTTGATATGGCCTTAGCGGGTGAGAAGAGGATGCTCCAGTTGCATGAGCTTGAAGAGTTCCGTTTCCATGCGTATGAAAATGAAAAATTATATAAGGAACGGACAAAGAAATGGCATGATAAGCACATTGAGCGTCGTTCTTTTGAGCCCGGGCAGCTTGTATTGTTGTTCAACTCGAGGTTGAAATTATTTCCGGGCAAGTTGAAGTCGAGATGGTCGGGGCCTTTTGAAGTTGTTCGTGTTACCGCACATGGAGCGGTTGAATTGAGAGCCCCGGATTCTGAGAACACATTCTTGGTTAATGGTCAACGGGTGAAGCGTTATTGGGGAGGCGCGGTTAATCACCGCACTTCCATTACTTTGAGGGACCCTTGATTCATACCCATCGTGCCACAACGTTAAATAAGGCGCTTCTCGGGAGGCAACCCGAGTTTGTACTTGTAATAGCTTAGTATTTTTTTTTTTTATAGTGTCACATAGTTTGTTGTTTTTGTGTGTCGTTTTTGTAGGAATCGGGTGAGCTAAACATTGTGAAATTAATGCATTGAGGGGTACGGGACGTCTCGAGACATGTCCCGCGCTTGGGGTCGCACTTGGAATAAAAAATCGGTGCGAAAAAACGTGCTCGGGCGCGTTCGGGAGTACCCTGCGCCTCCCAACGCGCGAAATGGAAGCTGAACAAAATAAGCCTGGCGCGTATGGGAGCGCCCCGCGCCTCCCAACGCGCCGAGGCAAGCAGAATGTCAAGAAAAGTGCCCGCGTTGGGCCCGCGGCGCGGTGTTTAACGCGCCCGGCCAAAAAGTTTGTAAGTTTTCGGGTCAAACGGGTTTTGACCCGCGACCCGGTTTCCCCCATTCCCTTTTACCCGATCCCTACACCTATTTCTTCACTATTTTCACTCCAATTACTCTCTAATCACTCACCAATTCACCTCTAACACTTGGAATCATTCCAAATCTTGTGCAATCTACTCTAACACATTCAAGTAAGTAAATTCTTACCTTCTTCTCTCAATAACATGTAAGTTGCACTCATTCTTGTTCATGGAAGGTTTCTTAGCTAGTTACAAGTTTATACATAAAACTCACTCTTGTTGTGCTTAAACTGTTAATGGTGCTAGATAGATAGCTTATGACTTGTAAAAAGAGATCTCCCAACAATTTGGGAGGGTTGGCACATTCCAAAACTCATTGAAATTGATAGTTTCAAAGTGTGCACACCAAGTGTTTGTGAAAAAGCCTCAATGATAAAAATTCAATAACATTGTGAATTCTTGAGTAGCAATGCATTTCTTAGGCTTATTATGGACATTAGGTGTTGCACACACATAAGAATTGATCATGATGCACCCACACTAGCTTGATCTTGAAAAATCAAAAACATGGCATACTTTGTCCGAAGCTAGTGTTGCTTAAGTGTGGGGTTGCTCGTGCCATTGAGTTGAGTGTTTGACACATAAAGTGTGTGATAAGTTTGGGGTGGTACCCTACCAATTGAGCTTGAATTGTAATTTTTGGTGCTTAGTTATCCATCTCACATTGATCTATTGTTGTGTAGGTACCATGGTGACCACACCTTTGCCAAACAAGAGTTCTTCATCCGCCGCGGGCCCGAGGAGAGCACTTCAAGCCGGGCCTTCTACCACAAAGCAAAAGGGCAAGGCACCGGCCAAGCCCAAGGCCAAACCAAAGGCAAAAGGCAAGGCAAAGATACCTAGGGATGCGGTGCCGATACTACCTCCCGGAGGAAAGACCCGTTATGGCATCTCTTTTGTAAAGAGAGGTGAATACCAAACGTGGTATAAGAATGTGAGGCTTGCGGGGTACATCCCCGAGCAAGCCATTGATAAAAGAAGGGTGATGCAGAAATTCCGAGGTGTGGCCGAGGCGATAATTGCTCTAAAGTGGGACTCGGTATTTGAGAGTCCGGGGCACGCCAACCTGGATTTGGTGCAAGAGCTTTATGCCAACTGGGAGCCGGACGACGCATGGAAGGAGGATGATATGGTCACGGTGAGGGGAGTGAAAGTGAAGCTGGATCCTACGGCATTGAATGCCTTTCTGAGGGTCGAGGACCCCGACTATGATGATATGAAGGAGTACATCAAAAAGCCTGACTACAAGGCTCTGCGAGACACACTATGTGGCGATGGCTCCACTCACAAGTGGGAGCGTAATGCCGCCGGAAGACACAAGTTCATGTACTTCTCGCAGTTTCTTAAACCGGCCCGTGTGTGGATGCGGTTTATCAATGCACGCATACTACCATCTTCCCATTATTCCGAGGTCACCAAGACTCGGGCGTGCATGGTGTACTTCTTTATGATTGGGAGGCCGGTGAACATAGGCTACTACATGTTGCACGTGATGAGAGAGCAACGGAAGTTAGATTCATGTAGTCGCTTATATTTTGGGAACATCTTGTCCCGATACTTGGAGCAGTCTGGCGTCCCCGTAGATGAGATTGGGGATCGCATTGTCCCTGACATAGGGAAGCCTTTTGATATTGCTTCGGTCAAGGTTGTGACCACTACTGCGCCGGTGAAACTGACGGCAGATGAGTGGCGGGAGGTAGACGCCAACTTGACTGTGCGTCAGTATTTGATGATGGAGGAGATGGCCCGGCGGTCGGGCGTGGATTTGGCAGCTATTGATCACACTGTCCCTCTACTGGAGACCTCGAAGGGTCTGCTAGGCAGGACTCGAGCTAGAGAGGTGCCTCCGGAGGAGGATGAGAACACGGATTCGGATATTGTTGCTAACGATGTGGCTCTGATGAGGAGGAGGATTAGGTCCACACTCCTGCGCACCACCTGGATTTCAGGGCAGTTTTCTTTTACTTTTGCACTTGCTTCTTTGTCGCACTGGGACATTGCTTAGTTTAAGTGTGGGGTGGGGTACTGCCCTTTATCTATTTTTGAGGTTAGGATGCATGTACCATAGGATTTTTGTTTTGTCACTTGACTTTATCTTTATTTGTTTCTTGCTTTAATATATGGAAAAAAAATTAGAAAACCAATGAAAAATTCCAAAAAAAAAAGATTTTCCTTTTAGTTTTATTAGTGGTACATGTCATCCGCCCCATGGTTTTTCTTATGGCCGCGATTCTTTTCCACGGGGCGGCCTTTGAACCGGGTAGTATTTTTATTTTTAGGATTAGGATAGTTAGTTGTAGATGACCCTAGACGAAGGAAAGAGGTAGAATGCTAGGTGCCTTTGATTTGTTTGATACCGGTGGACTTGAACTTGATTGCATGTGCTATTTGTGGTGTCCTTGGGTTTTAATTGTGATGCATGCCTAGGAAAACATGGAACGACCCCCTTGAGATGCTTGAGTCCGCTTGCTTGAGTTGATTGTGAACCTTTGTGCATTAGTGCGTAAATTTCCACAAGTTGCATTCTAGATGCTTAGTTGAGAGTTGTTGATGGAACCTTTTTGTGTGGACCATGTGCGATGTGTGTGTGAGGCATTTTCTTGCTTACTCATGTTGCATATTAATGTCTAGAACTTGCCCCGTGTGTGTGCAAAGCGAAATCCTAGATTCGCTCTAGTCGGGAAATGATACAAGGCCTTCTTTTGATTTGCCTACCCTCACATATATACCTTGGAAAAAAATTGTTGTTGTGATTTCTTTGACCCTTTTTTTGTTGGCACCCACACCCTGAGCCTACCCATTTGTTCTAAATTGACTCTTTTGGCCCTTTACTCCTTAAGCACTTTATTGATATTGTGTTACTATGTGGGAGTTGTGGTTGGAATTGGGAGGTTTTTGAGTGGAGCTAATGAAGGGGAATAGTTGTCAAAATTGTGAAGTAGTGGAAAGCATTGGCAAGGGTGGAAGATAATGAAATAGAAAAAAGAAAAAAATAGCAAAGTTGAAAAGAAAAAGAAAAAAAATTGTGGAAAAGAAATAAAAAGAGAAAAAGATATCCATTCCTTGCTAGTGTGTGCTTAATAGAAAAATGCTACTTGGGAGAGGTGTATGTGTAGAAGTGTTGATTGGGTGGCTTGATGAGATTGGTGCTTAATTTGAATGTGATGTATTAAAGTGCTTAGGGAGGTAGTTACTATTACCATATGTATCCTACCCGCCCCTTAGCCTACATTACGACCTTTCTAAAGTCCTTGTTAATCCCGATTGGAGTGAGCTTACATTAGTGGAGTCCTACACTACGGGCAAGCCTATGGTACGTTGTGTGTGACATGTGAGACTTTCATGAGAGTGAGTGAATTCATTTATTGCCCCCGTTCTATTCATGATATTGATTGTTGTGTGTGATTTTTTTTT
This sequence comes from Petunia secreta, assembly GCA_029990175.1. Classification (NCBI taxonomy): domain Eukaryota; kingdom Viridiplantae; phylum Streptophyta; class Magnoliopsida; order Solanales; family Solanaceae; genus Petunia; species Petunia secreta. The sequence continues at coordinate 173,403 of JARKIP010000208.1, read as the reverse complement.
GGGGGGGGGGGGGGGCACTCTTTTGCTTCATATTGGTGAGGGCACGTGGTTTGCCTGAAATAAGTGAAGTTTATGGTTCTTGGTTGAGTAGATAGGTGTGATTTGGTGGGAGCATGGTTGCATTGAGTTGAGTTGGTGCATTTGAGCTATTTTGGGTGGTTGCTCTTATATTTTTGGTTTTGGTAATTTGTTGGCATGTTGTGGATCCATAGTAGTCATGTGTGCATTGGTTCAATGGTCGGTATCAACCATAGTCATAGGCAGACCTGTTTTACCTAGGTTGGGAAGTGAGATGTGACTTGCTCGAGGGCGAGCAAAGGTTCAAGTGTGGGGTGGTGATGTTTGGCATTTTATGCCAAGGTTTCCTTAATATTTCCGCATGTTTGAGCTTGTTATGCGCTCGTTTTATAGTTTGTGAGTGTGGTTTTACACTAATTTGATGTCGTGCGTGTGTAGGTTGTTACGCAGTGCATTTGGAGCTTTTAGGAACTTGATTGAGCAAGAATTGATTGAAGGATGATTGAGGATTGGATTGAGCACACGAGGGCACGACACGAGCAAGATTTTGGACCAAGGAAGAAGGCAAAATGGCTGGGCGCTTTGGGGCACGTGGCGCGCCAGTTATAGCGCCCAGTGCCCCAGCGCTTTTACTCACGTGGCGCGTGGCTATAGCGCCCGGAATTCGACGGGTTCTGCTTGACTTGGCGCTTTACGAGGCGCGGGGCGCCCGTTATAGCGCCCCTTGTGCGGATTTTCACTTCCTATTCCGTCTAGCAATCGGTCTAACTTATTACTAGGTGTTTGTAAACACTATAAATAGTATTTTACTTAGTTTTTTAAGAGAGTTCTTACTTTGGAGCAATATTGAGAGTACCATGCTTATTGAACAAGGGTTTATTCCTAATATTTCATCTATTACATCAATTATTTCATTATTACACCAAATTCTTGCCTTGTGATTATGAATATGTGTGGCTAAACATTACGTTCTAGGGTTAGAGTATTACATGAAAGTTGATTGTTTGAAGATTGATTCCCATTAATTGAATCCTATAACGGGTTGCTTATTCTTTCTTGATTTCACTTGTGTAGTTGTTAGAGCTCGATAATTATACATTATCTATGGTTTTTGGATTGAACTCGAAAGAGGGAATTTAATTACGTAATAAGAAAGAATAGAACTAGTTTGTAAACCCGGGCATCGGGGAACCAATTTGCCAGTAGGATAGACATATACTTGCTTGCCTAGTTTAACTCATGACATGATTCGTTAATGCGTGCATGTGATTTAACCCATAGACATATAGGGATTGAAGTAGCTTGCATAGACTGTGAAGAACTGAAAGGTTTTCACAGTTACATTTACTCTGTCAGTTAGTAACCCGGGATTGAAGAAGTGGAATCAATTGGATACATCAACTGGATTGTTCGTAACTCTGACTCTGGATCGTCCTCTTAATATTGTTAACAACCAAAGTATTGCACCATTCCTTGACTACACTCTAGCACTTTAATTACTGCATTTTACTTATAAAAACTCTTACCATCAAAGAAAAAGACCCCTGAGTAGTTTGTTAGAAATTGTTTTATAAGTATTAGTCTGCTTAGTCCTCGTGGGAACGATATTCGATTTATCACTTTATTACTTGTCGACCGCGTATACTTGCGTGTGCGTTGGGAGCAACATTTCTCATTGTTAGAGGGTAGAATATTTTAGAATAGAATTGGGATCTTGGAAACAAGGACCCCTAAAAGTTTTTTTTTTCCCTTGTTCATTTGATTCTTGGTCTGAGTGTTTGATTTCTTCGGATCCTACGCGAAGTTTACTGCCTTGCAAAAGTTGAGTTTCAATTGTACACTCAACATTATTAAGTCTAATGAAGACTTGATCCTGCTACTTCTCAACGAGCCCCCCGCATTTAGCTCTAGCCTTAGGATTTTTATTCGTTTATATTTTTGAGTCTTTGGCTTTTCCGGTTCTACCATTCTAAACTTTCCTCACCATTTTTCCCTATATATTATTTCTGTAGTGTAGAATGGTTGTTTATGATTAAATAATTGGTGATGTTTAACGATTTAGCTGAGTTATCTTGTGAATGAGTTATTTCATAGAATTTTCATCGTGCTTTAGTAATTTCGAAACTTTATTTAAGTATTGTGTTTAAATCAAATTCCCGATTAAATAGTTAAATTGATTTTAATCTTAAATTCCTTTCTGTTTAATTCAAACTTAGAAAATACCTTTTCGAAACCAACTTAATAAAGTGACATAAAATATAAGTTTCCGTTCTTTGGTGCAAAATTGTATTTAAAGTTCTTGAAATTAAGCAAGAGCTAGTTGCGATTCGAGAAAATTAAGGCAATCAATTGTGTTTATGTCTCTAATTGAAGTTTCTGAAATAAGTTGTCATGACCCAACTTAGGGTCGCGATGGATAACCGACATTGAGTGCTGGTCATCACTAAACCTACTAATAATCTATTAAAAATAGAGGTAAGCTGACAACCTGGTCATATGTACATACATATTTTCTGAAAGCATAAAATCTAGAAAGAAGACAAGACTATCACACGCTGACATACATAACATACTGACTGAACCACACAGAGACATATCTACAGGCCTCTAAGAGTGCTGAACTGAGTATACAAAGGATAAGAAAAGACCCCGCCATACCCATTCTAGCTAACTGTACACATACTAAAAAATAAGTAACTCGGGAAGTAAGCAGAGTGACTCCAATAGCTGGTAGATGGCCTACAAACGAGGCCGAAACGCTGATCTAACTGTACTTGCGCGACATGAAATGCAGCGCCCCATAAAAGAGTGTGAGTACGATATGTACAAAGTATATAAGACATGAACATATAATATATAGCATAGTTGGATGAAACTGTAAGGTTAGAATATAAATATGAAAATATGTGCTAAAGTATAGCAATGAAACTCGAATTTTGAAACATGAACTAAACATGATCTGAATAAAATCTGAAGTCTAACTGAATTTGAAATGGAAGACTGAGCTAAACTATACTGATAAATGACTGTAGTATGACTGATAACTAGTAACTAGAAACTAGATCTGACAGCTGTCAACTAATACTCACACTAAGAACTGCTGGCTGATAACTAAGAACTGATAACTGGTATTGAGCTAAAATTGAACTGTTATCTGAACTAGTACTTGTCTGGTGTTATGGGTTGTATCTCACCAAATCAGGGAACTAAACATCCGAACTAGCCTCATGTATAGTCATGCGGTGCATACTATGGCTATATACGCGTATATAACATACTTGGCGGGTGTTAATGGCTATGTCCCCTTAGCCAGTAGTCTCTCTGGTCTGAGTGTGTGAACGACACCCGGCCACACTAGGTGTTTTAACTCCAGCCTAAACAAGAGGAGTTGTATCCCTCAGACGGGTAGTATCACACGTGACCGGACTGTGTGTCCAATGTCCAACCTCTTTTGGGGACTCCAAATCACACAAATATGATCACAATATAAGCATAAGCATGTATGAGGCATAACATATGGCAAAAATAGATATGAACTAGAAGGAATGATAACTAAACCCTAGATGGAATCATAGAGACAACCTGAAACTCAAAATTTGTCTAAATCTTTGAATTTTTATAAAAATTTCGACAGAGTTTCTCATAAAAATGGATGATCCGCAAAAACAAAACCAACACTATAATATACACGGAAATAGATATTCAGATAAACTGATAACATAAATATATTAAATGGATAACAAGATGAGACAACCGGACGGCATAACAAATCCACAGACAGAATCTATGGGGAGCACCAGTGCCCTGTCTTGTGACCTAATTTTCAGGGTCTAAATCAAAGTTATAGAATTTATGGTTTTCATAAAAGTTGTAGATATATGTCTTAGAGTTCCATGGAATCTTAAATCATCTCAATATCAATTTTGTACTTTTAGAGTTATGGTCAAACTACTAACAACTGTACGAAGATAAAAACAATTTTCCAGATTGTAAAACATTTCGTACTACTGTTTTGGACATTTTTCACCTAGGTTTTTAGTACCAAATTAAGCATATACAAGGTTCCCTTGATGCCATACATGTTCCCCACAAGAAACACCAAATTTGGACCTAAGACAGGCTTCAAAAGCTACAAGATAGATGCCTTGTCGAAGGAAAGCTTTAGCTTTACATACCTTTGACCTTTTTGCTTCTATAAACTTGTTTCCCTTGTATCCCAAGTCTTCCAAAGCTTAAAAAAGCTATAGCATAGAATTTACGCACTTTTATTAGCCATTAATTAATTATAAAACTCAATCTACAGAAAAATTTGAAGGTAGGATAACGTTACCTTAACCGCGTAGAGCGTTTGACACAATCCGTTTTCAATTTCGAGTTAAGATTGATGTTCTTTCTTCAATACTCTAAGAAGAGATTCCGCAATCAAGAAGGGACTGTTTTCCTTGTGTATTTTAGTGAAACGAAGAGATAAGAGATGATTTTCTCTTTTAGACTAAGAATATTTTACTTCTAGCTCTCTTTTGCACTTATGTCTATTCTTCTGGCTTGACTTCTGATGCTTATATCTTTTTATCCAGATATTGTATGAACAAATGATTAAAAGCGTTAGAAACTACACTCTATGACCTTCAATTTGGTATATGATATGTCTCCAAAAGACCTCATATAACACAAGGAATTAATGGATCAAAAAGCTTCATTACAAGGCAAATCCTTAATCGATTTTCCGCAACTTAAATCTAATTTTTCCCAAACTTTATATTCAATATATAAACGTCATATATAGTCATATTATAACTTTAAAGATACTTAAATCATTCTTAAGATGTCATTAATTTAATATACGATACTTTAGATATACGGGGCGCAACAATCTCCCCTCCTCCCCCCTCTTAAGAATATTCGTCCTCGGATGTTAAATGAAGTATGTAGAAGCATTAAGCAACGATCTGTTACATACTTGAAATAGTGAAGAGATGTGGATATTTGGCTCTCATATCATTTTCAGCTTCACAAGTCATTTCTTCTACATTATTGCTTCGCCATAAGTTAACTGCTCAACTATCCGAACATCATCTATTAGTACAACTCTAGAAGGATCTCCGACATATTTTCTGAGCCTTGAAACATGGAATACTGGATGTACCTCTGGAAGGTCTGCTGGAAGGTCTAACTCGTAGGCTACACGCCCAACTCGTCTAATAATATGATGTGGACCTATGAATATAGGGCTAAGCTTTCCCTTCTGGCCGAATCTCATAACGTCTTTCATAGGCGATACCTTCAGGGATACCTAATCACCAATTTGAAATTCTAAATCTCGACGCCGATTATCTGCATAGGACTTTTGTCTACTCTGCGCTGCTAATAATCTTTCCCTAATCAACTTGACTTTATCAACTGCTTGCTGGATTAAGTCTGGACCTATCAATTGAGACTTACCAACCTCGAACCATCCTAGAGGAAACCTGCATTTGTGCCCATACAAAGCTTCATATGGCGCCATCTGTATGCTAGAATGATAGCTATTGTTGTATATAAACTCTATCAATGGTAGATGTTCCCTCCAGCTGCCTCCAAAATCTAACACACAAGATCTAAGCATATCTTCTAACATCTGAATGGTTGGCTCAGCCTGTGCATCTGTCTGGGGATGAAATGTTGTACTTAGATTCACCTGTGTCCTAAACCTATTTGGAATGATCGCCAAAAATTAGCTGTAAACAATGCGCCCCTGTCTGAAATGATAGATACTAGAATACCGTGTAGGCACACTATCTCTCTGATATAAAGTCTGGCATAATCCTCCGCTGTATATATAGTTCTAACAGGCAAGAAACGAGCTGATTTAGTAAGTCTATCAACTATAAACCAGATAGAGTAATACCTGCTCCGCGTACGGGACAAGCATGTAATGAAATCCATATTCACTACTTCCTATTTCCATGATGGAATCTCTATTTCCTGCAACAAGCCACTAGGTTTTTGATGCTCGATTTTAACCTGTTGACAGTTAGGACACTGAGCCACAGGTTCTGCTATATCACGCTTCATTTTGTCCTACCAGTAAATCTTCTTAAGATCATGGTACATCTTACTCGAATCTGGATGAACAATGCATCTGGAATAATGTGCCTTTGTCATAATCTGTCCACGTAAATCTGCCACTTCAAGGAACACAAAGTCTATCTTTATACATGAGAACCCATCACTAGCAACCCTGTATGGTGTTTTCAGTTTTCTCCTGGCTATATTTCTGTATTCAACTAGAACTAGATCCTTATACTGGCGCTGTTTCACTTCTGTCACTAGGCAAGTAATGGCTGTGTTCTCAACTGTAACTCCTGCATCATATGAATCTATTAATCCGATTCCCAAGCTGCGTAACTAGTGGAGTGCAGGAGCTAACTTTCTCTTTTGTGGTTGTAAATACGATAAACTACCCATGGACTTATGACTAAGGGCATCAGCAAAAACATTCACTTTACCCAGATGATAAAGAATGTCCACGTTGTCTGACACGACCCGGAATTCGGTTAGGCCGTGCGGCCACCCGACATCCTCCCTAGACCCGTCGGGCGAACCCTTACTGTTGAACCCCAAAAATTACCCTTTCTTAAAAGAGAAGATAGGTTTCGGGTATAACGTTCAACAATATGGGATTCCAAAGGGCTTTCTTTGGAGTCGCCACCTAATTTAGGAGAATTAGGAACCAATTAATTAAATAGTGCGTGCAAGCACTCCGTTTTAAGAAAAATGGTCTTTTCAGAGATTCTAAGTAAGAGGTTCAATTATTTTCGAAAGAAGGTTTCAATTTGAAAGCACTTTCGAAAATCCACAAAATGTGGTTAATCCTTCGGTTTTCACAAAATAACTTAAATAAAGGAAACTTTCAAAAATTAATCTAAAAGTCTTAAAATTAATGCCGAAATTCCAAAGTTACATTAAATTGCTTTAAAGGAATAGGGATTTAAATGAACTTAGACTTGAAAAAGAGTTACAATTTTGCTAACATAGAAAATCTAATTAATTGAAAGAAGTTGCAATTTATTGAATTTAAAACCAAGTTATTTGCTTAATCATTTTCGGCTTGCACGCGCTATTTAACTAAAAGGGTTCACAATTCATAAATAAAATGCCAATTCTAAAAAAAAATAAAATATTCACAAAATAACTCAATAACTGACTAATCATTCATTCATAAACAATCAAACAAATTATTCAATAACAATTAATTATCTACGGGGAATTCCTAAAGACATGCAATTTCTAAGGATGGGAAAAGAGGGGGTTTAGAAGAAGAACCCGAAAATTGGCAAACTCGCGGGAGCCTTGAATTTATTTAATTTTATACATTTATGCCCATGAGCCTAGAACATCACATGGCTCAACAAAGCATTTTTAAGATTTTCCTAGACCTTCGTTTTTTGAAAGCTCGAGCCCCGACTTGAACCCAAACGGCTCCAATGCAATGCAAGCAATCCCCAATTGAGTTTTAACCAACTCGTACCCAAGTGTTCGTGCCAAAATATACCTCGCAAAACAAACAAATAAAATTGGATTAGTATGATAATAAAGTGTAATAACTAATGAAAATAAAATAACAATACTAAAGTAATAAAGTAATAATAATAAAATATATAATAATAATAATAATAATAATAACAATAATAATAATAATACTAGAATAATAATAATAATAATAATAATAATAATAATAATAATAATAATAATAATAATAATAATAATAATAATAATAATAATAATAATAAAGGGGTTTTGTTTTTGCAAAATTTTAGGCTCAGGTTTGCATGGCGCGTCGAATAGAGGCTCGGGATTTGGTACGGTTGCAAACACGGAGCCCGGGCCGTGTTGCCGTGCCAAAGCACCAAACCCACTACTCTATTCAACTTGCTTAGTGTTAAAATGCATTCATCATCGCCTTTTGCTTTAGGGACACGAGAACGGGACGGTTCAAGTGTAGTATCGTGTTCAAAATCCGTCAATTCATTATCCGTCAATTCCTTGTGTCGGCCTCAATACGTGCATATGTATTTTCATCGGCCCTGTAGCATCATGTTCAAATCAGTTCTTAAACTCAAATAAAATATGCTCCTAAACTTAATATAGTATATGTTATGTCTCCAAAGGAGCAATATCCAACATAGGATCAGTGTTAAGCCCAAAACAACCAGATACGATCCTGCATCGATCAGTATTAACCACAATTAAAACAAGCCAATTTCGACAGGTCCAACCACGACAAAAACCAATACCACACATCAGATGATTTGAGACCAGCCAAAAGTCAAGCCACATCCATAGGTCACCATTGGTCAAACAACTCAAATAAACAAGAGCACCATCCAACATTCAGGAACTTGTGACCAAGAAACAAACGAATGAGGCAACAAAAATCCAGTGAACGTAAAAGGTGGAGGAGCGACTGCCAAGCCTTAGCGGCGTCGCTGCAACTCCACCGGATAAAATGAAACCAGATTTCGATAACAACAATCAGAACAACGCGCGACAGAGAGTGATTCCAATCGAGGAACCGATTCATGACAGCGGGTAACCATAGAACCCAAACGAAAGAAAAGGTCTTTGCACTTGAGTCAAGTGAAATTTAGCCATGGCAAGATTATTAGATGCAACCAGTGAAATGTGCAAGACAAACAGAAAGACCCAGCTATGAACAGAAAAGCGTCGCCGGTGTGGATTCAAAAATCCTTATCCATTAACAAGGTTCGATCAGTCAACAGAAAAACCAAATGAAACAGTTAGAAAACTCAGTGAAATAGTCAGAAACATTAGCCGATAAAGACATAGCCGGACGAACGGAGCAATTTCCAGACGAAATAAGGATGAGCAACACCAACCCTTTCACTGGTGGCGTCGCTACTACTCCGATGGCTCTCCTCCACCATTGCTACTGACGTTATTTCCCTTATCCCGTTTCTCCTGTTTCGATTCCCCTTTTTCAAACTCAACCTTCCCCCCGCTTCTCCCTACTGATTCGATCTGCTTGTGTGTTTTGGTGTCGGGGGAGAGTGAGAACGATGAGGGGTTGATTTGGTGAAGAAGATGGGTGAGAGAGGGTCTTCAAAAGAGAGAGAGAGAGAGTCCAAAAAATGGTGGGCTGCCGCGGCTGGTGTATTGTGTTTGTGTGTGGATTGGGATTGAAGGATGAGGAAGAAGAGGGGTTCGGCTTTGTGTATGTAAAATGGGTGTGGGGTGTTTTGTGTTGGTGGGAAGATGATATGTGGTCTATGGAGTTGTATAGATCTGAATTTTGGGGTATGAAGATGATGAAAAAAAAATCCCCCCTAGGGTTTTGGGATAAGGGCATATATATATGGGTGAAGGGTAGGGTTTTAGAATAAGGGGGAGAAGGAAAATGGGTATGGGCTAAGATATGAAATGAGGGATGTAAAGTGCATATAAGGACTTTGCGGAAACATGCCATAATTTAATTTTAAGAACGATTTTATCCTTTTCTCTTTTAATTAAACTAATTAAATGTCATTATTATATAAATAAGCGGGCTTTAGAGTTAACAATGCAATTTGGCATTTTCTTCCAAAATCTCATTAATTCACTTTAAAGGATTTTAATTAATTAAAACATTTTTTTTATTTTAATAACTGATTTTTATTTAAATAATTTAGATATTAATTAAAATCCGGGACAAAATTGGGTGTCAACAGCTGCCCCTCTTTACCCGAAAAGGATGAAAGAGTTTTCAGGGTAAAGAAAGTTGACGTGAAAGCCAATTTTGTCACGGTAAAGCCAAGACTCTGATTCCTGGGATCAAAATGCGAGGCTTATGAACATGGCCGAGCTGCGGTTTCCGAGTTGCCTACATATCTCGGGCTGAAAGAGAATTAGGCCATATGTAGTTCGACGCGATTTGAAAATCAAAGACGAGATAGTAACGACTATTCAAGTGCGGGAAAAGAGGCTTGTAATCACCCAAGTTATGAAAATGTGGTCGACGACACACCCATAAAGAGGGGTTTACACGGACATAGCTTCCACTGCACTTTGATAATCGAGCCATCTTGTCTTCAATCTCAAACCTCAGACTCAGGGTTAACAAGAGACTTACCTCTAGGGTGGATGACTTATGCGGGTGCGATTCTTCAGGCCTTCGTTGACGAGTCCAGCTCATATCAACGATTGCCCCGGTTCATTGCTAAGCAAAGCTCCATTTTATTCTCCAAACGCTGCTGCGGTGCTGCTAAAAATCCTGTAATAATCTCAACAAACGGTAAGCGTTCAACTGCTAATAAACTGTAATAATTGGAATAAGAAATAAATAAAGTGATAACAAAATTGTAAATACGAGTGGTGATATCATCCAAAGTTCTTCCTTCGATCAACTGACAAGATACTCCGCCCGGAGAACCTCTAAGCTGATCCTTATTCTGAAACAGTAAAGCAATACAATAAGTCAAGCAAGAACGAATGGTAAAATGCAAGGCTTTTATAAGATAAGTTGACTAGCGAGACATAATATCTCAAGTCGACTTGGCTAATCTATATCCTACGCAGGTAATATAACGTTCATTTATAAGGCGAACGAGCCCAAAACATTCAATTGTAAGGCGAATGAGCCCAAAACGTTCAATTATAAGGCGAACGAGCCCAAAACGCTCAATATAGGTGAACGAGCCTAAATTTGATAGCAGCCTCTAGGGTGGATGACTTATGCGGGTGCGATTCTTCAGGTCTTCATTGACGAGTCTAGCTCATATCAACGATTGCCCAGTTCACCGCTAAGAAGAGCTCCACGTAATGCTCCAAATGCTGCTGCGGTACTGCTAAAAATCCTGTAATAATCTCAACAAACGGTAAACGAGCAACTGCTAATAAACTGTAATAATTGGAATAAGAAATAAATAAAGTGATAACAAAAATTGTAAATACGGGTTGTGGTATCATTGATAAGTTCTTCATTCGATCAACTGACAAAGTACTCCGTCCGGAGAACCTCTAAGCTGATCCTTATTCTGAAACAGTAAAGCAAGACAATAAGTAAGTGAGAACGAATTGTAAAATGCCAATATTGCAAGACAACCGACATCGCGAAGCACTCCGAAAGTGGTGCTCCAGCCGACTTGTTTTAGAATATCAATCTACTTTAAATATAAAATGCGAATATTGCAAGACAACCGACATCGCGAAAACACTACGAAAGTGGTGCTCCAGCCGACTTGTCTTAGACCATCATCTATGCAAGTTTCAAAATAATGTTTATTTTGAAATAAGGATCATAAAGATAGAAATGCCGCCTGTTCGACAACAAACCATGATAAGCATAATGCTTTAATTGATGAAGAGGCAGTTTTGCAACGCAATCTTGTGTTGTGTTTCAATCGCTTGACAAAACAAATGAAACGCCCGGCCTTGAAGCATCCAGTGTCTCAATGCAACTTGAAAGAAACCTGCATATCCTATTTGTGGGTGGAAGAACCCAAGATATCCTATTTGTGGGTGGAAGGACCCGATATATCCTATTTGTGGGTGGAAGAACCCAAATATCCTATTTGTGGGTGGAAGGACCCAGATATCCTATTTGTGGGTGGAAGGACCCAGATATCCTATTTGTGGGTGGATAAACCCTGAATCTTGCAAAATCTGGAATCGTCTGGCTTGTGATGGTGATGCGATAATCGAACGGAAGCTAAAATAACGAGAGAAATAGAGTTGTTCTGCACATACGACAAGGCAAATATTCTTCGAGGAACTGATGGTTGACCTGAAAAAGTAAAGCAAGACATTAATTTAAGGCAAATATAACGGCAGAATTTAAAGCAAGTGCAAAGCAAAACAGTGCAAAAATGTAATCAGCGCGAGAGCCATTTGGCGAATCAATAGGCGAGATAGTCCAAAAAAGGGAATCCTCGTAGCCGATGATCAACAAGAGCCATTTGGCGAATCAATAGGCGAGATAGTCCAAAAAAAGGGATCCTCGTAGCCAATGGTCAATCTGAAAGGGTAAAGGAAGGCGTTATTTTAAAGCAAGTGCGAAGGCGTAATTCAAAATAAGTGCAAAGCAAAGTAGTGCGGAAATGTAGTCAGTGCGATAGCCATCGATAAATCAATTGGCGAGACAATCCGGCAAGGATGGCCTTGTGCGGATTATCGCCTGAAACCAAGCGATGCCCTATTTGGCTTAATTTTGAAAACACAAAACAAGCCTCGGCTTTGTCGCCTGTTAGGAATGAAATTCATAGGGGTAGAAATGCCGCCTGTTCGGCAATAAATCATGACAAAGCATAATGCTTTAAGTCATGAAAAGGGCAATGCAATGCAATTTGCAAGGCAACGTTGGATGCGTGTTTAAATAATTGTTCATCCATAGTGTGAATGATCCTTTCATTGCAAGCTTTCATGTTCCTGCTCTCAAAGAAAAATTGTTAGCTTTGGGGAGAAAAGGGGAAGCGTTTGATTTGTGCAGACTTCATCCTGATCCTGCTGCTTCTGCTGCTTCCTCGTCTTCATCGGACTTGGATTTGCGAATTGCATTCAGAAACTTGGCTCATGAACTCAAATAGCATAGATTTTGAAAAATAGAGGCAAGATAAAATATTTTAATGCAATATAGCGAGTGAATAAGCATGCAAATGAAGTCAAAGATGCACTTTGAAAATTTTGCCTTGACTTAAACTTGTAACATATTTTAAAACAAACTGAACGTCCTTTGGCTTAGACTTTGCACCACTTGCTTAACCCATTTCAAAATTATTGCCAACTCATCTTTAACATCCAACGCCGCTTCTTGCAAAATTCTGCCCCAGTTATTATCTTGCGCATCCCTAACTCATTTTGCAAAATTGCCCCAGTTGCGATCTTTCGCATCTCCAACTCGTTTTGCAAAAATTGCCCCAGTTGTCCTTCTTAGGGGAAAATGGAAACTTAAATGCTAAAGGGTCGAGCCCGATGTGGGAGCCTACGTATCCCTCCTTGGGAATCAGACCGTGCGTAGTTCTGCATCACTGCTTCAACGCCATATACCAACAAATAAAGCTGCCCCAGTTGAAGTTCTAACAGATAGTGCGATATCCAAAGAGCGCGGACAATAACTTTCAGTGCATCGCTTTAAATTGTTCAATTGTTTTGCCATACGTTACAAGCAAAGCTTTGGCAGGTTTATCAATTTTAGTTTTGAAATAGCAACAAATGCAAGAGTAAATAATATAATAAGAATGAAATGCATTTTATTTCAATTTTCATGAATTCAAAATGAGTTGATTTAGATTAACATTAGCTTTAAGGTATAATGCAATTCAGGGCCTCAATCTGAATTAAAATTGAAAATAATGCTACTAAGTTCAATTGCCAAGTTCTTTCAAACAATGCCATTAGCTTTTGGTACTGCATCGTTCATGAGCTGGAGCGTCTACCATCAATCATATCTCGAAATCTTAGCATGGTGGATGGTCAGCCACTTCACAAATCCAACATTTGCGGGATATAAACAAAACAAAAGAAACCTCGCAAAGGGTAACTAAGATAGCTTTCATGTCATTCATAGGATTGCACACAAGCAAGCAACATAGTATTTTTAACGCATTTTGAACAAATAAAGCAAGGCAAGCAATTAACATGTGACAATCACAAATAGTTGAGCGTAAATAAATATGCAAACGCGTCCTACCCTATAAGGTGCCTCTTTATGCCAGAGGTAGGCCTAATCGTCAAGTTGCACGCACATGTGGTTATTATAACGACACAAGCCGTTTGTCAATACAATGAGATAAAAATAAATCGACATAATTGTCAACTTCTCAAATTTGACATGGCAAATGGTTTGGGACTCGTTGTAATATCCACACGATCACATAATATGCAATGTCGTTGGGATTCAATAACCCGTCAACAAAAGGGCGGTTTCTTAATTCTTGGAAACGGTATCAAGGACCGGGTCCAGACTAAGGCTTATGCATGCATGCTCCTAACGGAAACTCTAGAGTGGGTTTACTAAACACAAGGCTGTTTTGAGTGGCAAGCGGTCACGCGGTAGTAAAACTATCCGCTCACCCCGCAGGTACGCGCACTCTTTCTTAAAGGGTTTTTTGTGAGTTGCGGGTGTATATGCATACACCTCGCGGGTATAAGTAACCATGAAGAAGCTCCCAGGAGTGGGGGAAATATGAACGGAATGCCAGTTTAATATGTGCGCAAATAAAAGTGTAGTGATATGCTTTCAGTGACAAACAATTGCAAATAATCAAATTAACTAAACATGCTATTTTGCAAATAATAAACAAATAAAGAGCTATCTTGTGAAAACCTTGCGGTTAGAACCTTAAGGTATCCCCAGTGAAGTCGCCACGCTGTTGAACCCCAAAAATTACCCTTTCTTAAAAGAAAAGATAGGTTTCGGGTATAACGTTCAACAATATGGGATTCCAAAGGGCTTTCTTTGGAGTCGCCACCTAATTTAGGAGAATTAGGAACCAATTAATTAAATAGTGCGTGCAAGCACTCCGTTTTAAGGAAAATGGTCTTTTCAGAGATTCTAAGTAAGAGGTTCAATTATTTTCGAAAGAAGGTTTCAATTTGAAAGCACTTTCGAAAATCCACAAAATGTGGTTAATCCTTCGGTTTTCACAAAATAACTTAAATAAAAGAAACTTTCAAAAATTAATCTAAAAGTCTTAAAATTAATGCCGAAATTCCAAAGTTACATTAAATTGCTTTAAAGGAATAGGGATTTAAATGAACTTAGACTTGAAAAAGAGTTACAATTTTGCTAACATAGAAAATCTAATTAATTGAAAGAAGTTGCAATTTATTGAATTTAAAACCAAGTTATTTGCTTAATCATTTTCGGCTTGCACGCGCTATTTAACTAAAAGGGTTCACAATTCATAAATAAAATGGCAATTCTAAAAAAAATAAAATATTCACAAAATAACTCAATAACTGACTAATCATTCATTCATAAACAATCAAACAAATTATTCAATAACAATTAATTATCTACGGGGAATTCCTAAAGACATGCAATTTCTAAGGATGGGAAAAGAGGGGGTTTAGAAGAAGAACCCGAAAATTGGCAAACTCGCGGGAGCCTTGAATTTATTTAATTTTATACATTTTTGCCCATGAGCCTAGAACATCACATGGCTCAACAAAGCATTTTTAAGATTTTCCTAGACCTTCGCTTTTTGAAAGCTCGAGCCCCGACTTGAACCCAAACGGCTCCAATGCAATGCAAGCAATCCCCAATTGAGTTTTAACCAACTCGTACCCAAGTGTTCGTGCCAAAATATACCTCGCAAAACAAACAAATAAAATTGGATTAGTATGATAATAAAGTGTAATAACTAATGAAAATAAAATAACAATACTAAAGTAATAAAGTAATAATAATAAAATATATAATAATAATAATAATAACAATAATAATAATAATAATAATAATAATAATAATAATAATAATAATAATAATAATAAAGGGGTTTTGTTTTTGCAAAATTTTAGGCTCAGGTTTGCATGGCGCGTCGAATAGAGGCTCGGGATTTGGTACGGTTGCAAACACGGAGCCCGGGCCGTGTCGCCGTGCCAAAGCACCAAACCCACTACTCTATTCAACTTGCTTAGTGTTAAAATGCATTCATCATCGCCTTTTGCTTTAGGGACACGGGAACGGGACGGTTCAAGTGTAGTATCGTGTTCAAAATCCGTCAATTCATTATCCGTCAATTCCTTGTGTCGGCCTCAATACGTGCATATGTATTTTCATCGGCCCTGTAGCATCATGTTCAAATCAGTTCTTAAACTCAAATAAAATATGCTCCTAAACTTAATATAGTATATGTTATGTCTCCAAAGGAGCAATATCCAACATAGGATCAGTGTTAAGCCCAAAACAACCAGATACGATCCTGCATCGATCAGTATTAACCACAATTAAAACAAGCCAATTTCGACAGGTCCAACCACGACAAAAACCAATACCACACATCAGATAATTTGAGACCAGCCAAAAGTCAAGCCACATCCATAGGTCACCATTGGTCAAACAACTCAAATAAACAAGAGCACCATCCAACATTCAGGAACTTGTGACCAAGAAACAAACGAATGAGGCAACAAAAATCCAGTGAACGTAAAAGGTGGAGGAGCGACTGCCAAGCCTTAGCGGCGTCGCTGCAACTCCACCGGATAAAATGAAACCAGATTTCGATAACAACAATCAGAACAACACGCGACAGAGAGTGATTCCAATCGAGGAACCGATTCATGACAGCGGGTAACCATAGAACCCAAACGAAAGCAAAGGTCTTTGCACTTGAGTCAAGTGAAATTTAGCCATGGCAAGATTATTAGATGCAACCAGTGAAATGTGCAAGACAAACAGAAAGACCCAGCTATGAACAGAAAAGCGTCGCCGGTGTGGATTCAAAAATCCTTATCCATTAACAAGATTCAATCAGTCAACAGAAAAACCAAATGAAACAGTTAGAAAACTCAGTGAAATAGTCAGAAACATTAGCCGATAAAGACATAGCCGGACGAGCGGAGCAATTTCCAGACGAAATAAGGATGAGCAACACCAACCCTTTCACTGGTGGCGTCGCTACTACTCCGATGGCTCTCCTCCACCATTGCTACTGACGTTATTTCCCTTATCCCGTTTCTCCTGTTTCGATTCCCCTTTTTCAAACTCAACCTTCCCCCCGCTTCTCCCTACTGATTCGATCTGCTTGTGTGTTTTGGTGTCGGGGGAGAGTGAGAACGATGAGGGGTTGATTTGGTGAAGAAGATGGGTGAGAGAGGGTCTTCAAAAGAGAGAGAGAGAGAGTCCAAAAAATGGTGGGCTGCCGCGGCTGGTGTATTGTGTTTGTGTGTGGATTGGGATTGAAGGATGAGGAAGAAGAGGGGTTCGGCTTTGTGTATGTAAAATAGGTGTGGGGTGTTTTGTGTTGGTGGGAAGATGATATGTGGTCTATGGAGTTGTATAGATCTGAATTTTGGGGTATGAAGATGATGAAAAAAAAATCCCCCCTAGGGTTTTGGGATAAGGGCATATATATATGGGTGAAGGGTAGGGTTATAGAATAAGGGGGAGAAGGAAAATGGGTATGGGCTAAGATATGAAATGAGGGATGTAAAGTGCATATAAGGACTTTGCGGAAACATGTCATAATTTAATTTTAAGAACGATTTTATCCTTTTCTCTTTTAATTAAACTAATTAAATGTCATTATTATATAAATAAGCGGGCTTTAGAGTAAACAATGCAATTTGGCATTTTCTTCCAAAATCTCATTAATTCACTTTAAAGAATTTTAATTAATTAAAACCTTTTTTTTTATTTTAATAACTGATTTTTATTTAAATAATTTAGATATTAATTAAAATCCGGGACAAAATTGGGTGTCAACACTTACCAATTAAATCAGAAAAATAAATATAACAATTTACAAATAAGGACAAGACTTAAAATAAAAACACAGACATACTGATATTTTTAAGCTGTACAAAAGAAATTACAGCTGACTACCCAACATACTAGGTTTAGGGTTATCCAGACTAGACATCTAAGAGTACAAAAGAAGACATATACCTACTGAAGGGAGCAAAATGCAGCTGAAATAACTAACAATAAACTGGTGGCCATCCGGAATAAAAGCAGGCTCACCCTGATAGCTGAAATCGTCTTCGCTCCTTCACAACGTGGCGAACTCAATCCTGGAGCGAACCTGCCGAAACGAAATAGATAGACAAGAAACAAACAACAAACAAGGGTGAGTCTAAAAGGACTCAATAAGTGGGGCAGACTAGCCACCTCAAAGAATAGGATAGCTAGGCAGGGAGAAGAAAAACAGATAAACTAAATCCATCTTATTTGAACTATAAACAGGCAAAGCCAAATAATAACTGAAAACACACATATGGAATCATAAACAGCCAGAGAAATAAGGTAGACAGAACATATAGATATCCTGAACATGTTGACAATCAGAAATACATCCTGTTGCGGCGTGCAACCCGATCCATATATTCATACTGTTGCGGCGTGCAACCCGATTCGTATATTTATACTGTTGCGGCGTGCAACCCGATCCGTATATTTATACTGTTGCGGCGTGCAACCCGATCTGATCCATGTATTTATATTGTCGCGACGTGCAACCCGGGATACGAGCCGGAAATATATAGGCAAACTGAGATACGGTATACATACCACATATATAAAACACAACACGATAGTCACAATAATCAGCACGCGGTGCGATGAAATGGGATGAATGCAGTATGCTGCAATGGTGTTACATGTGCCAAATAGATGGAGCGGAATCCTCCTGCTCCGGGGGCGGAATCCTCCTACCCTCAATATGATGATAGAGCGGAATCCTCCTGCTCCGAGGGCGGAATCCTCCTACCCTCAATATGATGCAATGGAGCAGAATCCTCCTGCTCCGAGGGCGGAATCCTCCTACCCTCAATATGATGCAATGTGCATACGAATGCAACATGATGCAATAATAACCCATCACCAGTGCGGGACTCTCATCGACAGCTGGAAAGTATATACCAACTCACAACCAAAGTACAATACTCAGATTCTCAATGCAATACCAATAACCGGACATAATATATAATATAGAATATAAATCCAAAGCTAAGGCGTAATGAGTACGCCTATCGGCAGCTACACACGTAAGGAACACGTGGTAGAAAATCCACGAGGCCAGGTGCCTCCAAAGAAATAGATATAAACACTTACCTTGTTACAAAGTTAGTACATCCACTCAATAAGTGCTTGTCCTTTGGTTTTATTGCCAAACGATCCCACTCTATTCAATAAGCAGAAAAATATATCAAATTAGGCTAAAGGCTTCATTCCTCACATCTTAGGGCAATCCAGTTAAGAACCTGATACCCTATTCGCATACGCAATATGCAGGCCAGGCCTATGTATAGGGTTTAAGGTCACATAACCAAACCTTAAATAAATTACATTTATAAGTTGTCCATAACTCCCTGAGTACGAATATATAATCAATTTCATTATCAAGGTCCATTTGACCCTTTAAACTATTAATTGAACTTATTAAAGCGATGTATAATATTCTAAGTTTTACCGTTAAAACATATTCAAACACACGTAATAAACTCAAATAATATATTAGGATCACTACCTGAATGTTTCAGGGTGAAAATTCTACTTTTCTCCGGCCCCTTTTCTTATTTTCTGGCATTTTTCCACTGCGTGTTTTCCATTTCTGGTTTCTGTTTCTCGCTCAAATTGTTTCTCTGTTAATCGTCCTTAGCTTGTAAGCAACTCTAGCCACCGCCTCTGTCGTAGGTTTAGCTTTTTCTGCTTAAATACATACTGGAGGCTCTTGTGTTCTGTATGAATATCAACATGAACTCCGTACAAATAATATCTTCAAATCTTCAATGCATGAATGACTGTTGCAAGCTCCATATCATGAGTAGGGTAGTTCTGCTCGTGCTTTTTTAGCTGTCTGGAAGCATAAGCAATTATTTTTTCGTGCTGCATCAATACACAACCAAGACCAATTTGAGTAGCGTCACAGTAAATAACATAGCCCTCAGATCCTTCTGGAAGTGTAAGTATTAGAGCTGCTATCAACCTGTTCTTTAGTTCTTAGAAGCTATGCTCACAAGAGTCTGACCACCGAAATTTGGCTGCTTTCTATGTCAATTTGGTCAGTGGAGCTGCAGGGAGGAAAACCACGAACCTTCTGTAATAACCTGCCAAACCTAGAAACTACGTACCTCTATTGGTGTCGTAGGTCTGGGCCAATTCTTCACAGCCTTGATCTTCTGGCAACCTACTTTAATTCCTTTTGCTGAAACTATGTGACCAAGAAATGTCACTGAATCTAACCAGAATTCACACTTCGAGAACTTAGCATATAATTGCTGGTCCCGAAGAGTACCCAATACTA
The DNA here is from genome assembly GCA_029990175.1 of Petunia secreta. Classification (NCBI taxonomy): domain Eukaryota; kingdom Viridiplantae; phylum Streptophyta; class Magnoliopsida; order Solanales; family Solanaceae; genus Petunia; species Petunia secreta. Next base: position 153,445 of record JARKIP010000208.1, on the reverse strand, counting down.
TGCGTAAATGCTCCGCATGTTCTGAGTTAGACTTTGAGTAGACGAGAATATCGTCAATAAATACAATCACAAATAAAACCAGATAAGGCCTGAATATGCTATTCATCATATTCATAAATACTGTAGGGGCATTAGTTAGTCCAAACAACATCACTAAAAACTCATAATGACCATACCTGGCCCTGAATGCAGTCTTAGGTATATCGCATTCCATGACTCTAACCTGATGGTAGCTTGATCGCAAATCTATATTTGAGAAGCACTTGGCACCCTGGAGCTGGTCGAACATGTCATCAATCCTTGGCAGAGGGTCTTTGTTTTTTATTGTGACTTTATTCAGCTGTCTGTAATCTATTCATATGCGTAGAGAGCCATTTTTCTTTTTCACATATAATGCCGGGGCTCCCCACGGGGAAATACTAGGTTTGATGAGGCCTTTATCTAACAAATCCTTCACTTGCTCCTTAAGCTCTATCAGTTCTGTTGGTGCCATCTTGTAGGGAGGAATAGATATGGGTTATGTACCTGGTACTACCTTAATAGGAAAATCAATCTCCCGCTCTAGAGCAAGACCAGACAACTCATTTGGAAACACATTAAGGAACTTATTTACTACCGTAACTGACACAAGATTCGACATCTCTCTGAGTCTCGAACATGAACAATATAATATAAGCAGCTTTTTGGGATTAGCTTCCTTGCCTTAAGGTAAGAAATAAATAGACCGTTTGGCGATGCAGAAACACCCTGCCACTCTATAGTTAATTTTCTTGGAAAGTGAAAATGTGTTGTCTTCGCTCTACAGTCAACATTAGCATAACAAGAAGACAACCAGTCCATATCAAGAATAACATCGAAATCAACCATTTCTAGCTCAAATAAGTCAGCTATAGTGCTATAGTCACCAATCATCACAGTGCAACCTCTATAAACACGCCTAGGTATTACTGAATCACCAACAAAAGTGGTTACCTCGAAAGGTCTGATACCCTCTCGTTCTATTTTTAATTTAATAGCAACAAATGGAGTAACATACGATAGTGTAGAACCAGGATCTATCAAGACATATACATCGAGAGAATTTATTGACAGAATACCTGTGACTATAATTGGTGAAGACTCTTGGTCCTATCGACAAATAAGAGAATAGGTGCGGTTCTGAGGAACGACTGCTGTAGGAGCTCCACTTCGGCCTCTATCCCGACCTGCTGGTGTCTAAGGAATTTGCCCTTCAGGACATGCTGGAGCTGAGGAAGCTAATGCTGATCTGGCTGGCTGGGTTGCACCACTACCACCACTAGTCAGGCAACCTTTAATGAAATAGCCTGCCTCGTAACAAATATAACAAGTAGTAATTCCTAACTAACATGGGCCCAAGTGGCGTCGACCACAGTCTGGGCATCTGGGATATGTCTGACTGGCTAGTACAGAAGTACCACTGCGCTGAAATCCTGAAGTCCGTGATGTCTGACTAGCTCTGGACTGAGGAGGTCTATCATATCTCGAGCCACGGGACTGTGGAGGTATACTAGCTGGTGGCTGGCTAACACTCTGCTACCTACTCGCTCCAGATGTCTATCCAAACGAACCAGAAAATCTGCTCCTCTTATGTGACACTCTATCCATGTCGGCTCTCTATTTCTGCTTTCTCTCCTCAAGTGATAAAGCAAACACCTAAATGCGTGATATGCACATACCCGGCTGCATAGCAATAGTCATAGACTCGTTCACCAGGTGTGGACCTAGTCCCACTACATACTTGTGAATGTTATCCTCCATACGCGCTACCACCGTAGAGCCAAACCTTGCTAAAAAATTAAAGCGATAGTTATACTCTTCTACACTCAATCTTCCCTGTCTCAAGGTCAGGAACTGATCAACACGTGCTCCCTGTGTTTCTATAGGCATATACTGACGAAGGAAAGCATCCGAGAATTCCTGCCAAGTCGCCGGAGAAGCATTTGGCCCGCTAGATAGCTCCTATGTATGATACCACCCTGCTGCTAGGTCATGAAATAAGTATGAAGCTATCTCTATTGAGTTTGTGTCTGACACATGCATGACCCTCAACACCTTGGCTATCCTCACTAGAAAATCCTGAGGGTCCTCTCCTGTACGGGATCCAGTAAAGACTGGAGGCTCTAGTATGATAAAATCCCTAATCCTGGATCCAAAATCCCCTGGGGGCATCTACACTGTGTCGTCTAGCCTGAGCAATTACAACATTGGTCGATAATCTTATGGCATCGCTCACTTCCTGCCCCTAGCTATCAGGATGAGGAGCTGGAGGTATGGTAGTTGCAGTATCTCTAATATCGCCCTGAACTGAAAGGATCTGTGATGCCTCAGATAGAGCCTCAGGTCTGGACTCCTCACTCTCATCCACCTCAGGTGGCACTCTACTGGTACCATGGCCGGCAATGGCCTTTCCCTTCTAGGCAACTGTTAGTTTCTTCAGCGGCATTGCTGCATTAAACACATTATAGTTTAAAGGTTGAATTCTATAATCATGGCCCTATCGCATGATCTGGAGAAGAAAGAAAAAAAACCATCCTGAAGTGCCTGGTAGCCTTCTATTCATAAGTATGGCGCGCAAATAGACTGCTTTGATACCACTTTTGTCACGACCCAACTTAGGGCCACGACGGATAACCAACACCGAGTGCTGATCATCGCTAAACCTACTAATAATCTATTAATAGTAGAGGTAAGCTGGCAACCTAATCATATATACATACATATTTTTTGAAAGCATAAAGTCTAGAAAGACGAAAAGGCTATCACACGCTGACATACATAACATACTGGCTGAACCACACAAGGACATATCTAGAGGCCTCTAAGAGTGCTGAACTAAATATACAAAGGATAGGACAAGGCCCCGCCATACCCAAACTAGCTGACTGTACACATACTAAAAGATAAGTAACTCCGAAAGTAACCAGAGTGACTCTAATAGTTGGTAGATAGCCTACTAATGTGGCACAAGTGCTGATCTATCTGTACCTGCACGGCATGAAATGAAGTGCCCCAGAAAAGGGCGTGAGTATGATATGTACAAAGTATGTAAGGCATGAACATATAATATACAGCATAGTTAGATGAAACCGTAAGGCTGGAATATAAATATGAAAATATGTGCTAAAGTATAGCAATGAAGTTGGAATTCTGAAACATGAACTAAACATAATCTGAATAAAACCTGAAGTCTAATTGAATTTGAAACGGAAGACTGAGCTATACTATACTGATAAATGACTGTAATATGACTGATAATTGGTAACTAGAAACTAGATCTGACAGTTGTCAACTAATACTGACACTAAGAAATGGTGTCCGACAACCGAGAACTGATAACTTGTATTGAGCTAAAACTGAACTGTTCTCTGAATTGGTAATTGTCTGGTATTATGGGTCGTATCCCCCCAAATCAAGTAACTAAACATTTGAACTAGCCTCATGTATAGTCATGCGGTGCATACTGTGGCTATATACGCGTATATAACAAACCTGGTGGGTGTTATAGGCGATTCCCCCTCACCAGCAAGTAGTCTCTCTGGTCAGAGTGTGTGAATAACACCCGGCCACACTAGGTGTTTCAACTCCCGCCTGAACCAGAGGGGTTGTGTCACCTAGAAGGGTAGTATTCTATGTGACCGGAATGTGTATCCAATATCCAGCCTCTTGGGGGGACTCCAAATCACACATAATATGATTACAATATAAGCATAAGCATGTCTGAGGCATAACATATGGCAACAATAGATATGAACTCGAAGGAATGATAATAAAACCCTAGATGGAATCATAGAGACAACCTTGAACTTAGAATTTTTCTAAATCTTTACTTTCTATAAAAATTTCGGCAGAGTTTTCCCCTAAACATGGATAATCCGTAAAAATAAAACCAGCACTATAATATACATGGGAATGGATACCCGAATAAACTGATAATATAAACAGATTAAATGGATAACAACATGAGACGACCGGACGGTATAACAAATCCGCAAACAGAATCTATGGGCAGAACTAGTGCCTTGCCTTGTGACCTAATTTTTAGGTTCTAAATCAAAGTTATAGACTTTATGGTCTTCATGAAAGTTGTAGATATATGTCTTAGGGTTCCAGAAAATCTTAAATTATCTCAATATCAATTTTGTATTTTTAAAGTTATGGTCAAACTACTAACAGTTGTTCAAAGATAAAAATAATTTTTCAGATTTGTACTGTTGTTTTGGACATCTTTTACCTTGGTTTTCAGTACCAAATTAAGCATATACAAGGTTCCCTTGATGTCATATGTGTTCCCCTAAAGAAACACCAAGTTTGAAATTAAGACAGGCTTCAAAAGCTACAATATAGATGCCTTGTCGAAGGAAAGGTTTAGCCTTACACACCTTTAACGTTTTTGCTTCTAAAACTTGTTTCCCTTGTATTCAAAACTTCCAAAGCTTGAAAAAACTATAGAACAGAATTTAGGCACTTTTCTTAGCCATTAAGTAATTATAAAACTCAAGCTAAAGACGAAATTGAAGGTAGCATGACGTTACCTTAACCGCGTAGAGCGTTTTGACGAAATCCGTCTTCAATTTCGAGTTAAGATTGATGTTCTTTCTTCAAAACTCTAAGGAGAGCTTCCACCATCAATAAGGGACTGTTTCCCCTTGTCTATTTTCTGGAAATGAAGAGATAAGAGATGATTTTCTCTTTTATACTAAGAATATTTCACTTCTAGCCCTCTTTTGCGCTTATGTCCCTTTTTCTCGCCTGACTTCTGACGCTTATATCTTTTTTTCAAGACATTTTATGACTAAACGATTAAAAGTTTTAGAAACTAAACTCCAAGACCTTCAATTTGGTATATGATATGTCCCCCAAAAGACCTCATATAACACACAGAATTAATTGCTCAAAAAACTTCATTACAAGGCAAATCCTTAGTCGGTTTTCCCCAAATTAAATATGTTTTTTTCCCAACTTTATATTCAACATATAAACGTCATATATAGTCATATTATATATTTAAAGATATTTAAATCATTCTTAACATGTCATTAATATAATATACGGTACTTTAGACATACGGGGTGCATCATAAGTGATTCAAGTTGATTGGAAATTTTATTTTTTGAAAAGGGAAATAAATTGAAAATTTCTTTAATTTTTTATCAAATATATTTTAGAAAAGTAAATGGCACTTAGTTAGGTTTTGAAAACCGCCAAATAACCACAATTTTTCAGATTTTTGAAAGTTCTTTCAGAAGAAACTTTCTTTCAAAAATAGCAAAACGTCTTATCGACAATCCCAGCAAAAATACTATTTGTCATGGACTTATTTTGGCACACATTTACTTAATTAATTAGTTTCTAATCCCTAAATTAGGTCACGACTTCAAAAAAATGCCCAAATGAGTAACCATACGTTTGAATAACCCTACTTTTATCTTCACCAATAATTTTAGGGGTTCAATACACATTATACTCTCTTCTTTACCTATAAATTATGAAGTATCCAGTCCTCCTACCTTATAGCCAAAATTACGACTTATGCTTAATGGGTAGCAACGATTTTTTTTTTTAAAGATTTTGCTTATCAAGACTGAAAGTTTAAACCAGCCAAAGATGTAACTTTTATGCAATGTTTACCCAACTTTGTCTTTTAGAGTTGAGCTATATACAAGTCCATTTTCATATTATTAAATCAATGCCAATTTTTTGTGGACCCACTTGCACAACTGCTTTTTTTTCTATCGCTCTAAACTTCTCTTTCAGGTCAGCCCATAATCTGCTCTGGACTTTATTTATCTCTCTCAGTTCACCTTATCGGGCCTCTAATATTTCTCCAGCCCCACCCATTAGGTAGTCGAACCTTATGTCTTCTTCTACTCTTTGCCAGCCATTATTGAGCCAACTATTTGTCTCTCTCTACTTAAAAAAAATAATATGTAAGCCTAGAATTCGATTACAAGTCCGGTAGTTTGTTAAAGAAATACAATTATCTCCCATTGCTTACAGATGTCTTCCATCATCTTTGCTCTTTTCTGAGCACAAGAATGCGTGTTCATGAACAAATCGTGCATCTGGGCGAATGATTTAATGGACCTTTTGGGTAGTTGGTGTACCAGGTCAATGTCCCCTTGGTTTAAATGGCACTAAACCTCTTCACCAATACTGATTGGATTTCCTTCTTTGTTAGGTCGTTGCTCTAAACCCCATCACGTAAGCTACTACATGATTGTTCGAGTCTATTGTGTAGTCGTACTTGAGTGTTTTGGGCATACAAAGTTTCTTTCGTATTGGGAATGGCGTTGAGCTCGACTTGTAGGGCTTCTAGGTAAACTTTTCTTCATCAATCTTCTTCAAAAGGGAAGGAGCCCCCCGTATCTGATCCATTCGATCATTTTTTCCTTAAGCTGGCGGAATTGAGTTACTTTAAAAGCAACCGTTGATATTGCTGGGCCGACTATGTCTGAACTACCTAATGCTACGTTGAGATTTATCCACTGTGCTATAAAATCTGGAATGTTCGCTGCGGGTCTGGATCTGGAGGGGTATTTTGGTGGCGGCACCATCTTAGGCGCTTCGTCTGATGCTTAGATAGAGTTTCAGCCATTAGCACCGGAAGATGCTCTTGAGCATCAAGGATCTTCTCCAACACTTTCTTCAATCCGCGTCTGGACCCTGCCTTGCCCTTACCTCTGGTAGGATCTCTTTCTAACGACTGGGACTCCGAGTCGCTATAGTTTACATCTGCCGCTAGGTTTACTTCTTTCCTGTAGGTTGTGCCTCCTACCCATTAAGGTTTCGTGTCATGTTTTTTATTTGTACGACAGTGTTGTGTTGTACTCCAGCATTTTCTTATTATATGGTCGGTTTGTTTCATCAGAATAACAAAGAATTGCTTGGGCCCCACGATGAGCGCCAAACTATTTAACCTTAAATATGCACTGTTATAATCTAAGTACCTCCTAAGAACACTAGAAGGGGCAGGGGTTGAATAGTTCTACCAATTTTTCTTCGAGAACCAGATTCTTTGCGTCAAGAGCCTTGTTCTTGACTCAACAGTTTTCCACTTCGACACCACAACACGTGCAAATAACAGACACAAGGGACATGTTGTTTTTACGTGGAAAACTCCTTGCTCAAGGGAGAAAATCCACGACCCACACTCGGGGATTTTCGAACCAATCCACTAACACAATGAGCAAGTTTTTAGATTACAAAACTCTGTAACCGAGGGGCTACACTCTAGACCCTAATCACTCAACAAAGCTAAACTCTAGCTTTACAAAGTAATCACTCAAAAGTTCACCTAATATAATTGCTTCTAACATAAGCAGATAGGTAACAATAATGATTGTATCAAACAAGACAACTTACAAACCAAGAACCTTGACAGAATATCTAGACTCCACCTACTTGACTCCACCAGTTGTCTTCTTCAGTTAAGTCATGTTGAAAGTTGCTGAATCGCCTATGTATGCTCTCAACTCTCTGTTTGTGGATAACTGAGTTTCGGCTGCATCAACTACTTGCTTTTATATGGGCTTCAGAACCCTAGTTGAGTTCCACAAGGAAACCTTGTAATTATAGTAAGACAAGATTTCCTGTGACTCTTTCCTTGTTTAGTTCCAATTTGTATTCATACTTCGAAGACACAGCCACGGCACAACCTCTTTTAGCTGACTAGGATGCATACTCGTTCACGCGCCACTTTTCCTAGCTCTACCAGGATTAACAACCCTTAATCTTTTTTATCAGTCGTGCTCTTCTATACAAGAACCAGGTTCTCCTCCAGAACCACTGGGTCCTTCTCGTTTTTCATTCATCAAAACATTTCCTCAACAAATTCCTCCTTTTTGATGAGGACAAACAAATGTTGCCAAAGAACCTGAATAGACAAAATTACCAAGAACACAAAAACAAAAATACAGTTTTAAAATTTTAAAACAGATGAGTTAGGTCACAAACACCCCAACATTTCCTTTCTTCCCCCTTTTGGCATCATCGAAAAGATTCAAAATCCTGCATGAACAAGTTAGTACCATCCAGTCTAGAGCACAGGGCAATCAAGTCAACTGAAAGCAAACACACAGGAATAAGACTAAGGGCCCAATTAGAACCAGATGTATTAAAAACAGACCCAATTCAAGCAAAGGAAATTTTAAAACCAGTTATCCCGAGCGTGACAACCACACTGCCCTATTAAGTACACAACTTTAAAAGACTGTCTTAAGAACACAAATCAAGTAAGGACACAGGAAGAGATAAAGGAGGATTTTGACAAGGACATGAAGGAAAGAAGGTAGGACTCAGGTCTTCATGTTGAAGTGCTTGACAAGTGCCTCAATATTCTTGGTATTCTTGGCCCTTTCCATCACCAGTTCGGCCTCATACTTGTGGCACTCAATCTTAAAGTGACAGTTTCTTGATCCTTCAACTCCAGCTTCTTCTGCAATTCAGTATTTTCTGCATTCACTTCAAGAACATGCTGCTCCAGTTCCTTCACTGCTGCAATTGCTTCATCTGGTCCAAAGTCCTCACTTTCTTCAGATTTCTCTTGCTTGACCTGCACTGGTCTCATGGAAGCTCTCTTTTCTTTGAAGAAATCACAATTTTTCAGCGTATTTAGCCCAAACATCTTATGAATGGTAGGCTTTTTTCCAGCTTCCAAAGGTACCCCAAAGTTCTCAAGTACCTGCTGTAGGATATAGGAATGCACTAAAGAATAAGGCTTTTGATCAGTATCAGCAATCCTTTTTATGTGTTTGATGATCAGACCAGGTAGATTGATCCTTACTCCTCTGTCCAGCAGGTCCATGTAAAGTCAAGAGCACTGGCCTCACTGTTCCTTTCCCCTCTAGGAAATAGAAACCTATGAACAAACTCAAAAAGTAACTGATGAGATGGCTCCATTTCTTTCTTATCAACTTTTCTTTCTTTTCTGAGTTTGGTCTTTCCTGAGAATTTTTTCACCACAGTCAAAGGTGTCACACCATCAGTCCTTTTTGGCCACTTCAGCTTGATATACCTGCAATAACCCTTAGCAGGAATATCAAGCATAACTCCCACCTCTGTCCTTCCAAACTCAATCTCTACACCCTTGACAACTGAAAAACACTCTTCTAGCAGCCACTCTATAGTTTTAGTAAAACTCCCTGATCTCCTCAGAGAACATAAACCTGTCCTTCTTAGCAAAGAGGTTTAACCAGCCTTGATCCTCCACCTTTGTTGCTCCCAAACGCACACGCAATTATACGTGGTCAACAAGTAATAAAGTGATAAATCGAGTATCGTTCCCATGAGGACTAGTGTTAATGACTATATTCTAGCAAACAATTTCCTAAAAACTATCAGGGACCTTTTTCAATGATGGTAGAGATTTTTACTAACTATATGAAACAATTAAAAACAAGTAACTGAAGTCAAGTAATAGAGCAAATTCTGGATTGTTATCAATGAAAGAAAAACAGTCCAGGGTCAGAGCTACAAATAATCCAGTTGAGTTTTCTAGCTGATTCTACTTCTTGATTTCCTAGATCGCTAAGTAACATGTTAATTATATTCGTGAAAACCTATCGATTCTTTACGAGTCTATGCAAGCTACTCTAACGCCTATATTTCTATGGAATTAAATCACATGCATGCATTAACGAACTCTGTATTTACCTAAGCCAGGCGAATAGGTATATTTCTATCCTACCCGCAAATCGATTCCCTGATGCCCAGGTTCACAATCAAGCCCTATTCTTTCTTATTTGCATTTACAAGTTCCCTCTTTCAAGTTCAACTTGTAAACCGTAGATAGTGTTCAATTATCAGGCCTCAATAACCAAACAATTAGGTTCAAAAAAGAATAAACAAGCTGTAATGGTAAATCAATAGGAAGAATTCAACTTTCAAATATCAACCTTCATGTATTTGCTCTAACCCTAGAACAATATGTTTAGCTACTCATATTCATAATAACAATACAAGAATTCACGGAAGAAAGATTAAATATTGTAATAGATGAAGTAAATGAATTAAACCCTTGGTTCAATGTGTAAGAACTCCAAAACTTGCTCCAGAAATTCGACCCCCTACTAAAAACGACATTAATGACTATTTATAGTGTTTACAAAGTCTTCCCATAAGTTAATCCTAAGCCTAAACTAAATTGGAAAAGTTGGGGTCGCAGAACTAAAAGCAGCAGGGGAAGCCTCGCGTGTCTCATGGCTTCTGAGAGTCGTGCGTCACAGCTCATGCGTCACATGGCTTGTGGCTTTTGGAAGTCTGAAGCTGCAGGCCATGCGTCGCATGGCCTGTGGCTTTTAGAAGCCTGAAGCTATGACAAATCTGTAGCTTGCTCCATAGCTTTCCGTCTAATGTCATATCCCACGATTAGCTAAGTTCATCAATTATTGCTCGATTTTATCCATCTTCACTCTGTTTGCACTCGTATTCATCCAAATCATTCCTAAAATCACAAACACAATAAGTGAGCGCAACAATCACAATTATTTGGTGCAATGGGCAAATAACGTATCAAAATATGAGGAAATATTAAAGTAAAATAGGCTAATATTACCAAACATCACCACCCAACACTTAGACCTTTGCTCGCCCTCAAGCAATCGCCAAAAAGAACTCCTCAACTAAACCAACACTTGACAGAACAGGTCTACCTATGGTTATGGTTGATACCGACCATTAAACAAGTGCATAACTACATATCATGTGACCCACAACATGCCAAAAATTCACCAAGTTTTAAAACACTAGAACGACCAACTCAAGACATCTCAATCTCAAAAACCGACTCGAAGAAACCAAGCTTTCACAAAATCACACCCATTCACTCAACCAAGAGTCAATAACTTCACCTATCTCGCGCAAACCATGTGCCCTCACCAAATCAAGAGAGCATCCCAAGTATCACACAAGGAATATATTTCAAGAATAAATGAGGGACATAATATAGGAAGAATTCACTCGCTCTCCAAAAGAAATTCACGTGCCACACACAACGTACCATAGGCTTGCCCGTAGTGTAGGACTCTCCTAATGTAAGCTCACTCTAATCGGGATTAAGTAGGACTTTACGGGTTGTAATGTAGGCTAAAGGACGGGTAGGATAAATATGGATAAATAGTGACTACCTCCCTAAGCACTTTAATACATCACTTTACTTTTTTATTTTCACCATTCTTCTCAAAACCAACCTAACAACCACCCCCAAATATACAAAAGAAATTCCCTCTCAATTTAAGCACTTTGCAACTTTACTTTTGCACAACACTAACAAGGATTGAGATTTTTTCTTTCTTTTGATTTCTTTGTTTTTCTCTTTTTTATTTCATTTTTTTTCTTTCAATGTTTTTCTCAACCTTGCCAATGATTCTTACTTTTTTTTTTCAAAATGCACCAAATTTTTTTCTTTCATCGGTTCCACTCAAAAGCTCCCCAATTTCTCCAACCACAACTCCACAAACAATCAAATATTTCAATTATAGTGCTCTAAGGAGTACGGGTTCAAAAGGAAGATAATTAAGAACAAAAGGGGTAAGGCTTGAAATGTGGGTGCCAACAAAAAAGGTCAATAGGCTAGAAGGGCTTAAGAAAGAAACGCCTATATCATCTCCCGACAAGAGCAAACCTAGGATTTCGCTTTGGACACACACGAGCAAGTTCTAGACATCAATATGCGGCACGGAACATAAGAAAAGATAACTCACATCACACATGGTACGCAGTTCACTAAAGACGGTTTCATTCCAACTCTCGGTTTAAGCAAATAAGGTGCAACTCTTAAAATTTAAGCACTAAGGCACAATGGTTCACAATAGAGTCAAGTAGTTGTACCTAAGAGTCCCAAGAAGGTCATTCAATTTTTTCTAGGCATGCATCACAATTTTAAAATCAAAAGGGATTCACATTTAGCACATGCTCAAGTCTAAATTCACCGGTATCAAACAAACCAAAGGCACCTAGCATTCTACCATTTTTCAAAAAAAATATTCTACTACTATACTACTCCTAACAAAAATTAAAATTACCCGGTTCAAAGGTCTACCCATGGAAAAGAACCGAGGCCATAAGAAAAACCACGGGGTGGATGACTGTACCACTAACTAAAACTAAAAAGAAAATCTTTTTGGAATTTTTCATTAGTTTTCTAATTTTTTTCCATTTTTTTATAGTAAAGTAACAAAACAAATAAAAATAACGTCAAGTGACAAAAATAAAAATTGCTAAAGTTAAGTACCTAAAGGCACAATCATCCATAACCTCAAAACTTGGGAAGTTTCCCACCCCACACTTTAATCAAAGTGTCCTCAGTGCGACAAAAATAAAGTGCTAGAGTAAAAAAAACTTCCTTGAAGGCCAAGCGGCCTAGCCTTTGCCGCTAGCAGTGACGCCATCTCCATCACGAACCAATCAATAAAACATCTGTAGAGCTAGGGGTACTCACACTTCTCCCAACATGTCGTTTTTTAAGGCATTAAGGGGTGCAACACCCCACACTTGAGCTCGACATCGCCAAAACCTACAAAATATGTAACTATACATACGAGAACAATGGGTCACTGTGACGACCCCACACTTAATCCTAGCTATACTATAAAGCAAGTAATACGAACTAACTAATCTAAAACTAATCCAAAGAAATACTAGGGTAGCGGAAATGAGACAATCAAGCTTGGACACATATTCATTCGTGACAATGGTTTATGGCAAACTTTAACTCATGTAAAAGTCAAATTTAGCTCGAAAGAGACCAATTTTTTTTTTAATCCCAAAGATCATCACAATGTTCACTTTATGCCTATATATAATTTTGCTGCTCAAGAATTCACAAAAATTCAACTTTTAATCGCTTTGGCATTTTATCGAACATGTGGTGTGCCCGGTAGGTTTTTGCCTCAGCTTTTGTTTGTTGTGTTTTTAAACATAAGGAAAGAGGTAAAGGGAATGGTATGTGAGTGTTTTAGGTCGCGGGTCACGGGTCAGGAGTGGGTCGACCCGTTAAAATTTTCGCACTTACCTGAGAAGCTGTGAGGAGGGAGGCGACGCCTGGCTATCGCGTGCCCATGTTTTATACTTACGGTTTGATCCACGCTATGGGGTGCACGACGCCTCTCTGGTGGCTTTTCAAATTTCCTGAAGGCGCGCGATGGGCAAGCGACACTTGCTTATAGCATTAAAAGAAGCTGCACATTCTGTTTAAGGCGCGCGATGCCAAACGCGACGCCTCTGCCATGGCGTGTCAAATTTTTCTGAAATTTTTGCTTCATGCCATAGCCCATGCGACGCATGGCTATAGCTTTTCCAATTTTGTGCAATCTATTGGTGTTCACGCTATAGGACAAGCGACGCTCCTGCTATGGCTTTTCTATTTTGGCTTCAATTTTTGCTACGCGCCATAAGCCAAGCGACGCCTTTGGCATGGCTTTTCGGATTTTTGGTTTGCTTCCATTCCACACTATGAGCCAAGCAATGCTTTGAACTTAGCTCACCATCCGAAACTCCCAAGCCCTGCAAAAACAAAAAGTAACTACGTAACGCTAATTAAGTAAAACAACTAGAACAATAAAAATTTGGTTGCCTCCCAACAAGCGCTTGATTTAACATCGCGGCATGACTCTTTTTGTATTTTTATTCTTTTTCTATTTTCTTTTATATTTTTTTTTTGCGTTTAATATAACGCTCGGGTTGTCTCCCGAGAAGCGCCTTAGTTAACGTCGTGGCACGACAACACTTCTAAGCTCACTCCAGCATTTACGTCTCCTCTTCTTACAACGAACTTTTGTCTTCTTCCTTCCCTTAAGAGAACTTTCCTTCAACCTGTCAATCATTGTGCCGTGGTAACTTTGTTCTACATTCCGCTCAAACACCTCTTTTGTTTTACTTTCATATTTTTGTCTGACACATTCTATCAAAGAACACTCTTCAAACTTAACCATATGATCCTTTTCATTATAAACCTTGAAAGTAACCTTTTCTCCATGCGCTCTCATAGTCATCTCCCCAAGTTCCATGTCAATAATTGCCTTCGAGGTGACAAGGAATGGTCTTCCCAAAATTATTGGGGCTTCTCGATCCACTTCATAGTCAAGGATAATGAAATCGGCAGAGAAGGTAAACTTCCTGACTCTAATCAACACATCATTCACCTTGCCATCCAGGCAAGTGAGTGATCCATCCGCCATTTTCAGAGTAACTGAAGTAGGCTTGATTTCTCCTAGGCCTAACCTTTTATACACAGACAGAGGCATGAGATTTATGCTGGCCCCCAGATCACACAGTGCACCAGAAATATTATGACCACCAATAGTGCAAGGAAGAGTAAACCTCCCAAGATCTTGAAATTTTGGAGGTAATTTACTCAAGATTGTACTACACTCCTCCGTCAACTCGATTGTATCAATCTCTTGTAGCTTTCTCTTCTTATTTAGAATCTCTTTTAGGAACTTCACAAATGACGACATCGGTTCAAACACATCAGTCAAAGAAATGTTACCCTGAATCTCTTTCATCATCCTTTGATGGTTGAAGTCTCTGTGGAAATGGTGGGGGCGGTAGAGGTGCCTCCTTTTTCTCTTCTTTCTTCTTTGCTTTCTCCACTTTTTCTACTTCCGCTGCTTTAAGTTGCTCCTTCTCCTCAGTTTTGGCCATCAACTCTTCGCCCTTAACTAGAGTTATAGCAAGACAGTGCTAAACTCCCTTTAGATTTGGATTCGATTCAACATTACCAGCAAGTGCTCCATGCGGTCTATAATTTTGTGCTCCAGCTAACTGCCCCATTTGGCGTTCAAGGTCTTTTTGAGCAGTAGTAAGATCTTTTATGGCCTGTGCCTGAGCTGCATTGTCAGCTATAATTCTCTGCTGGCCTGCTAATATCTGCATTATCAAATCTTCAACTCAATTGCTGGATTACTGTGATTGAGCCTGAGGATGTGAATTCTGGTAGTTATTATGAGATCTCGTGTTACCTCGAGCAGCTTGATTATTACTCCAAGAGAAACCAGGATGATTCCGTGAATAAGGATTGTAACTATTTCCAAACTGGTTCTGATTTTGTCCCTAAGACCTATTTTGATTCCCCACGTAATAAATTGACTCTGGATTGGAGGGGAAAACATCAGTAGCATGATCTTGTCCACATACCTCCCAAAAACATTGAAACTGCTGCACTTGCTTAACTGATTGCACTTGTTGTTGAGTTGGTGGCAATGCTAGCTTGCTAATTTGGTTGGCTATCGCATCCATCTTTGCATTTAACGCTGAAACCGCATCCAATTGAAGTACTCCAGCAGCTTTTTGACTTGGAACTCTACCATCACCCTGCCTGTCAGGATTCCTCTGAGAGAATTTATCTAGTAACTCATAAATCTCATTAAAATTCAAGGCCAATACTTGACCTCCAGCTGCAGCATCCACCACGATCTTGGTATGAGTATTCAAACCTTCAACAAAAATGTGGGCCAACAACTCATTAGATTGATTATGGTGCGGGCAATCTCTTAATAATGACTTGAATCTCTCCCAAGCTGAATATAAGGATTCTCCATCTCGTTGTCTGAAAGATATTATCTCACTCCTTATTCTAGCTGTTTTGGCAGATGAATAGAATTTAGCCAAAATTTCTTAGCTAAAGCATCCCAAGTAGTGATAGACCCAGGCTTTTCAGCCTTTAACCGCTTCTTTGCTGCCCCGATCAATGAAAAGGGGAAGAGTATCAATCGAATATAATCAGTTGAGACCCCTGCTGGTGTGTATGTGTCACTAATCTCCAAGAAATTCTGGATATATCCTTGTGGATCCTCGTGCAATAATCCAGCATATTGTCTAGTCGCATGTAACAGTTGTATCATGCCGAACTTAATCTCAAAGTGTCTAGTAATTTCAGGTTTAACTATGCTCGAGGCTACTCCCTCCAGACTGGGAAGAGAAACATCTCGCACAGCTAAAGCTCGATCTTCTGTCATTCCTACAGGCAAGGATTAAGAGAAACCTAATACCTGAAACAGCACAAGAAACTCAAAACAAAAATTAAACCTGAATAGAAAATAAAAAAATCGTCTAAAAAGAAAACAGTCAATTATTTAGTCCCTCGCAACGGAGCCAAAAACTTGTTGCTCCCAAACTCACATGCAAGTATACGTGGTCGACAAGTTATAAAGTGATAAATCGAGTATCGTTCCCACGAGGACTAGTGTTAATGACTATATTCTAGCAAACAATTTCCTAAAAACTATCCAGGAATCTTTTTCAATGATGGTTGAGATTTTTACTAACTAAATGAAACAATTAAAAACAAGTAACTGAAGTCAAGTAATAGAGCAAATTCTTGGTTGTTATCAATGAAAGAGAAACGGTCCAGGGTCAGAGCTACGAACAATCCTGTTGAATTTTCCAGCTGATTCTACTTCTTGATTTCCTAGATTGCCAACTAACAAGTTAATTATATTCGTGAAAACCTGTTGATTCTTCACGACTCTATGCAAGCTATGAAATTAAATCACATGCATGCATTAACGAACTATGTATTTAGCTAAGCCAGGCAAATAGGTATATGTCTATCCTACCCGCAAATCGATTCCCTGATGCCCATGTTCACAATCAAGCCCTATTCTTTCTTATTTGCATTTACAAGTTCCCTCTGTCGAGTTCAACTTGTAAACCGTAGATAGTGTTTAATTATCAGGCCTCAATAACCAAACAATTAGGTTCAAGAAAGAATAAACAATCCGTAATGGTAAATCAATAGGAAGAATTCAACTTTCAAACATCAACCTTCATGTATTTGCTCTAACCCTAGAACAATATGTTTAGCTACTCATATTCATAATAAAACACAAGAATTCATGGAAGAAAGATTAAATATTGTAATAGATGAAGTAAAGGAATTAAACCCTTGGTTCAATGTGAAAGAACTCCAAAACTTGTTCCAGAAATTTGACCCCCTACTAAAAACGACATTAATGACCATTTATAGTGTTTACAAAGTCTTCCCATAACTAATCCTAAGCCTAAACTAAATTGGAAAAGTTGGGGTCGCAGAACTAGAAGCCGCAGGGGAAGCCTCACGTGTCTCATGTCTTCTGAGAGTCGTGCGCCACAGCTCATGCGTCTCATGGCTTGTGGCTTTTGGAAGTCTGAAGCTGCAGGCCATGCATGGCTTTTGGAAGCCCGAAGCTATGACAAATTCGTAGCTTGCTTCATAGCTTTCCGTCTAATATCATATACCACGATTAGCTAAGTTCATCAATTCTTGCTCGATTTTATCCATCTTCACTCCGTTTGCACTCGTCTTCATCCAAATCATTCCTAAAATCATAAACACAATAAGTGAGCGCAACAATCACAATTATTTCGTGCAATGGGCGAATAACGTATCAAAATGTGAGGAAATATTAAGGTAAAATAGGTTAATATTGCCAAACATCAACCTTCCTTAGTAGAGGTTTCATGTTGTGCTCCTGAACGTCACTCAAGATGCTTCCAGCCAATACTTGGTGCTTTGCAAAGAAGGCTGCTCTGTCGACCTCCTCATCAGTATCTTTCCTCTTCTTTTTGCTTTCTAACTCACTATCTGTGTCTAAATCACTGGGCTCAACAAAACTCCCTGCTTCATCACTCTCCTTCTTTGCTTCAACAACATTTTTCTCATTTTTCTTCTCCTGCTTCTCCCCACTCACTTTCTTAACCTTCTTTTCAAGTTTTTCCACCTTTTCCAACTGCTGCTTCAGGGCAGACCTGGTAGCCACCCTTCTAGGTGTTGGCTGAGTAGTAGTCTTATCATCACTCTCATTTTTCTCCTCCTGAGAGTCCTCAACACTCTCATCCACTAACCTGCTTCTGGACACAGCTTTTCCCCCTTTCAGTAGCCTTCTCCTCTTATCCGTTTCAGACTTTGACTCACTCACAAATACAACTTCCTCTTCTTCGCCCTCTCCCAACAACTTCTAATCTTCTTCCCCAAACTTTCTTTTTACCCTCTTCTTTTTCTTTTCCTCAACTTCCTCCTCAGCTTTTTCACTTTCACCATCTCCATCCTGAATTTTCTCATCTTTTTCACCTATAGAATCAGTCCAGTCTAGTTCTACATCTTCAGCCATAATAGGATCTGAGCAAGAACCAGGTTTATGACTCAAATCCTTTGCAGCCTCAACAGAACTTGGTCCTCCAACTACTGGACCTTCTAGCACAGACATCCCACGAACTGTCTCAATAGGAACAGCCTCCGAACTAGGTTCGTTGACTGGGTCCTATTGGGATTCAGCAGAATCCTCTTCTCTCAATCTTTTGGGATTATCAACTACATTAACCTCCACTACTTCTTCAGTCGCTAAGGGAACATGAAAACTAATCTTAGGCACAAATTCCTCCCAAACAACCTGCAAGGTTCCCCCACCAGCATTCCTCTTATCAGACACTTCACTAGGCTCTACCTTTTCTACAATTTCATCTAACCCTTTGACCAATGTTTCAGTACTCAACTTTTCAGGGCTTTTTACAGAGTCTAAAACAGTATAACCAGTTAGGGTTAAGTCATGCCTTACCTCGACCGGTTTTTCATCAGAAACTTGTACTGCCGGCGTCGGAGATGACATTTTTACAGCGACCTTCTTTGAACTCTTCTTTCCCATCTTCTTGTGAAACTTTAACCTTAATCTGGCAATTCTCTCAGCAAGAGTAGAAGCAGGGGGCTTAAGTGAAGATTCTTTGGATGTGTGGGTTTCAGAGGTCTTTGTAAGAGAAGCGGATGAAGATTGTGCTTGTGACATGGTGATTGTGGTTAGGGTTTCTGAAAGAGGATTTCTTGTTTTGATTTTTAGAGAGAGAGAGAGAGAGAGGACGGAGTAGAGAGAGGTTTTGCAAGTATGTTTCTTTCTCTTCCTATCGACTGTGAGATGAGAGGATGTAATGGGGAGTTGGGGGTTTTCCTAGGGAATAGGTGTTAATGATAGCTATGAAGAGAAAAGCAGCTTTTTGAAGTTTTTTGAAAGCCGGGAAAACTGTGAGATTTGACAGTTACATAGACTTACCCAATTAAGGCCTTCTCAAATATGTGGGGTCTGGTTAAGTCTAGTAGAAGTCTATCCACAAAAGTAATTATTTCTATAATTTTGGACGGTTACACAAACATGGAAAGGGTTCCTTTACACACGTACATTTGACAATCAATTTCACTTATGACACTTAACATAAATAGCTGTGTAGATGTACCTGGACATGGTTCCTCATGCTTGCCTTGGTTCCTTCTAAGTACCCTGTAGGTTCTTTTATGAGAACATATTAGCCCAACCTGGTGGTACTCAGTTGAACAAGTATACTTAATGAAGTACAAAATTTAGACTGGACAATAACAACTATAGTTACAAACAAGTTAATGAACACTTAACTAACCAATCCTTGGGGAACAAATGCTGAGTCATTCGTGCATTTTGGTCATCCCTAACGCCAACCTGTTCCTCTCAAATTGATCTTTTTTCAGTGCTGTGGTAAAGATGTCAGCAATTTGGTTCTCAGTCCTGCAAGAATACATAGTAATCAGACCCTTTTCCACATTATCTCTAAGAAAATGGTGACTAATATCAATGTGCTTTGTTCTTTTATGTTGGACTGGGTTCTTGGCAATATTCACTGCACTTGTGTTATCACAGAAAATGGGCACAGCTCCACATTTAATTCCAAAATTCTCCAACTGTATTTTGATCCATAGCAATTGTGAGCAGCATGATGCAGCTGCTACATACTCGGCTTCTGCATTAGACAAGGCTACTGAGTTCTGCTTCTTTATTGCCCAAGAAACTAAGCAAGGACCAAGAAAATGTGTCATCCCTGAAGTGCTCTTCATGTCCACCAGATAACCTGCGTAATCAGCATCAGCAAAACCAATTAGTTCAAAAGTACCTCCCCTTGGGTACCATAGGCATAGATCCCGAGTTCCCTTCAAGTATCTCAATATTCTCTTCACAACTGTCAAATGTGATTCCTTAGGCTTGGACTGAAATCTAGCGCACAGTCCCACACTGTACACAATATCAGGTCGACTGGCTGTGAGATAAAGGAGTGAAACTATAATTCCGCTATACTTTGTCTCATTTGTAGAAGGACCTAGTTCATCCATGTCCAGCTTAGTTCCAGGAGCAATAGGAGTAGTCATTTCTTTTGCTCCTTCTATGTCGAACTTCTTTAGAAGTTCCTTGACATATTTCTGTTGATGAATCATAGATCCTTTAGGGGTCTGTTTGATCTGCAATCCTAGAAAGAACTTTAGTTCCCCCATCATGCTAATTTCGAATTCACTACCCATCAATTCAGAAAATCCCTTGCATAACTCTTCATCAGTGGCACCAAAAATGATGTCATAACCATATACCTGAACCACCAATAGATCTTTTCCTTTCTTCTTTAAGAATAGTGTGTTATCAATCTTCCCTCTTGAAAAACTATTCTTCAGTAAGAACCCTGATAGTCTTTCATACCAGGCTCTGGAAGCTTACTTCAATCCATAGAGTGCCTTATCAAGTTTGTGAACGTGATCAGGAAATTCACTGTTCACGAAACCTGGTGGCTGTATTACGTAAACTTCTTCATTTACATAACCATTCAAGAAGGCACCCTTCACATCCATCTGATACAGTGTAAACTCCACGTATGTAGCAAAGGAAATCAACATTCTTATAGCTTTCATCCTAGCTACTAATGCAAAGTTCTCATCATAGTCAATCCCTTCCTCTTGGCTGTATCCTTGAACTACTAATCTAGCTTTGTTTCTAGTCACTATACCATGCTCATCCAATTTGTTTCTGAACACCCATTTTATTCCAATGATTGATCTGTCCTTGGGCTTAGGAACCAGGTACCAGAATTTGCTTCTTTCAAACTGATGTAATTCATCCTGCATGGCTAGCACCAAGTCTAGATCTCCCAAGGCTTCCTTTACATTCTTTGGTTCTATAGTTGATAGGAAGGCAAAGAATGCACAGATGTTCTTCAAGGCAGATCTGGTCATAATTCCAGTATCCATTTCAGAGAGCACATTCTCCAAAGGATGGGAACTTTGATGTTTCCATGGCCTGGGTTGTATATGACGAGAAGAACCTTCAGCAGCATCTTGAGTGGGTTCTTCATGGTTTGTTGAGTCATCAGCTTCATCTGTTGTTCCCCCTGACATGTTGACTCCTTGTTCTCTTGAAGTTGAATCTTCACTTTCCTCACATGATTCCTCTTTTTCTTCTGGATTTTTAGAGTTAGTTGTACCATAATCTCAAGTAAGACCAATATCCTGATCGTCTACTTCTTTTTCATCAATTTCCTTATTTGATTCATCAAACACCACATGCATACTTTCTTCTACTGTTTGTGTTCTTTTGTTAAACACTTTGTATGCCTTGCTTTGAGTAGAGTACCTAAGGAATATTGCCTCATCACTCCTTGCATCAAATTTTCCCAATGGTTCCTTGCCATTGTTATGGACAAAACATTTACAACCAAAGGGTCTCAGATGTGCAATATTCGGTTTCCTTCCTCTGAGAAGCTCATAAGCAGGCTTGTCAAGAATAGCTCTTAAATAGCATGCAGTGTTTATTGCTTCAGCCCAGAAATTTCTTGCAAGACCACTTGACAACAACATGGTTCTTGCCATATCCTCCAGAGACCTGTTCTTCCTTTCAACTACTCCATTCTGCTGTGGAGTTCTTGGTGCAGAGAAAATTATGATCAATGCTGTGTTTTGCACAATACTCAAAAAATTTTAAGTTTTCAAACTCTGTGCCATGGTCAGATCTGATGCTGATCAGTTCCAGGCTCAACCTTTTCTGCACAACACCAGTCCAATCTTTGAAGCTATGAAAGGCTTCATCTTTGGATGCCAAGAACAGGGTCCATGTATACCTTGAATAATCATCAACAATTACAAACACGAACCTCTTTCCTCCTCTGCTCCTGACTCTCATGGATCCACACAAATCCATATGTATCAGTTCCAATGGCTTTGATGTGTTCACCACCTTTTTGGATTTAAATAATGATCTCACATGTTTTCCCTTAACACAGGCATCACATATTTTTATGTTTTCAAACTTCTTATTTGGCAATCCACAAACCAGCTCCTTTGATACTAGCTTTTTGAGCTGTGACAGACTAGCATGTCCCATTCTTTTGTGCCACAGTTGAGAATCACTTTCTTGAACATTCAGGCATGTTAAGTTGTTTTCAGGCAGGGATTTCAGTGATGCTTTGTATACATTTTTCACCCTTTTTCCTTCCATAACAACTTCTCCACTTTGTAGGTTCTTCAAAATACACCCTACAGAGGAGAAACACACTGCATTTCCTCTATCACACAGTTGAGAGATAGCAAGTTGTGTCTGAGACCATCAAAATGGTATACATTTTTATTGGCATGATCCTGAGTTCTCCCAACTTTTCCAATTCCCATAATCTGACCACTTTTTCCTCCTCCGAAGGCTACACTGCCTCCTTGAAATACTGCGAGTGAGAGAAAGTTTTGTCTGTCTCCTGTCATGTGTCTTGAACAACCACTGTCAAGAATCCAGCTTGGGTTGTTCTCTCTCATTCCAGCCTGCAAAACAAATCAAGGGTTAGCTTTAGGAACCCAGACAAGCTTGGGCCCCTTCTTATGAGAAAATGGATAAATCAAATCTTTCTTAGCACATTCAGGTGGAACACTTCTTTTATTTTTGGTCTTTGCCTTACTTGCATTCATGCACCTTTGTCTGTAATGCCCAGTTTCACCACAAAAGGTACACAACATGTTACAAGGCAAACCCATATTTTTGCTTTTAGGATTATATGGAGGCAGTGGTTTCTTGAATCCTAGCCCTTGTTTTCCTTTGTTCTGATTTTCAAGAACTCAATTCATTGCCTCAGAGGATTTATTCCATTTTGTTAATCTGGTAAGCCCATAGTTAGATTTTTCAACCTTTTGTTTCAGAATCCTGTTTTTCTCAGTTTCCATGTACAGGATCTCATTTGTTCTTTTAAGTTCATTTTCAAGAAAGGTTTGAACTTCACTTATTACTTGCTTACCATTAACACTCTCCTTCAACCGATTCAATTCCAATTCTAGTTCTGTAATCTTAGAGTTTGACACAAGGGCCTGCCCTTCCAAAACGGCATTGATTTCTTCCAGCTCAATGTTTTGTTCTTGAAGACTCTTGTGTTTAGTTCTAAGATTACTTATATCTTCAGTTAATTTATCTTTCTCAATTTTTACCTTTTCATAACCCTCAATTAAAGTGGCAGTAATTAGAATCAAATTTTTAGTAGAGTACGTGTGCAAATTTTCTTTAAGTTCAGAAAGACATACCTCTGCTGAATGAGCAGCTTCTTCTCCATCAGTTTCCATAATGGTTGAGTCCTTCCTCTGGTCATCTTCAGAGTACGCCTCTTTCAGTTTCTCCCAAATTTCTTTGGCAGACTTGTATTCGAGTACCTTTGCTAATACATCAGCTGTCAGCCCTCTTCTCAAATATGACGCTGCTTTGGCATTTGCCTGCAACCATTCTAGGTCTTGAGGATCGAGTTCTTCTACCAACTTTGGAAGTAGAACTCCGTTTGCTGCTCTCTTGACAGGAACATGAGTTCCTCTTTTTACAATCAGCCAGAGACTGTAATCCATCGCTTGAAGAAAGATTTTCATTTGTTTTTCCACCACTTGTAACTTGTCCCATTAAACACAGGTGGTTTTGACGGATCTCGTCCTCCTCTGAACTCCCAAGGGTCCTCTTCGTCTGAACTTTCACTTAACAATACCTTCAGTGCTAGTGGAGATTCATCCTCAGATTCCTTTTCTTTGTCAGATTCACTGTCAGTAGGTCCCCATGTAGCATAGAAAGCTTCATTTCTCTTTCTTCTTTCTGCTCTGAAGTTTGGAGGTCGTCTGACCTTCTTCTTGTCTTTGTCATTCTCTTTTGATGCTTCCCTTTCCTTCTTCTTTGTAGCTCTATTCTTCATCCATTTGACTTCCCATATTGGACAATCCACGACTGCATGGTCCTTCTTGAAACACTTAAAGCATCCTGAGTAATCTGGATTATCAACTATGTTCTTTCATCCAGAGCTCTCATTGTTATTTCGTTTGAATCCTTTGAACTTTCCCAAGTTAAACTTCTGTCTCAGAGCACTGACCATTGCAGCTTCAACTGATTGCAAATCAACATAATCCTCGGTTTCATCAGTTACTTTGAGTGCAAGGGTCTTGTCCTTCTTGGGTGCTGGTTTAATTTTTGAATCCTTCATCATCTCATGTGTTTTCAAACTTCCAACCAGTTCCTCAATTTTGATGGATCTGAGAGGTTTGGACTCAATGATAGCAGTCATCTTGGGTTCCCAAGCCTCAGGCAGTACGTCTAGAACCTTGTCCACAATCTCTACTTCTGGAAACTCCATATCCAGGGATCTCATCTCATTTGTGATAATGGTCAACCTGGTCATCATATCTTGGATTGATTCCTTCTCTCCCATAGTGAACAACTCAAATTGTCTTTATAACATTCTCCTCTTGGAGTCATTCACTTCAGTGGTTCCTTCATGTGCAACTTCTAAGGCATGCCATATTTCTTTAGTAGCCTTATAAGATGATACTCTATTAAACTCCTCAAGACCAAGACCACAAATTACCAAACGTTTGGCTTTGGGATTCTTTTCAATCATCTTATAATCAGCCTCATTGAACTACTCTTTTGACTTGGGTTCTTCTTTAGCAGCAGCTCCTTCCCCAACTATTTTGGTACTCCCTCCGTTTCAAAAAAGGATGAACCTATTTCCTTTTTAGTCTGTTTCAAAAAGAATGACCTCTTTCTAAATTTGGAAAGAAATATTCACTTTTACGCATCCCTAGATGATTTGTAGCCACACAAATATCAATAACTTATTTTAGACCACAAGTTTCAAAAGTCTTCTCTCTTTATTAAACTCCGTGCAAAGTCAAATGGGTTCATCTAAAGTGGAACGGAGGGAGTATGAATTAAATTCCCTTCAGATACTATAAGCCAGAGTTGGTAATCCTCAGCACATATGTAATTTTCCATTTTGTTCTTCTACCAAGCATAGTAATGCCCATTAAACTGTGGGGGCCTCAGAATTGACTGTCCTTCAGTGATGGTAGGTGGTGCACTCATGATTTTGATCCTTCTCAAGGTGTTATCCTAGCACGAGAAGACCCGCTCTGATACCACTTGTTATAATCTAAGCACCTCCTAAGGACACTAGAAGGGAGGGGTTGAATAGTGTCTACCAATTTTTCTTCGAGAACCAGATTCTTTGCGTCAAGAGCCTTGTTCTTGACTCAACAGTTTTCCACTTCAACACCACAACACATGCAAATAATAAACACAAGGAACACATTGTTTTTACGTGGAAAACTCCTTGCTCAAGGGAGAAAAACCACGACCCACACTCTGAGATTTTCGAACCAATCCACTAACACAAAGAGCAAGTTTTTAGATTACAAAATTCTGTAATCAAGGGGCTACTCTCTAGACCCTAATCACTCAACAAAGCTAAACTCTAGCTTTACAAAGTAATCTCTCAAAAGTTCACCTAATACAATTGCTTCTAACATAAGCAGATAGGTAACAACAATGATAGTATCAAACAAGACAACTTACAAACCAAGAACCTAGATAGAATATCTAGACTCCACCTACTTGACTCCACCAATTATCTTCTTCAGTTAAGTCACGTTGAAAGTTTCTGAATCGCCTATGTATGCTATAAACTCTCTGTTTGTGAATAACTAAGTTTCGGCTGCATCAATTACTTGCTTTTATATGGGGTTCAGAACCCTAGTTGAGTTCCACAAGGAAACCTTGTAATTATAGCAAGACAAGATTTCCTGTGACCCTTTCCTTATTTAGTTCCAACTCGTATTCGTACTTCGATGACACAGCCACGGCACAACTGACTAAGATGCTTACTCGTTTACGCGCCATTTTTTCTAGCTCTGTAAGGATTTAGAACCCTCAATCTTTTCGATCAGCCGTGCCTTTCTATACAAGGACCAGGTTCTCCTCCAGAACCACTGGGTCCTTCTCGTTTGTCATTCTTCAAAATATTTCCTCAACATGCACGATAGGCCAACAAGTCAAATTGGTATTTTTTCGGCCACAACAATAATTAAATATCGAAGAAATAATAGTTGGGTAAGAATCTTATTTCTTTGTATATTACAACGGGAGGATTGAGGTATTTATAGGCTAATCTCTACCCCAATCCTAGGTCTAGTAAAATTCTCTTCGTAGGGCCCGTGGCCCATTATAAGAGGCAATTAGCTGATCCCTACCCTAGGAAGGAATATATAGATTCAAAAGGCAATGTAACTGACTATACTAGTGCGCCCGTTTGTAGTGCATCCGAGCAGTCGTAGCAGCCGTTGTCAATAAGGCTAACGTGTGCTCCTGGGTCTACAACTTCCGTTATCCTCGAACCCGTTCTAAGTGGACCCGACTACAAGAAAAAGTTAAATTTGTGGAGGTTTTTTTTTTGACAACTTGTGGAGGTTTTTGACCCCCATAAAATGGATTGTGGCGGTTTTTAAAAATACCACAGTTACTGTTGCCACGAGCAATATTGTGACGATTTTTTAAAACCCCCACGACGACCTCCACAATTTGTATTTTAAATTTGTGGAGGTTTTTAAATACAATTAGTGGCAGTTTATAACCCCCAAAAATTAATTCTAAAAGTTTAAAAAAATTATTTGTAGGGGCTCATAACTTCCACATTATGATCTCATCGTTTAAAAAGAAGTGAAAAAGTAAATTGTAGCAGTAAATAAATAACGTATCCAATAACTTATAACTTAAATCATATTCCGTTGCAAATAACCACAATAAGCAACATCAAAAATTCAACAGTAAGCGTGTGTTAAAGCTTCCAAAGGTTCAAGCATGACTTCAATAGGAGTCAAATCATTCCCAACGCAACTGCATCACATCCCATCCTTAAGTATCCAAAGTTTTCCAAAACAAAAATGACCTTGCACCATAAGTAAATGAACAATACCAGTGTAATGTATTTTGAAGTTATAAATGAACACCTATCAATTATGTTCTAAAATAAAGGACTTACAGAGAAAGAGCATAAGGAATGGCAACACCATTAACTCTCTCATGGATAGCAAATCAGGAAGCTAGCAAGTTTCCACATCAAAACAAAATGCAAAATTACTAACTGAGCGATAAGTTGTTTCGTCTGTGAGTGATAAGATAATATATATTCTGATAGACTAATATAAAAAGAGGCAACCAAATTGCTGAACAATTGGCATATCCAAGCGTTCAAGTTCCATAAAGCCATAAGATGAAATAACAAACTTACAGAACCATTTTTTACAACTCTTGCTAGCTCTAGTTCGAATAATCCTATAAAAAGTTAAAGGTACACAAATCATCAAATAAGAAAGACAAGATTTCCTTACTTCTAGTTGATAGGAAATAAGGGCTTCTTACTCTCCCCGACATGAATACAAAAGGTTATATATCTCAAAAACATAGTATAGTTTGTGCGTGCATAGAGACAGGACCAGCAAGATTAGAGATATGAGACGTTGTTGTTCCTGAAGCAACTCCAAGGTAAAGAACCCGAGCCCCTAGTTTCTAGAACATATTCATTATTGATAGAGTGTTATTACAGAAGCAAACAAAAATTCGAAGCTCGTCAACAAAAAAGAAACAACTTACGATCCCTATATTATCAACTTCTTCGAGAATTGCAGCTTCTACTTTAAACCGAGAAACCTTTGTTTCATCTTCATTCTAAGGATTAAAGAACAAATAAACAAGACAATAAATTCTAAGGATTAAAGAACAAATAGACAAGACAATAAGCTTATACAGTATAGAAATTAAAGCTGGCTATATTCTGAAATACAGAGGTTCATCTGCTTTAAAGAAGCATTATAAATGATTAAGTTATAATGTTTAATCTAGAACAGAACTCATTCATAGGGTACAAAATGTGCCTGGGAAGAGGAGGATCGAGCAAACCATAACAACTATGCCAGGAGAGTAACTATAATAAAAATCAAAATTTCATAATTATGCGCACTTTGGTTACTATGCTGTTAGTTAACCAGCAGGATGCTCTAGGAAGACAAATCTATGTTGCAGACAAAAGATAGCTTAAAGAAAAAAAAAAGCACAGAGAGTGACTTTAGTAATATAATGTACTTTTTGTATCATATTTGAAACAATAAAAACACAGTCTGTAATCTTTCGTATCCGTGTCTCTCTCCATTGCTTGCCTGCAAGAGTTAGTGACAAAAGAAAGTAGAATAAGAATCACATTTATCTTCATTATGTCAGTTAATTGTCATTGAAGCACTAAAGCTAAGGGTTCTAATTTTTACAGCTCAAGAAAACATCCTTTCTGAGGCACTTGGGCCTATCCTTTCGATTCTGAACACCGATTTAAGCCACGTCGGAATGCTACTATGCTAATTACTAATCGATTATGGAATTATCATGAAACATTTAATAACTTCAACTTCTATCACATTGATAGCAAAAGAAAAGATAAGCTTCAACCAACATAAAAGTACTCAACCTATTCATAACCTGTCAAAACACACTAATACTGAAAGATAAGAAATTTAAGCTGAGTAGCACCGCAATCATAACATAAAAAAAAGAATAAAATGACAATCAATGTCACCTAATATTTGATTAGAAGAAGTCTAGAATCTTACATAAAGTGATGGGCGAGTAAATATTAGGAAACCTCAACAACATTAGAACTCCCATCATAATTACACTTACAAGTTAGTACCTTACGTAAATCTGACTTAAATTGAGATAAAATATTAGACACTGATCCATATACATTATGAAATACCATGACATTAAATTGGAAGAGTTAACATCTCTTCCAGCAACATACTCGTAGCAATAACCGTAAAGCTTTGACTTTTTATTCTTTTCAACATTTTTTTTAGTTTAGATAATTACAAACTAGGAAAGGGCTGGAAATGCAAAAACCATCTACTTCTATCAAAAGACATAATGTTATCCCACAAAACTGATCTATTTTCAAAAGTGGAGCGAAACATAAATAAACATGAGCTATTCTTACCACGTAGAATCTAAGTTCAGTGTCTACCAAAAGAATAAAGTTGACACGAAATTAAGGATGGCCAGTGAGATAAAAAGGACACGATGCTTAACATATTATTCTAGAAACACAAGCATATTAATGTGGTTGGATTCACACTTATACAGGTTACTACAAGAAAGGAATCATGCAAGGTTTTATTGTCTACAGAAATTTGGAGCAATATAGTGAAACAAGGCCAATAACTCATTATCGAGACCATCAAGTTCATAATCTATACACTTATGCATCATTCAATAAAAAAAATCGTGTCCAACATAGATTAACTCAAAAATCAAAAAGAGAAAAATTTGCAATGACCAAAGAGGTAACAGTTAATGGAATTGAAGCACTTTGCCGCCAGCACAAACTAAATGACGTCTGTTTTATGAACCGAGAACGATTTCTCTTGGTCATGATACAGCCAACTTCGATCTGAAACGACAATTCCAATACGATGTAAAAATTAGATCCGTAAAAGAAATTCTAAGTCCAAAATCTAAATAATATAAAATTTTAAATCTAGAAGAAGATGATGGAATGCATAATTGGAGCTATGGAGATTCTGGAGAGATATTGAGAAGGATAAAGCGAGGGGGAAATGGGGGAGTTGGGCGAAACTATTTGGAGAAATGGGTTTAAGGGTTGGGAAAAAAGAGGGAAAGCTAAATTGGGGAAAAAGTTGGGCGCTAACTTTTTGAAATATTACTAGTAATTGAATAGGTTCAAAGTTCAGACGTCCCTATATTTTGTAAATATAAATTTGTATCACTATAAAACACCTCCACAATTTGAAACAATTTGTGGAGGTTACCAGAACCTCCATAATAAAACCTACAAAACTTACACCTTCGGGTCCATTGATTACGGATGGTGCAATTTATACTCACACAGGTAATCCAACTGCTAGAGAAGCTCTCTATCAATTGGATCATTGATGTTGGAATTCAACTTCAGCAACAATATATTGAATACACCTTAAAATATGTATATCACAATCGATAATGAAAATACAGATATACTAATATATTAAATATATCAAATATTTTAAAAGAATTTCCTAGCCGAGGGTCTATCGAAAACAGCCTCTCTACTCTGGTGCCGGTAAGGTCTGTGTACATCTCACCCTCCTCAGACCCCACTTATGGAATTACATTGATTGAGTATGTTGTTGTTGTACTAATATATTAAATACATCAAAACAAGATAAACATTTTTATTTTTATGCCGAGTATAACCTTTAAATGATATTGTATGATTGTGTTTATTTCTTTTCAAGGCCGAGCATATGCTTTACACATATCTTCAAGGACGTACGTGATGGGAACTGTTGAATACATAATAAATAAAGTATGCTAATAGTTTAAAATTTCATATGAGATGGTTACATAGTTCGAAAACCATAATCAAAGAGGTTGCGGAATGTATGAAAAAAGCACTTTGCAATGGAGCTTCGCTTTCTTATTATGTGTGAACAAGAATTTTTGGGATCAGATAATTTATACGGATTGTATTTTGTCAACAAAATTCCATTTGCAACTATGAGCGCAAACCTCCCTTTGACGCATGATTTGGTTTACTTGCCGATTATTCTTATTTAAAAACATTTGGCTATCTTCTGTATGTCCATGTTGAGGATAGTAAACTTTAACTATGAGCAAGGAAGTCCATATTTATAACTTGTGAAACTGGATTGAAAGGTTGAAGGTTATGGTGCACAAAACAGAAGGCTAGGAATACTTATCAGTAGAGATATGTGTTTGAGAATTGGTTTTGAAGAATGGCAAACAACAAGGACTCTGTGGTTTCAGAGAAAAACTTAGTCCTTGAATAGAACGGCATGACTGGTCAAAAAGATCTGAGGGCTGTAAATCCCTGTGGAACTAGTAGTAGTGGCGCGTGAATGAATATGCATCCTAGTCAGACTAAAAAAGGCGGTGCCTAGGTTGTGTCTTCGAAGTACGAATAAAAGTTGGACTTCAACAAGAAAAGAGTTACAAGGAATCTTGTCTTACCATAATTACAAGGATTTATTGTGGGACTCAACTAGGATTGTAAAGCCCATATAAATACAAGTAGTTGATACAGCCGAAATCAGTTATTCACAAACAGAGAGTTGAGAGCATACAAAGGCGATCAAGCAGCTTTCTACGTGAGATAACTGAAGAAGACCACTGGTGGAGCTAAATAGATTGAGTCTATATATTCTGTCTAGGTTCTTGAATTGTAAGTTGTCTTGTTTTGTGCGATCATTGTTTTTACCTATTAGCTTATCGTAGAAGCATTTGTATTAGGTGAATCTTTGAGAGATTACTTTGTAAAGATAGATTTTAGCTTTGTCAAGTGATTAGGATCTAGAGTGTAGCCCCTTGGTTACAGAGTCTTGTAATCAGAAACTTGTTCTTGTTGTTGGTGGATTGAGTTCTAAAATCCCATAGTGTGGGTCGTAGTTTTTTTCTCCCTTGAGCAAGGAGTTTTCCACGTAAAATCCTTGTGTTCCTTGTGCATGTGATTGGCGTGTGTTGGGGTGTTCAATTAGCAAAACTATAGAGGCAAGAACAAGGTTCTTAACTCCGGAGAATCGAGTTCTTGAAACGAAAATCGATGAACACCATTCAACCCCCCCTCCCCCCTCTCCCCTTCTAGTGTTCTTAGGAGGTGCATAGATTATAACAAGTGGTATCTGAGCGGGTCTTCTCATGCTAGGTTAACACCTTGAGAATGATCAGAATTATGAGTGCACCATCTACCATCACTGAAGGACAGTCAGTTCAGAGGCCCCTACAGTTCAATGGGCAGTACTATGCTTGGTGGAAGAATAGGATGGAAAATTACATATGTACTGAAGACTACCAACTATGGCTTATAGTATCAGAAGGAAACTTGATTCCTACTAAAATAGTTGGTGAGGGAGCTGCTGCCAAACAAGAACCTAAGTTGAAAGAGGAGTTCAATGAGGCGGACTATAAGATGATTGAAAAGAATCACAAAGCCAAACGTCTGGTAATTTGTGGTCTTGGCCCTGAGGAGTTTAACAGAGTATCATCTTACAAGACTGCCAAGGAAATTTGGGATACCTTGCAGGTTCCGCATGATGGAACCACTGAAGTGAAGGACTCAAAGAGAAGAATGTTGAAGAGACAATTTCAGTTGTTCTCTATGGGAGAGAAGGAATCAATCCAGGATATGATGACGAGGTTGACCATTATTACTAATGAGATGAGATCCATGGATATGGAGTTTCCAGAAGTAGAGATCGTGGATAAGATTCTAAATGTGCTACCTGAGGCTTGGGAACCCAAGATGACTGCTATCATTGAGTCTAAACCTCTAAGATCTATTAAACTTGAAGAACCGGTTGGTAGCCTGAAACTCATGAGATGATGAAAGATTCGAAAACTAAACCAGCTCTCAAGAGGATAAGACCCTTGCATTTGAAGCAACGAATGAAGCTGATGATTATATGGATCTGCAATCAGTTGAAGCTGCAATGGTTAGCACCTTGAGACAAAAGGTTAACTTGGGAACGTTTAAAGGTTTCAAAAGAAATAGCAAGGAAAACTCTGGAAGGAAGAACATAGTCGACAGTCCTGACTACTCAGAATGCTTTAAGTGCTTCAAGAAGGATCATGTTGTTATAGATTGTCCTATGTGGTAAGCAGAATGGATGAAAAACATAGCAACCAAGGAAAAAGAAAAGGAGGCGTCAAAGGAGAATGACAAAGATAAGAAGAAGGTAAGACGACCTCCGAACTTCAGAGCAGAAAGAAGGAAAAGAAAGGAAGCTTTCTATGCAACATGGGGACTTACTGACAGTGAGTCTGATTACGAGAAGGAATCTGGAGATGAGACACTACTAGCACTGATGGGGTTGACAAATGTTGGTTCAGATGAAGAAGGTCCTCCGAGTTTCAGAGGAGGAAGAGATCCCTCAAAGCCACATGTGTTCAATGGGACTAACTACAAGTGCTGGAAGAAGCAGATGAAAAACTTTCTTCAAGCAATAGATTATAGTCTCTGGTTGATCGTGAAAAGAGGACCTCATGTTCCTGTAAAGAGAGCAGAAAATGGGGTTCTGGTGCCAAAGAAAGTAGAAGAACTAGATCCTCAAGATCTAGACCGGCTACAGGTAAACTCCAAAGCTGAATTGTACCGAAGAAGAGGGCTGACTACTGATGTGCTGGCAAGGATACTTGAATATAAGTCTGTTAAGGAAGTATGGGAAAAGCTGAAAGAGATGTACACAGACGACGAACTGAAGAAGGACTCAGCCCTTATGGCAATTGATGGAGTTGAAGCTGCTCATTCAGCAGAGGTATGTCTATCTGATCTTAAGGAAAATCTTCACATATACTCTACAGAAAATTTGATCTTAATCACTGCCACTTTAATTGAGGGCTATGAAAAGGAGAAAATTGAAAAAGATAGATTAACTGAAGATTTAAGTAATCTAAGAACTAAGCACAAGAGTCTTCAAGAACAAAACATTGAACTGGAAGAAATCAATGCCATTTTAAAAGGGCAGACTCTTGTGTCAACCTCTAAGATCACTGAACTGGAATTGGAACTTAATAAGTTAAAAGAGAGTATAAATGGTAAGCAAGTAATAAGTGAAGTTCAAACCTTTCTTGAAAAACTAACTTAAAAGAACAAATGAGATTGTGTATCAGAAAACTGAAAAGAACAAGATTTTAAATCAAAAGATTGAAAATCTGAATTTGAGCTTACCAGATTAACAAAATGGAATAAATCCTCTGAGCCAATAAACTGGGTTCTTGAAAGTCAAAACAAGGGAAAACAAGGACTAGGATTCAAGAAACCATTGCCTCCATATAATCCTAAGAGCAAGTATGTGGGATTGCCTTGCAACATGTTGTGTACCTTTAGTGGTGAAACTAGACACTACAAACAAAGGCTCACGAATGCAAGCAAGGCAAAGGCCGAGAATAAAAGAAGTGTTCTACCTAAATGGGCTAAACATGATTTGATTTATCCATTCTCTCATTAAAAGGGACCCAAGCTTGTCTGGGTTCCTAAAGCTAGCCCTTAATCTGTTTTGCAGGCTGGAGTGAGGGAGAACAACCCAAGTTGGATTCTTTATAGCGGTTGTTCAAGGCACAAGACAGGAGATAGAAGAAACTTTCTCTCACTCGCATCATTTCAAGGAGGCAAGGTAGCCTTCGGAGGAGGTAAAAGTGGTCAAATCGTAGGAATTGGAAAAGTTGGGAGAACTCTGGATCAAGAAATTGAAAATGTATACTGTGTCGATGGTCTCAGACACAACCTGCTGAGTATCTCTCAACTGTGTGATAGAGGAAATGAAGTGAGTTTCTCCTCTGTAGGATGTATTGTGAAGAATCTACAGAGTGGAGAAATTTTTATGGAATGAAAAAGGGTGAACAATGTGTACAAAGCATCACTGAAATCACTGCCTGAAAACAACTTAACATGCTTGAACGTGTAAGAAAGTGATTCTCAGCTGTGGCACAAAAGAATGGGTTATGCAAGTCTCTCACAACTGAATAAGCTTGTATCTAAGGAGCTGGTTCGTGGACTGCCTAGCAAGAGATTTGAAAACATAAAAATGTGTGATGCTTGTGTAAGGGGGAAGCATGTGAAATCATCCTTTAAGTCAAAGCAAGTGGTAAGTACATCAAAACCACTGGAATTGTTGCATATGGATCTGTGTGGACCTATAAGAGTCAGGAGCAGAGGAGGAAAGATGTTTGTGTTCGTAATTGTTGATGACTACTCTAGGCACACATGGACCTTGTTCTTGGCATCTAAAGATGAAGCCTTTGACAGCTTCAAAGACTGGGCTGGTGCTGTGCAGAAAAGGTTAAGCCTAGATCAGTATTAGATCCGATCATGGAACGGAGTTTGAAAACTCAAAATTCTCTGAGTATTGTGCAAAATACAGCATTGATCATAATTTATCTGCACTAAGAACTCCACAGCAAAATGGAGTGGTTGAAAGGAAGAACATGTCTCTGGAGGATATGGCAAGGACTATGCTGCTGTCAAGTGGGCTTGCCAGAAACTTTTGGGCTGAAGCAATAAACATTGCATGCTATTTGCTGAACAGATGCTCCATCAGATCTATTCTTGAGAAGACCCCATATGAGCTACTCAGAGGAAGAAAACCGAATATTGCACATCTGAGACCCTTTGGCTGTAAATGCTTTGTCCACAACAATGGAAATGAACCATTGGGGAAATTTGATGCTAGAAGTGATGAGGCAATATTTCTTGGTTATTCTACTCAAAGCAAAGCATACAAAGTGTTTAATAAAAGATCACAAACAGTGGAGGAAAGTATGCATGTGGTATTTGATGAATCCGATAAGGCATTAGGTGAAAATGAGGTAAATGATCAAGCGATTGGCCTTAGTCGAGAAGATGGTGCAGCTGACTCTCAAGATTCAGAAGATAAAGAAACATCAGGTGAGAATTCAACTTCACGAAAACAAGAAGTCAATATGACAGGGGGAACATCAGATGAAGTCGATGATCCAGTACGTCAGGAAGAACCTACCCAAAGTGATGCTGAAGGTTCTTCTTGTCATATTCAACCCAAACCATAGAAACACCAAAGTTCTCAACCTTTGGAGAATGTTCTATCAGATCTAGATACTGGAATCATGACCGGGTCAGCCTTGAAGAACTTCTGTGCATTCTTTGCATTCCTTTCATCTCTGGAACCAATGAATGTAAAAGAAGCTCTAGAAGATCCCGAGTGGATTCTAGCCATGCAGGATGAACTTCATCAGTTTGAGAGAAGCAAAGTGTGGCACCTGGTTCCTAAGCCGAAGGACAGATCAATAATCGGAACAAAATGGGTGTTCAGAAATAAACTGGATGAGCATGGTATAGTGACAAGAAACAAGGCAAGACTAGTAGGTAAAGGATACAGTCAGGAAGAAGGAATTGACTATGATGAAACTTTTGCACCTGCGGCAAGAATGGAAGCCATTAGAATGTTGATTGCGTTTGCTACATACATGGAGTTCACACTGTATCAGATGGATGTGAAAATTCCTTGCTGAATGGCTACCTAAATGAAGAGGTCTATGTAATACAGCCACCAGGCTTTGTGAGTAATGAATTTCCTGATAATTTTTACAAAATGGACAAGGCACTCTATGGATTAAAGAAAGCTCCTAGAGCCAGGTATGAAAGACTTTCAGGATTCCTACTGAAGAATGGTTTTTCAAGAGGAAAGATTGATAATACATTATTCCTGAAGAAGAAAGGAAAGGATCTATTGGTGGTTCAAGTATATGTTGATGATATCATTTTTGGAGCCACTGATGAGGAGCTATGCAAGGGGTTTGCTGATCTGATGGGAAGTGAATTTGAAATGAGCATGATGGGGGAACTAAATTTCTTCGTAGGACTGCAGATAAAGCAGAAGCCTGAAGGGACCATGATTCATCAACAAAAATATGTCAAGGAACTTCTGAAGAAATTTGACATGGAAAGAGCAAAAGAAATGACTACTCCTATTGCTCCTGGAATAAAGCTTGATATGGATGCACTAGGTCTTTCAACCAATGAGACAAAATATAGAGAAATCATAGGTTCACTTCTATATCTCACAACTAGTCGACCTGATATTGTATACAGTGTGGGACTGTGTGCTAGATTTCAGTCCAAGCCTAGGGAGTCGCATTTGACAGCTGTGAAGAGGATCTTGAGATACTTGAAAGGAACTCAGGATCTATGTCTATGGTACCCAAGGGGAGATACTTTTGAACTAATTGGTTTTGCCGATGCAGACTATGCATGTCACTTGGTGGACAGGAAAAGCACTTCAAGAATGGCACACTTTCTTGGGCAACAAAGAAGTAAAATTCAGTAGCCTTGTCTACTGCAGAAGCTGAGTATGTAGCAGCTGCATCATGCTGCTCACAATTGCTATGCATCAAACAACAGTTGGAGGACTTTGGAATTAAGTGTGGAGCAGTGCCAATTTTCTGTGATAATACAAGTGCAGTCAATATAGCCAAGAACCCAGTACAACATAAAAGAACAAAGCATATTGATATTAGACACCATTTTCTTAGAGATAATGTAGAAAATGGTCTGATTACCATGAATTCTTGCAAGACTGAAGACCAGATTGCTGACATATTTACCAAAGCATTGAACAAAGTGCAGTTTGAGAGGAACAGGTTGGAGTTAGGGATGACCAAAATACACGGATGACCCAGTAGTTGTCCCTCAATGATTGGTTAGTTAAGTGTTCAATGATTTGTTTGTAACATTTGTTATTATTGTCCAATCTAATATTGTACTTTATTAAGTATACTTCTTCAGCTGATGAGAACCAGGTGAGGCTAATGTGATCCCATGAAGAACCTACTATGTACTTAGAAGGAACCGACTGAAGCATGAGGAATCATGTCCAGGTACAATCACACTGCCTTGCATGATAGAAGTCATAACTGAAATCAATTGTCAATTATACGTGTGTCAATGGAGACTTTCCATGTTCTTATAACTGTCCTAAATTATAGGAACACATTCCTTTTTGGGTTAGACTTCTATTAGACTTTGAATGGACCCCACTACTTGAAAAGGTTTTATTTGGGCAGGTCTAGTAACCGTCAAATCTGTAACTTTTTTCCCGGTTCTCAAAAAGTTCAAAAGGTTGTTTTTGGACTGTTTCTGCCATCATTACTTTGTGTTCCCCAGACAACCTCTCATCACCCTTACCCGTTCTCTCTTCCTTGTTTGATAAACACAAAATACATACATTTGCCAACAGTTTCCCTCTACTCCACCAAATTTCTCTCTCTAAAATCAAACCGAACAAACTCCGTCGTCCTATTTTCAAAACCCTAATTACTCTCATCATGTCTCAAGAACAGTCCATCTCAACATCACCTACCAAAACCCTCAAGAAATCAACTCCAAAACCTCCTCCCTCCACTCTTGCAGAGAGAATTGTCAGGGCTAGGTCAATGTTTCTCAAAAAGGGTGAAAAGAAGTTGGTCAAGAAGATGATGGCCGGATCTTTGTCGACTACGTCTACAGAACAAGTTTCTTCTGAAAGATCGGTTGAGGTAATACCTGACTCCACTCTATCTGCTTCTGTCGATCTAGAAGGTGTAAAAAGTCCTGGAAAAGTGAGTACCGAAACATTAGTAAAAGGACTAGATGAAATCGTAGGAAAAGTAGAGTCCTGTGATAAAATTGATAGGGGGAAGGTAGTTGAGGAGAAACAACATGATGTTCAGGAGGAACCTAAGGCTGGTATGCATGTGCCTGTAGTAGCTGAGACTGTGTCGGAGGTTGATGTAGTGGGAAAAGTGTTAGAAAAGCTGAGGGAAGAGGATTTTGTTGAGTCCCTTAAAGAACAAGTTGATGAACCCAGTTCTAGTGCTGTTCTTACTGAGAAAAGTAAATGGTTGTCTGTACTTGAAGGTCCAGTTGTTGGAGGACCTAGATCTGTTGAGGCCTCACGGGATTTGAGCAAAGAACCTGGTACTTGCCCAGATCCTACAGAGGCTGATGACGCAGAACTCAAGTGGACAGACTCTGAAGAGGATAAGGATGAGGAAGTTGTAGAAGAAAAAGGTGAAAGTAAGGAAAGTACAGAGAAAGCTGAAGAAACAAAGAGAAAAAGTGTGAAAAGAAGGTTTGGTGAGGAGGATGAAAGGCTGATATGTGAAGGAGAGGAAGAAGAAGTGGTGTTTGTGAGTGAAAACAGAGTGGAGCCTGACAAGAGAAGAAGATTGGTAAGAGGGGGAATGCCGGTATCTAAAAGCTGGTTAGTAGATGAATCTAGTGAGGAGAGTGATGGCAAAGCTGTGGTAGAGCCAGTGGCAAGAAGAGTAGGAACTAGGTCTGCTCTGAAACATAGTTGGTGAAAGTGGGAAAGCTTGAAAAAACAGTTAAAAATGTGAGGGATAGAGAAGTGGAAAAACAGAAGAAGAATGAGAAAATGGCTGAGGAGGCCAAAGAAGAAAGTGATGAAGCCGGTAGCTATGTGGAGCCAAGTGACTCTGAGACTGATAGTGAGATGGAGAGCAGGAAAAGAAGAAGAGGTTCTGAGGAAGAGGTTGACCAGGTGACCTTCTTTTCCAAGCACCAGGTGCTTGCTGGCAGCATTCTGCACGATGAGAAGGAGCATCACATGAAACCCTTACTCAGGATTATTGGTGATCAAGGGTGGCTGAGCTTGTTTGGAAACAAAGACAGGATATTGTTCTCTGATGAGATCAAAGAATTTTATACAAATTGCAGGGCTGCAGCCAGGAGAGTGTTCACAATGGTGAAGGGAGTTCAAATTGAGTTTGGAAGAACTGAGCTGGGGTGATCCTTGATGTGCCTGCTGAAGGTTATTGCAGGTACATTAAGCTGAAGTGGCCAAAGAGGACAGACGGGGTAACTCCTCTTAGTATGGTCAAGAAATTTTCAGGGAAACCAAAGCTCAGGAAATAAAGGAAAGTAGAAAAAAAGGAGATGGAACCAGCACATCAGTTGCTCTTTGAGTTTGTGCATCGGTTCCTCCTGCCTAGGGGAGAAAGAAACAGTGAAGCCAGTGCTCTGGACTTAACCTATATGGACTTGCTGGATAGGGGGTGAGAATCAACTTGCCTGGTCTAAATATCAGACATATCAAGTGGATTGCAGATACTGACCAAAATCCACATTCATTAGTGCATTCCTATGTCCTTCAACAGGTTCTAGAGCATTTTGGGGTTCCATTGGAAGCAGGGAAGAAGCCTACAATTCATCAGATATTTGGGTATAATGTGCTTAAGAGCTGTGACTTCTTCAAAGAAAGGAGAGCTTCCAAGAAGCCCATGCAGGTTAAGCAAGAGCAGTCTGAGGAAAGTGAGGATTATGGACCCGAGGAAGCCATTACAGCTGTGAAGGAACTGGAGAGCCATGTTCTTGAAGTAAACACAGAAAATGCTGAGCTTCACAGAAAGCTGGAGTTGAACGATCAAGAGATTGATCGTTTGAAGATAGATTGCCACAAGTATGAGGCCGAGCTGGTGATGGAGAGGGCCAAAAATACAAAGAACCTTGAGGCACTTATCAAACACTTCAACTTACAGCCGTGAGTCCTCATGTAAGTTGTCTTGTTTTGTGCGATCATTGTTTTTACCTATTAGCTTATCGTAGAAGCATTTGTATTAGGTGAATCTTTGAGAGATTACTTTGTAGCTAGAGTTTAGCTTTGTCAAGTGATTAGGGTCTAGAGTGTAGCCCCTTGGTTACAGAGTCTTGTAATCAGAAACTTGCTCTTGTTGTTAGTGGATTGAGTTCTAAAATCCCAGAATGTGGGTCATGGTTTTTCTCCCTTGAGCAAGGAGTTTTCTACGTAAAATCCTTGTGTTCCTTGTGCATGTGATTGGCGTGTGTTGGGGTGTTAAATTAGCAAAACTATAGAGGCAAGAACAAGATTCTTGACTCTGGAGAATCGAGTTCTTGAAACGAAAATCGGTGGACACTATTCAACCCTTCCCCCTTCTAGTGTCCTTAAGAGGTGCATAGATTATAACAATATGTTATTTCGTTAATCTACCTCACTAAACACTCAAAGGGACTCAATAGAGCCCTTGATAGGGTTATGACCACGGAGGAGAAATGTTGTTCTGGTTGAATGGAGCGAATTCAAACTTAGGGAAAGATGTTTTGACTTTATATCTTAAATTCTGGTGTATCACAATTGTAAACGACCAGGAAAGCTCGTGGTACGACTCAATCCGCACATCATGACACTAGACAAGTATGGTCGTGGATAGATGTCATTGAGTTACACTATCTAGTGCAAAAGAGCGTTGTAATGGAACGATCTACTTTGGAGGATTGCAACATCTAGGCGCTATCTGAATCTACCTAGCTATTACTCTATATTTCTCAATGTATGTGAAGGTGGATGATCGGGCTGGAGTTTAAGAAGTAAGGAAAAACTTGAAATTTTTTGTTTAAAATAAATGTACAAATTTATATGATTGTAAATTATATCATAAAATTAAATTATTACTAAATATAAAAATATGTTTTTTTTTTGTGACTGATTAAAAAGAAGAGACTTTCAGATAAAATGATATAGATAGACTATAGTTTTTCTTCTATTTTTGAGTCCCCTTCTTCTCTCTCTCTCTTTTTTTTTTTTTGGTCCGTCCTTTTTCTAGTCCCATAGCCATGTTTCATCAACCAGATATTGTTCTTCTATTTCCTACAAAACTTCATCTCTTTTAGGCTCTGAGGATGAAAGCTTGACAAACATCGTTAAACTCTTGCATTATTTTTTCTATTTTATAACCTTTCATGATATGTGATTGTGTGCTAATTCACCCATGATTTGCTCCAACTCAATAAGACTTTTTAATTGTAAGAATATAATGTTTACTAATTTTTTAGCTTCACGGTATAAAAATAATTTATTGTAAAGAGTGTCGACATTTTTCTTGATGGATGGTCTTGATTTCGACTATTGGGAACAAAGTTTTCTTCCAAAGGGAGTATTAAAATCTCCATAATGAACTTTCTATGGTACAAATCTAGAACAGTCAGATATGTGAGTTCTCAATATTAAAGACTTGAATAAACAAAAAGCAGGAGAGATTATAATGAAAGTAACGGTGAT
Source organism: Petunia secreta (assembly GCA_029990175.1). Classification (NCBI taxonomy): domain Eukaryota; kingdom Viridiplantae; phylum Streptophyta; class Magnoliopsida; order Solanales; family Solanaceae; genus Petunia; species Petunia secreta. The sequence goes on along the minus strand of JARKIP010000208.1, from coordinate 111,723 downwards.
GAAAGAATTCTGGTAGGGAGCGCTTTCCTTAAAAATGGGCCTTACACGATATGAATTCGGATTAGTCGGGGCTTCAATGAGGCTACCGGACACCGTGTAAGAAACCAAAAATAAAAACGATGATGAAAGAAAATTTTAGTAAAGTCCCATTTAGGCTTATTACTGTCAAACAACTGAAAAATCAATGAAAATACCTTTTTTTTTTTTCAAATTATCCTCCGAAAGAACATCCAGAAGATCAGAACACCAACATTAAAAGGGAAATATATTTTCTATATTTATCTTCGCAACAAGTCCACATCGAATATCCTCGTCTGTACTGACCAGAAACTCGAACATTGAGACATTTTTACTTCAACAAAACATAAAAAAATTGAGCAAGAGAGCCGCAAATTAACTCTTTTAAGGTTATTCGAGCTTTAATTGGAAAAGGTGTTAAAGTTTCTTTTTAGTTATCGTGATTACTTTTATGGTCTTCCAAAAAATTGAAAGAGGTGTTAAACTTATTTATTTGATGATGTTTGACTGGGATGGAGTTTAAAAAAGAAATATACTCTTAAAACTTGTGCAAGATAAGTTGCAATCATTTGTTTTGATATAAATCATTTTACTAAAATGCAAGAAGTTTAAAGCCAAATTCTTTTTAAATATAGAAGTATGTGATTCTTTTCGGACAGTGAAAGTAACTTTTTGCGGCACCTTTCTGTGTAGCAGACTAACTTTATCAAAATGAAATGAAGTTAGCTTATATATAAATTTAGTGCAGAGAAAATTTACAATGTCGAGTTCTTTTCTATTTCCATTTAAACTTTATATAAATTTAGCGCAGAGAAAATTTGCATGTATATATCGTTTATCAATTTGATACTTTACACTATTGGTGTATCGTATAAGTTAAGCTCGACTACCACTACTAAAAAACAGGGAAAATTCGACTACCACATATTGACCGAAATTCGGTCGAACCACAATTTCGACCGAATTTCGGTCGAACACCTGTGACTATCACAAGTGTTCGACCGAAATTCGGTCGAAATTGTGGTTCGACCGAATTTCGGTCGATAGGCTAAACATAAAGTTGGGCCGGTCGACCGAATTTCGGTCGCCGAAGCGGTCGACCGGCCCGTTATTAAGTCGGGCAGACCAGCTCCAAGAGCTCACTTCTTCTTCCCCAAAAACATTTCACTCTCTTTTAAACCCTCCCCAACCCCCATACACGAAATCCACCATAACCCACCCCCAAAATCAACACTTAAACACAATCTACCCTCCTAATCACTACCCATAACAACAAATTCAAGGTAAATTCTTAATTTTAGGGTTATTTTAATTACTTTGTAAAACTTGAACCCTAACTTTTTAACTCAATTTTTTTGTAGTTTTGAAGCATATAACAAGTGGGGAATCATTTGTAGGTGCTATAGGAGCATAAATCAACGTCGAGGTACGGTTTTTTTTATTTATTTATTTAATCCGAATTTAATTAATTTTTTAATTATTTTTTAACTTTGGCCTATAATGTTGCATATTTAGTTAATTACTAGTTAGCAAACTTTATTGTAGTTTTTGTGATTGTTGAACAACTTGTTTGGTGTTGTTAGCTATTATAAAGTTAGGTTTGTGTTGTTTGGGATAGTTGTAGTTGTTGGTATTGTTTGGTAGTGTTGTTTGCAATGTGTTCTTACCTTGGTATTGCCTTGGTATTTTGACTACTGTGTTAATGATGTGGATTATTTCATCTGCTTACATGTTTAAGTTCTGTAACCATGTCAAAGCTGATGGTTGGCATTCCTACTTCAACATAGATGATGTTTTGTCTTTTTCAGTCTAATTCAATTGGATCTGCTCAAAATGTGATCAGTATGGAGGGACAAATCATTTAAGTAGTGCAAGTGTGTAGTCCAACGGATAGGGGAACTTGGGGAAGGGAGAAGGGACTGCTGCGAGGAAAATAATGTACACTTGTTTACATCAACCCAAACATAAAAGGGATGTCTTTATTTCAAATGTTATCAGTTAACCTTAGTTGATTAATATATATTCTTTCCTCATTTTATAAGAAACAAACTACATCCAGAATTAATAAGAAAAACAACACTAAGTACTTTCCTTAGTTGTTTTAGTAGTTAATATAGCTCCCATTCCCAACTAGGTGCACTGCATTTCTTAGCTACTATGGAGGAAACACAAAAAACAAATACTTCTCTGAAAGTTCTAATGGTTCCATGGCTTGTCAATGAATGTGTGTATTTAATCTATTTAACCCGCCTATTTTTTTTTGCAAAGAATGTGTTTATTTAATCTATTTAACCCGTCTAATTTTTGTGCAATGAATGTGTCAACAGGAATGAAGAATTTGTTTTCAGGAAAGAAGGGGCCTAAACAGGCAGCTGAGCCTTCACGTGAGCCGGCACAGCAGGAGACTCGTCCCCCTCTGGTGTTTTCAAGAAGGAAGGGGAAAGGAAAGGCAGGTGAGCCTTCAGGTGAGACGACACAGGAAACTCCTACCTCTCAGGTGCCGCATCACCTTCCCACCGGAGCACCAGCAGCAAACAGTCCGGATTTTTTCAGGCCGCCCGGCATGTCCAGGGTGCCGCATTCGCTTCCCACAGGAGCACCTGCCGGATACAGTCCCGGTTTTTTCAGGCCACCTGGCATGCCTCAGAGCCATCCTGGTTGGAGGCATCACTTCAGTAGTTATGACATGACTGAGAGCCAGGACGGTCCATCCCAGGGCGTCTCCGGACTAGGCGATCCCACACAGTCCACTAGTACGTCTGGGTCGACTCAGCCGCCTTCCGACCCATCTAGCCCTACCTGCCCTTCGGTACAGCAGGAGATTCCTTACTATGATCCCAGATCGCCATATTACATCGGTGAGCCTGGCACTTGGGAAGACGGGCGTTTGATTATTTATCCCGAGGGGGATAAGAGGTAAGTATAGTATTTATGAAGTTCTTATCTATTTAGCAGTAAGCTTTTAAATATTAGTATTTCTATTAACCCGTCTGTTTTTTTACGTAGCTTTTGCCCCAACACTGATGCTACTCCTATGCTGACGAAATGCATGAAATCTCAATGGAAGGAATCATGGCCATCCTGGGGCGCTGTGCCCCCTCAAGTAAAGCAACAGATAATGCAAGCTTTTGAGGTGATAAATATGCATACGGTATTCCACTGATAGCAGATTTTCTTAATGATTATGTTTAAATAAAATATTTTGATGAATGGCTTGCAGGTTCAGTGTAAGTGGCATCCGGCTCTGGACTATAAAATCTGTTCTAACTTCCATAAGAAATGCGCGGAATTGTACAAGAACGCAATGTATGGTGCGCGCAAAAGAGGGAAAATGCCCGGCTTCCTCTATGATCCTCAATGGAGAGAGCTGCAGCAGTATTGGGATACTCCCGAATTTCAGGCCAAGAGCGAACAAGGGAAGAAAGCTCGGGCATCTACTAAGGGTGGATCGCTGCATACCGGTGGCGCAGTTAGCGCTGCGACGCAGAAGATGCGCTTGGTAAAGTAATTTAATTTGTAAGAATTACTATAATAGTTTATTTTATATCTAACTTGTTCTCTTCTTTAATTTGTAGGAAAAGCAACAAAATCGGACTATTCCACTATCTGAAATGCACAAGATCCGCCATATAAAGAAAGATAAAAAGGGCGGAGAAACATGGGTCGAGCCCCGAGCACAAGAGGCCTGGGTAAGTACTTAAATTTAAACTAAAGTCGCGCCAATCCTTCAAGTTTAAAACTTCATAGTTCTACCGTTCATATATTTATGTTTTTCAGGAAAAAGCTACAAAGGCCTATGAGGACTGGACCGCGACTCAGCAATCTGAATGCGAAAGCAGTACCCCAGTACCGCTAACGCTCGAGCAAGAAACCAACTTATGGTTGGAAGCGGTCGGAGGGGCGAAGAAGGGGTCAGCTTATGGCATTGGAACTCTGTATTCATCTGCCAAGAATAAATCGAACTATTTGGGCTCGTGTTCAAGTGCTCCTGCAAGCTCTGCTCCCGCTCCAGAAATGACTCGGATGCAAGCGGAGATCGAAGAACTGAGAAGACAAAATGAAGCTATGCGCTTAGCACAGGAGGCGCATCAGAGAGAAGTGCATGAAATGATGCGCGCATCACAGGAGGCGCATCAGAGAGAAATGCAAGAAATGATGCAAGAGCTCCTCAGGAACCAGAAAAAAGGCAAAGGAAAGCGTGATAGCTCGGGAAAGGGAAAGAGCAAGAGCAGACATCGCCACCATTCACCATCTCATTCTGATGACGGGTCTAGTTCGGCTTCTAGCCATTAGTAGTGAAAGTTGAACTTTAAACTGTTTGTTTAGTTTGTTTGAAAATTGTAAAACTTGAACGAATGTTGAATGACTCCTTTCTATTGTTTGGCTTTGTTAGCCTTGTTTGAATAGCGTTTATGAATGTCTTGTGACTGGTTTTTCTGCGTGTTTACAGGTGGTGTAGGCTAATTTCAGCTTTTATGTTGCAGGTAATTACAGGTGTTCGACCGAATTTCGGTCGAAACTTGGTCAAAAAATAATACCAGCCTTTCGACCGAAATTCGGTCGAAATCCTGTTCGACCGAATTTCAGTCGAAGGCCTATTTTCGACCTTAATTTTTTCGACCACCACAATCGGTCGAAATACGGTCGATGCGTCGACCGAATTTCGACCGATTGGGCGGTCGAAAATCCCGGTTTTTTTAGTAGTGTACTTGCTTAAGACACAAGGGCATACCGAGAAAGCTTGAATGAGCTTAACCCTTATTCATCCAGGAATCGACACTGGGTATATAACCAGGCGCGAGCGGTTTGCCATTTTGATCCCACCGTTTTTTTAAAAAATAATAATAATCGGCCTCATCTTTATTATTTTTTGGGTTGGCCTTTGTTATGCTAATATGTTTTCAGTAGCACGTCTTACCTATTAGACAGGTAAATTGTCAGGATCAATAGGTCAAATAGTACCGAAAGTTTTGTCGATAAGTCATGTTTGTTTAATGTATAATATTATTAGTTGGTGCATTTTTTAATACTAATTTGATGTGTTTTGATGATACATGAATGGTTATGACAATTAAAGTTTGACATTTAACCTATAAAGTTGATTCAATATAGTCTCTTAATGTACGTTATGTTTTTTAAATGTTATTTGTGTTTTTGCTGTTGCTTCAAAGTCCTAACATAAATTTTGCTTATGAGGCAAGAGTTGTAAATTGTCTCACATGTTAGACATGGTGAGGTAATGTAAAGTGATGTCCATGGGGAATAATTTGTGATTCCAAAGTGTCTTCGGTAAGTATTGTCTATAAAGCAGAAGTTTTTAAAAATCACTAAGACATGCATAAAATATTTACGCCTAAGTGTTGCTTATTTGTCGGAAGTTCCGAAAGTTCCAGACAATTCAGTATGAGGAGATGAGAGCAGAGAAGGAATAATTATAAGTGTTGCTTATATGTCACAAGTTCAAAGAAATTTTAAAAGACATGCTATTTTGAAAGAGACTAAGTGTTGTTTATCAGTCAAAAGTTCAGTGCAATTCAATTAGAAAGGGGAGGGATTGCTGTTTTTTATTAGTGAGGACACTTTCATTTCAACAATTAGAAAGTTGGGGGAGTCATGGATAACCATAAAAGATTTGCTCGAAAGTTTTAATACTATGTGTTGCCTATCCGTCAAGAATTCAAGACTGGTACCCCATGCTAAGTCAACTTTTCTCATAAAATTAAAGAAATGGTAAAGGCGGGTAATAGCAACACGCGTCTCAGCTGTTTAAGTTGGCGGTATTTTTGTGCTATTGTTATTCATTAGACTAGGGAAGGCTATTTTTGCTAAAATTTCGTTAAGCGGTGTCAAAATTCCAATCCATTCTCTTAACTGTCGTACTTTCGTTTCTAGCTATTCATCCTTTTAGCTAACAGGCCTAACTGATTTTTGTTGTTCATGGGTCGACATCTTGCCTTTAGGCTGATGGACCTAAAATTTTCATTTCAGGATATAGTCTAGTAGTAATTTGTAAAAATTTTGTGTAGGGGCCTGTTTGGCGCGCGCTAATTGATTTGTAGCCGTCAAAAACAAATTCGCTGAGAAATAGCTACCTCCGGACAAATCCCAGTATAAATACTGGGGCTTTGAACAAACCTTGTTCTTGTTCAAAGCCCCAGTATTTATACTGGAAAGCTTTAGTAAACTAACCCAGTATAAAATACTGGGACTTTGAACAAGTTTTGTTCAAGGCCCCAGCATTTTGTTATGGGACTTTGTATAAAGCTTCAGTCCCATAACAAAATGCTGGGGCTGTGAACAAAACTTGTTCAAAGCCCCAGCATTTTGTTATGGGACTGAAGCTTTATATATAAAGTCTCATAACAAAATAATAGGATTTATCCCTTTATGGGATTTATCCCTTTGATGAGACCTTTTTTATGGGAATAAATCTCATTATTTTGTTATGGGATAAAGTCCCATAACAAAATAATGGGATCTTTGAACATGTTAGTTCAAGGTCCCATTATTTTGTTATGGGATTATTTTGTTATGAGACTTCTTCAGTCCCATAACAAAATACTGGGGCTTTGAACAAAACTCGTCTGGGGTGTTTTTCCAACGCTAATAGAGCTTAAGTGTGCGCGCGAATTTTTGGCTATTCTTCAATGAATTTTGAAACAATGGATAGTCCCCAAAGAGTGCGTCCAAAAATGGCTACTGATCAAAATTATCCTAGTAATTCCGAGTGATTTTGATTAAAAAAAATTACCGTGTGGAGTGGTTTTGTAGAAATGCCCGCGCTAAGTAATATTTTAGCAAAATACCCTTTTTAGTCCGGAGCCAAGACTTTAAGGCAAAAATCTTGTAAGTCTTGGCAATTGCCAATACTTCAAGGGCAAGTACTGTTTTGCTAGTACTTCAAGTTATATGCGCGGGAATGCATGGAAAGACTGGAAGGGGCAAGTCTTGCCAATTGCCAAGACTTACGACCAAGTGCGGCAAGTATTGCCTTTTGCCAACGCTTTAAGGGTACGTGTTGGCAAATATAGAGAGGTCAAAAGTAAGTTGCCAAGACTTACGACCAAATGCGGCAAGTATTGCCTTTTGCCAACACTTGAAGGGATAAGCTTTGAAAAGCAGAGAGATATAAAGGCAAGTCTTGGCCCCGACCTAAAATTTTGACAGGAGTGTTTCCTTCCGAATTTTTTTTATTAAACCTTAATAGGGGCATTTTTGCAAAACCCTTGTTAGCGCGGGCAAAAAGGCAAAACATTGCTTATGGTGTCATATTTTTTTGCAAATAGACCGATTTTGATAACTAGACAGTTTTTAAATCACTTATAATCATTAATTACAAACTTTTGGAGAAACACCCATATTTCAAAAATACACATTTTTTTAAGACTAGTCACAGGATAATATTCTAATAATTAGAACTAAACTCCCAATTTTTTTTTTGAGGTTTAGTTTAAAGTTCTAGAAAATTTCCAAGATATTTGAACTAAAATTTTTAAAAGTCCCACGAAAATTTCCCTAGACTTCATGTTTAGCATTCTCGGGGAAATTTTCTTGGAATTTTGAAAATTTTAGGTCAAAATTGCAGGAAAATTTATTGGACTTTTTGTGTTTCTTAAATCCGGCAAATCTTCTAAAAGTTTTTAAATGAAGACTAGTTTTCATTTAACGCGCTACAAGCTGGCTACGGAGTAATTCAATCTCAGTACTAGATGGGTCAAGAATAACTAAGTAGTCATCGGGCTTCAATATTTCAGCCTCTCAATAAATATTTTCAGAGTTAGAAAAATTCATTATCTCTATCTATATATATATTGATTGTTCTAGTAGTTGGATATGGATATCGTTTGAGTCAGTTTAATAACATTTGTATCTTTGAATGATGAGGTTAGGGATTCAAGTGTTGAGGTGGGATGTCTGTCATAAACTGAACTTTGTTCTTCTATGCACTACAAGAAAAAGGCTTTTCAGGGACCGGTATTTAAGGACGAGTTAAAAATCTGGTCTCAAAAAACGTACTTATAAGGACGAGATTCCTTTATGGTCCTTAAGTTTCGATTTTCAAAATTATATTAACGAAGGGACTAAATCTGGTCCTAAAATGATAAAGCATATGGTCCTTAATTGCTAAAAAATCGAGCGGGAACAAGGCATTAACACTAAAAAAAATTGACCTGAAATTTTTTTAAAAAAACAAATAAGTAAAATTGCTAAATGGTACTCCGCTAAAAAGTAAAATTGCTAAATAGTACTCCGCTAAAACCACTCCTCAAGATAATCTCTAAAAAATTAATATACTCTTTTCTCTCAAAATTATCCTTATCTTGATCTCTGTCCATCGCCTCAATTCCGGACGCTGGTAATGAAGATTCAGATCTGAAACTTACAATCACGAATCTCAATGGTTCGCCTTAATGAGTTAGTGTTTTGGACACTGCCCTTTTTGTTATGTGCTCCTCTCGTCCCAGGTCAGATCTAAACTCAAAATTAGGGAGAAAAATTAAGAAGAAGATAACAATGAGCTGTTTTTTGTATTATTATGTAATTTCAGGTATTTGCGGAATTTTGCGATTGCCTTTAGGTCTTCGATTTTATGATTTAGTATCCTCTTCAATTGATTGCAACTTGCAAGTTGGTTAGAACTGCTCACGGGAATTGTACTTGAACAGTTGACTCATGTGCTGATGTTTTGCAGAAATTGGTAGAATTTTGAGGCAATTTTCACTTTCATCTTTGCCTTATTGTGGTGTTTAGTGGTAATTGGAATTATAGACATGTAAAGCTGATATTTTTGGGTACGGATTGTAGGATATAACTAATTAAGAAATGGCTTGTAACTTGAGGGTTTCCAAATCATCATTAAAATTATAAAAATATATATATGAAAATGCCACGCTCTTTAGAATTTACTATCTATAACTTTGTCTCGTAGTATTTGCTAATTCTAATCGAACGTACGAATGAAATGTTTGGCATATCTTTTGATGAGTCCTAGTTGTCAAGATCTACAATTTTTAGTTCTACGTAGCTCTAATCTTTTAATTCTTTATTTAAGTAAATTGCCTAAGCCTATCATCTATACTTTTTGAACTGATACTTTTGGGAGAATGTTTCAGAAAGTGGTTGTTATCAAATTTTGAAGTTTTCTCACAATTTTACCTCTTAGCTGTTTTGCATTTGAAACTTCTTATATTGTGAAAAGGTGAGGAAAATGAAGAGTTAGAGATTTGGCATATCTTTTGATGAGTCCTAGTTGTCAAGATCTACAATTTTTAGTTCTACGTAGTTCTAATATTTTAATTCTTTATTTAAGTAAATTGTCTAAGCCTATCATCTATACTTTTTGAACTGATACTTTTGGGAGAATGTTTCAGAAAGTGGTTGTTATCAAATTTTGAATTTTTCTTACAATTTTACCTCTTAGCTGTTTTGCATTTGAAACTTCTTATATTGTGAAAAGGTGAGGAAAATGAAAAGCTAGAGACTTGGTTTCTTGTTGAAGGCCAATTATAAAGTAACAAGAAGATCATTATATTATATTCCACTATTTATCAGTGACGTGTAGAATCTTATCAAGGCCTATGTACATAAATAGTTGTTAGCAACATAGTAGGAAGGTTGACACTTTTTCCTTGAATGTGAAAAAACAAGCTAGGATTAGTGTTTATTACTAATTTTTTCTTGCATTGAACTACAACACATTAGAATTGGAGCTTTTACATGAATAAGTACTATAATCTGATAGAAAAATAATAAGTACTATAATTTGATAGTGCTCTTTGTTGGTGTGTAGCATTGTTTCTATTACATACAGGGATAAGTTGTGTAATTTTATAATGCTTTGTTGGTGTATCGCATTGCTTTTATTAAATGCAAGGAAAACACGTGATAATACTTTCACTTGGTTTTACAGTCATTCTTCTTGATGATCTTATGTCTTGAAATTTAAAATCAAGAACGTAATTATAGAAGAATGAAAAGAAGTGAAAAAGGTATAACTTGGAGTTGGTATTAGCTTATGAATGGAACACAATTGTATTCATGTATTAAATAGTTTGACGATAAAAATTCCATCATCTCTTTTAGAAGTTACGCAAAGTTTTCTGTTGTTCGTTGTTTCAGAATTTTTTTTTGTTTGTTGTTTTATTACAGATTGGTGATGGTTAAACTATTGATCATGAGGCTTATTCTATTGTAAGCTTAATGCTAATTGGTTTCTCTATTGCTTGTGCACATTAGAAGTTATTCTGCCTCCGAGTTAACTTCGCTAATATTACATCATAAATTTTGGTTTTGGCGCTAATAAATTTGGATTGCTGATGGTATTTATATTCCAAATTTCCAAGTTATGGATTTTAAATCAAAAGAAGATTGATTATGCCATTACATTTATGTAAATTGTTATCCTAAATCTAATGGTGGAAGAGTTTAAAGGCTTGAGCAGCTTCTAGGAAGTTGAGCCTAATGTTTGTTAATACTATATACTACTCTTACTCAAATGTGTTGTAACTTTGTGTATTCTAATGGATTTATCTTCTATAATAGTATGAGATAGAATAAAAATTGGTCCATATGTATTTTTCAGGTCATTTGGGATATACTGTGACTAGATAGCTTCCTGGTTGGGAACATAGCAGATGAACATAACTATATAGGTGAGCGGAGAGGTGAAATGCTACCAGCTTATAGATAGCCACATGCTTTTTTAAAACTCAGTTACTTACATTTGCAACTTTTATTTCCAGTTTGTTCATCTCCAATCTAAAAAAGAATAACAGTTGAATTTAATCAGTCCATTTTTCAGGTGGTTTTAGTTCCCGTAGGACTTCTTTTCTGACAGGTTTAGCAATTGCCTCTTTGTCGAACCAAATTTTGAATGGTCATTGATGCATCAACTCACTATGCTTCTAATTCAGCTCAAGCTTTTTGATGGTTTCTGTGAGACAAACAAACTCTGTTGAGCAGGGAGACGTGTCTGTGAAGACTTCATACAATTTTACAAGTTGGTGGGTTATTTCCCACGATTACACCACTTTACTGTTTTAAGAACCAGTTCCTTAAAATGTGTTCCTTTACTAAACTATATGCGGAATAAAAACTGTAAATAAATGAACACCAGATATTAGCGTGGAAAAACCCCTTGACTCGGGATCAAAAAACCACGACCTACTTCTCAAGTAGGATTTCAACTTCACTATGTAAAAAGACCCACTTGGTTACAAGACTCCCTCTTACTAACCTAGGACTAACTCTAATCCTTTAGTGATCTTTCTCACGATCAGTGAAGTTGTGTCAAGCCACGACTTGAACCAGAAATTTTACAACTCGATTATTGCTTACTACAGTTGAACTAAGACTTGAACTTTTACAAGATTCAATCTAAGGAACATGTTCTAACTTAGTTCTACTGTAGCTAACTGATTACAGAAATAAGCTAATGACTCTTTTAAGCTTTTGCTCGATGCTCTCTGTATTTGTGCACACTTCTATGGCTGATATGCTCCACGTTTTATAGCTCCAGCAGCGAAGAAGTCTTGATCAATTAGAACTCCAAAGCTCCCTTGAGTTTGAGTCCTAATTGGATTCTTCTCTTTAGAATCCGGATCTTCTATCATTTATCCTTTATTTATGCAATCTTTTCGTATCTGTTTAGACCTGCATAATTACCAAGATAAACATTAGTTTTAGGATAATTAATAATATCTCAACTTAAACGATTTTGCATGAATTATCTATTTAGCTGCAGTGATTCAAAGGAACAGGTCCTTTGAATCCGTTCCTCAGTCATCAGTCAAAACTCCAAGCTTATCCAAGCTAACATTTTTCCCCTTTTTGATGATGACAAATTCATAGCATAGCTTTATATCCTTAATGTCCTGAAGTACAACTTAAGCTCAAAAAACAGTTAGTAGAGACTTTATTCATCATTAAGGAACAGATTTTCAACTAGGTATAAGTTTCACGCAAAATCAGACTTACTCTTCCCCCTTTTGGCATCATTGAAAAGGTTGCATAAAAAATATAACTCAAGTATTAGAATTAATCAGCACATGGCCATTGAGGCAACTCAAAATGCAAACATAAATCAGATTAAAGCAACTGCAAGACACTAATATTAGCCATCAAAGACAATTCATTTAATCAAAAGATGAAACCAGGGGATACAAGCAAGTACTACAGAATTATTCAAAGACTAAAGAAGGAAAAGACTAAGGCACTAAACTAGGCAAAATCCCACTGGACAAAAGGTGGCTAAAGGCTAAGGTGGTCAGGATGTGGAAGGACCAGGTCCCTGAGACTTGTTAAGAAACTCAAACATCTGCTTGAGCATTCTCACATTGGTCTCTTTTGCCTTTGTGGCCTCTGCCTTTCAGTAATTCTTCTCCTCTTCCAACCTTACTATTTCAGCAACCTGAATAGCAACCTGTTGCCTAAGTGCCCTCACTTTGTTGTTCAATGGCTGCCTCCCAACACCAGCCTGTGGAGGATCAGCCTGAACTGGCAAATCACAACTGATCAATGTGGCACAACCAAATTTTTCCTTCTTTGTAGCCTTCACTACCCCTTCCAAGGGAATCTTCAATTTTGCAAACACATCAGTTAAGATGAACCCAAACGACAATGAGTGCTTTCTCTTCCTAGCTATCACCCTTTTTATCATGTGGATCATAAAACTGGGCCAGTTGATCTGCTTTTCAGTGTCCAACAGTTCCATAAGGACCAGGTCCATGAAACTGGAAATTCCTCTTTTCTCCTGCCTTGGCATCACAACCTTGTTCACAAAATTCGAACAGTACTTGGTGTTGTGGGTGCATCTCACTTTTCTGCACAGCCCTGGGTTTTTCTTCCCCTTCATTCTCAGCAAACTTCCTAGTGTTCTCCAAATCAGTCAGCAAATTTGTCAAGTCAGGCCAAACCTTCTTGACATAACTGTCATACCCAGTAAAGTGAACACCCAACAGCTCACCAAGTTCCCTGGTATCAAACATTATCACATTTTAATTAACAGTGGTAGTAATCCTGTCATCTTTGATGGAGCAGTTCTTGTAGAACTCTTGCTCCATCCCCTTTGCACACCTGCCAGAGATCTGAAGGACCATGTCCCTCCAGCCCTGAGCATGCAGTTTTTGCAGCAACCATAGCATCCCTTCTTCTTGCACATCAGACAATACTCTACCTTTCAACACCTTCCTGGTAAGCATGTCATCATGAACACAGTGTACAGACTCATCACCTTCAGCTTCACTATCACTTTCATCCCCAGCAAAAGACTCATCACTGTCACTAGCAGAACTTTCAGTCACAACAACTCTTTTAGAGGACCTGGTCCTCTTAGCAGATTTTTCTGCAGCCTTAACAGAACTTCTTGTTACCCGTCTTTGAACAACTTTTTTTTTCTTAAATTTGGGAGCAACCTCCTCAGCATCTGCCATCTCATCATCTTCACCAAGATCATCAAATTCAATATCCTCCACTTCTTCATATTTAACAACCTGTTTTCCTTTCCCTTTTCTGCTCCTTTCTAAAGCAGCAGCTAAATGTTCATCAGCAGCTTTAGCATCACTTCTTGTTCTCCTAACCCCAGAAGCAGGGGTTGAGGCAGAAGGAACAGGTCCTTTTGCCTTGGAGGAACTTTCAACCTTCTTCTTAATTCCGGGCTTATAACTATCACCTATTTTCTTCAACTTAGCAGCAATTTCAGCAGTCACCTGGTCATCAATGGGTCCCTTCCCAGCTAATTTTCTTTTCAGACTTCTAATGTTGATCAAGTCCACCAAAGGCCTATCACTATCACTTATAGCTTCATCAACATCTATAACATTCTCCATGGGTGCTCTAAAAGCAGCCTCGGGAGACCCCGATGACCCATGCATGGGTGCTTCCAACCTCTTAACTGTTTCTTCTTCCCCCTCAAGAACAGCCTCAGACCCCTCTCCCTTTTCTTTCTCATCTATCACAACATTCAGAGGATAGGTAAAATTTACGTGATACTGATACAGAACCATAGCTCGTGACAAATCCTCAACTTGCTCAGCAATTGATTCAGCCGTGGGAACTGGTCCATCCCCCTGAATTTCAGGTTCAGGTATTTGTGGGATTGTTTAAGGAATTTCAGGGTTTAGGTCAGTGGTATCCATGGGTGAAGAAGGATTGAGATTTTGTGGTTGTTCAGTAGTGGGTGCAGTTGAAGAATTATCAGAAGAAAGAGACATTCTTGCAATTCGAATTAAAAGATAATTGACTATTCTTTCTGAAATTTTGAGAATTTAGTTGATGAACAAGGTAAAAGATTAATGGGGGAGAAGGAGTGTATTTATAAGGTGAATTAGGTAGTAAAAATAGAGTAGGAATCGATCACACTTACCTCAGCACAACATGCAACCGTTATGGACTCTTGGGAGTCTCCCGGAGAAATAGAGCCGTTGGGCTGCCAGGTTACCTTTTCAGAGTGGGAACTGTTCCTCCGATGGGACTCTTTTGCAATTTGGATATGGTTAGGAAACTTAGTGGGATTTATCCTAATAACAAGTTACCTATAACCTTTGCACTTCTGAATTAACTGAATAATAACGAGTACATACCTGAGTTTAACACAAAAATTCAGTGTCCTTCTAATTTGCAACATTTTGATCAATATGAAATTCTAATAGCATAAGGGTAACATCATTAAATTTTAGCAACTCTAAATAAGAAATATGGCATAAGAGTATACATTTAAGTATTAAGCTGGACTGAATTATTCATAATGACTTGAATAAAATTCATTTTAAGAGCAATTTTCTAGCCAATTATGAAGTAAAACATTGATGGTTTTATGTGAATTTAATCATCCCTAATTCCAACCTATTTCTTTCAAAATCATCTCTACCTAGAGCTTTTGTAAAAATGTCAGCAATTTACTTTTCAGTGGGACAAAATGCTACGGTGATCAAACCTTTTTCACAATTGTCTCTTAGGAAATGATGTCTTATGTCAATGTGTTTAGTCCTTTTGTGATGCACTGGATTCTTTGTCATATTAATAACACTAGTGTTATCACAATAGATAGGAACAGTTCCGACATCAACACCAAAATCCTGTAATTGTTGTTTGATCCATAACAACTGTGAACAACATGAAGCAGCTGCCACATATTCAGCCTCAGCAGTGGAAAGTGCCACTGAATTTTGTTTCTTGGTTCCCCAAGAAACCAAACACTTGCCAAGAAAATGTGCCATACCTGAGGTACTTTTTCTATCAACTAGGAAACCTGCATAGTCAGCATCAGTATATCCAACAAGATTAAAACTACCACCTTTTGGATACCAAAGTCCCAAGGGACCTGTTCATTTCAGATACCTCAATATTCTTTTAACAGCTTTCAAATGAGATTCCTTAGGATCTAATTGAAACCTAGCACACAAACCAACACTGAACACAATATCAGGTCTACTAGCAGTTAGATAAAGTAGAGAACCTATCATACCCTTATACAATTTTTGATCAACTGATATTCCATGTTCATCAAGATCCAATTTTTTTGCAGTGGCAATAGGTGTGTCAATTTCCTTAGCATTATCCATATCAAATCTTTTAAGTAATTCCTTAACATACTTTTGTTGATGGATCATAGTTCCATTTGAGGTTTGCTTAATTTGTAAACCCAAAAAGAAATTTAGTTCACCCATCATGCTCATCTCAAATTCACTCCCCATCAAGTTTGCAAATTCCTTATTTAAATTTTCACAAGTAGCACCAAAGATTATATCATCTACATAAATTTGAACAATTAAGAGATGCTTACCTTTTTCTTTTAAAAACAATGTACTATCAATTTTACCTCTCTTATATCCATGCTGGAGTAGAAATTTTGATAGTCTTTCATACCATGCTCTTGGTGCCTGCTTGAGCCCATACAAAGCCTTGTCCAACTTGTACACATGTTCAGGAAACTGTTCATTTTCAAAACCTGGAGGTTGCTTGACATACACTTCTTCTTTCAAGTAACCATTCAGAAATGCACTCTTAACATCCATTTGATGTAGAGTAAATTCCATGTATATAGCAAAGGCTATAAGAAGTCAGACTGCTTCCAATCTTGCAACTGGAGCAAAAGTCTCATCATAGTCGATGCCCTCCTCTTGACTATATCCCTGAACGACTAGCCTGGCTTTATTTCTTGTTACCATGCCATCCTCATCAAGTTTGTTTCTGAAAACCCATTTTGTTCCAATTATGGACTTGTTCCTTGGCTTGGGTTCCAGATGCCAAACTTGACTCCTTTAGAATTGATTCAATTCCTCTTGCATAACATTAATCCAATCAGCATCCTTCAGTACTTCTTTCACATTTTTAGGTTCAACAAGAGATAAGAAAGCACTAAAGGCACACAGATTGTGATTCTTAACTGCTGATCTAGTTTGAACCCCAACAGTCTTATCTGAGATTATTTGATCCACAGGATATGACCCTTGATACTTGTAAGGCTTGGGTGTCAATCTACCGTCAGAAGTCTTCTGCTGAGGAACAGTTCCTGATAGAGTAGCACTACCAGTTTGTGAGGTGGAATCAACATGTGTTCTCCCTGTTTCTGTGCCACTCTTTTCAGTTCTGTCCTGAGGAACAGTTCCTTGCAGTTCACTTCTCATATCCAGAATCTGCACTTGTGGATTAAGTTCAAACTCTTTCAGCATTCCAATTTCTTCATCCTCCTGTACCTGTTCTTGAGTGAGACTATCAGTTTCAACAAATTTAACATGCATGCTTTCTTCAATTTTCAATGTTTTCTTGTTAAACACCCTATAAGATTTACTACTCCCTCCGTCCCAATTTGTTTGTCGTAGTTTGACTTGGCACAAAGTTTAATAAAGAAGGGAAGACTTTTGAAACTTGTGGTCTAAAATAAGCCATAGATATTTGTGTGGCTATAAATGAGTCATAAAGTAACTTTAGAGTTGAATTGTTACCAAATTTAGAAATATGACAATCTTTTTAGGATGGACTAATAAGGAAAGTATGACAAACAAAGTGGGACAGAGGGAGTATTTAAAGAATAACCAACAAATATTCCCTCATCACTTCTAGGATCAAATTTTCCCAGGGCATCTTTCCCATTGTTATGTATAAAACATTTGCAACCAAAAGCCCTAAGATGAGAGATATTGGGTTTTCTTCCCTTAAGCAATTCATGTGGGGTCTTTTCTATTAATGGCCTTGTCATACATCTATTTATTATGTAGCATGCAGTATTAATAGTCTCAGCCCAAAAGTGTTGTGGAAGATTTCCAGATATTAACATAGTCCTTGCCATTTCCTCCAAAGTACTATTTTTTCTTTCCACTACACCATTTTGTTGTGGAGTTCTAGGTGAAGAAAAATTATGATTAATGTCATTTTCATTACAAAAATTGAAAAACATATGATTTTCAAATTCAGTTCCATGATCTGACCTAATGGAAACAATATGATTATCTAGAGTTCTTTGAGCTTTGTTAGCAAAAATTGAAAATGCATTAAATGCTTCTTCTTTAGATGCAAGAAATATAGTCCATGTAAATTTGGAGTAATCATCCACCAATACCATAACATACTTCTTACCTCCACGATTCATTGTTCTTATTGGACCACATAAATCCATATGGACCAGTTCCAAAAGTTTAGTGGTACTTACCTGTTAAGGATTAGTGGTACGAAGGAGGATTTTACCTGCTTCCCCTGGCACATGCTTCACATAATTTTTCATCATTAAACTTGATATTAGGAAGACCTATCACCAAGTCCTTGGACACAAGTTTGTTTAATTGTGAAAGACTAGCATGTCCTAGTCTTTTGTGCCATAGGAGGGGATCATTTTGCACCACACTTAAGCAACTCAAGCTTCCATCAGATAGTGTCAGCAAGTCTACTTTGTAGATGTTTCCATGCCTATTTCCCTGCAAAATAATCTCTCCAGAAGTTTGGTTAGTCACAGTGCATCCAGTAGATGAGAAATTAACATTATTACCTTTGTCACACAATTAAGATATGCTCAATAAGCAATGCTTCAGCCCATCTACTAGAAACACATTATCTATACAGTGTGAATCAGACCTACCTACCTTTCCAATTCCAATGATTTCCCATTTCTTACCATTACCGAAGGAGACACTTCCTCCTTGGAAGGCTGAGAGAGAAAGGAACAGTTCCTTATGTCCTGTCATGTGCCTTGAGCAACCACTGTCCATGTACCATTTGTGGTTTATCTCCTTCACTCTAGCCTGCAAAATAAAACTAGGGGTTAATTTTAAGAACCCAAACTAGTTTGGGTTCCTTTCCTTTAGAAAAAGGATGAATCAGATCTCTCCTAGCCCAGAATGGTAATGGTTTCTTTGTGTTAACAGTTTCCCTTTTTACAGAATGTTGAACAGGTTTATAGGACCTATTCTTCTGTTTCACAGAATTTTGAACAGGTTTATGGGACCTGTTCCTCTGGGCAGCTCTTTTTAAAGATTGACAATTTTCTTTTCGGTGACCAGTGTTCCCACAATGAGTGCATAGCTAGTTTTCAGGAAGTGATAAGTACTTACTCTTTGGATCCCATTTGGATGAACTCTATGCTTTCATGAATCCAATACCTTTCCTGTTACTACTATGATTTTCCTGTAACCATTCTAGTGCTTCAGAAGACTTGTTCCATTCTACAGTTTTTCTTAGTTCCATTTTTGTTTTAACCAAGAATTCTTCTAAAGATCTTATCTTCTCATCCTTTTTACACAGTTCATCAACTGTGACTTTCAGTTTCTCTTCAGCAATGATCTGAAGAGAATTAGCAATACCTTTACCTTTTTCAATTGTTTTAACATTTTCTAATTCCTGAGCAGTTGATTCAAGTGTGAGGATCTGTTCCTCAAGCATGCTAATCTTCCTTTCCAGAAAATTATTTTTAATTACTTCCTCTTTGCATTCTGCTTCTAAGCAATCAATTTTATTATGCAGTTGATAATTGCCATTCCTTAGAGATCTAAATTCATTTAGCACAATATGGAATAGTTTAACCAATTTTTCTCTAGACATGCTTTTTACATCTTCTTTAAGTTTAGAAACAAATACCTCAGCATCTTCTTCATTTTCTGAATCTCCAAGAGCCATTAGAGCAAGATCCTCATCCAGATCATCATCAGTTATTTCGTCTTCACTGTCTTGCCATCCTGCAACCATTGCTTTGGGATTTCCACTTTTCTTATGGACCTGTTCCCTAGCCTTTTTCTTTTCCTCAATGAATCTCTTCCTCCATTCTCCTTTCATAATTGGACATTTGCTGATGTAGTGCTCCGAGCTTCCACATTTGTGGCATTCTCCAGCCTGTTTCATGTTAGTAGACCTACCCTGTCCACTAATTGCCTTTTTCTTAATCAAATATTTCTGAACACTTTTAGTAATAAGGACCAGGTCCTTATCATCAATAATCTTATCAGCGGCAGTCAAGGCTAGGTTAGGCTCATTTAACTGGAACTCCTATGTTTTTAATCTTTTTCCTTAGTTCATAAGTCTTTAAATTGCCTATAAGTTCATCTAAGGATAGAGTGCTTAAATCTTTGCTTTCTATGATAGCACAAGCTTTGATCTCCCAAGAATCTGGAAGAACCCTAGTTAGAATCTTTTCTACTCTATCTTCCACAGTTAAAACCCTTCCCAAAGAGATAAGTTCAGAAGCAATGGCATTAAATCTAGTATACATTTCAGAGATTGACTCATCTTCTTTCATTTTAAAACTTTCATATCCAGCATAAAGAAGTGTACCTCTGGACCTTTTTACCTGACTTGTTCCTTCGTGTGCAACTTGTAGAGCATCCCAAATCTCCTTTGCAGTGGCATACCCTCTGATTCTAGTGTATTCGTCCGGACTAAGTCCACCAACAAGCCACTTCCTAGCTTTTGCATTCTTTTCCCATTGCTTTATATCTTCAGCATTGCATTCCTTCCTGGTTTTGGGAACATCGTTTCCCTCAGCGTCCTTCTTCATAGGGATCATGAGACCTTCAGTTATTATATCCCACAATTCATAGTCCTCTGCTTGAAGGTGATCACGCATCCTTTCTTTCCACCATGAATAGTATTTCCCATTGAAATAAGGAGCTCTAACCATTGACTGACCCTCACTGTTCTCTCGTGATGTACTCATATAATCCTAGGTGTTAGCCTTTTCAAGGATAACCCGCTCTGATACCAATTGTTATTTCCCACGATTACACCACTTTACTATTTTAAGGACCAGTTCCTTAAAATGTGTTCCTTTACTAAACTATATGCGGAATAAAAACTGTAAGTAAATGAACACCAGATATTAGCATGGAAAAATCCCTTGGCTCAGGATAAAAAAACCACGACCTACTTCTCAAGTAGGATTTCAACTTCACTATGTAAAAAGACCCACTTGGTTACAAGACTCCCTCTTACTAACCTAGGACTAACTCTAATCCTTTAGTGATCTTTCTCACGATCAGTGAAGTTGTGTCAAGTCCACTACTTGAACCAGAAAGTTTACAACTCGATTATTGCTTACTACAATTGAACTAAGACTTGAACTTTTACAAGATTCAATCTAAGGAACAGGTTCTAACTTAGTTCTACTGTAGCTAACTGATTACACAAATAAGCTAATGACTCTTTTAAGCTTTTGCTCGATGCTCTCTGTATTTGTGCACACTTCTATGGCTGATATGCTTCACGTTTTATAGCTCCAGCAGCCAAGAAGTCTTGATCAATTAGAACTCCAAAGCTCCCTTGAGTTTGAGTCCTAATTGGATTCTTCTCTTTAGAATCCGGATCTTCTATCCTTTATCCTTTATTTATGCAATCTTTTCGTATCCGTTTAGACCTGCATAATTACCAAGATAAACATTAGTTTTAGGATAATTAATAATATCTCAACTTAAACGATTTTGCATGAATTATTTATTTAGCTGCAGTGATTCAAAGGAACAGGTCCTTTGAATCCGTTCCTCAATCATCAGTCAAAACTCCAAGCTTATCCAAGCTAACATGGTGTTTATTTTTCTAGGGAAATTAGGAAAAACATTACAGTATAATTATTTGTAGTTCTATAAACTATGTTGTGACTTAGGGGTCTCTTGGGACATGTATATCTTGGCTATACAGTGTTATATAATTAAATATGAACTATGTATATTTATGTATGAAAGTATAATATTATAGTTTTTCTTGTATGCTGTGATTTATCTTTAATTGAATTGTTTTTTCAATATTTACAAAGTAATGGAAATAATTATATATTTTGGGATGGCATTTATTGTACCTAAACTATCAGGGACCAACATTGCTATCTTTAAATCTTTTAAGGACCAGATGTTTGGTCCTAATAAAATTTTTGGGACCAGCTAAATGGTCCCTAAGACATTTTGACACAAAAAGCTACCTGTTTAAGGACCATATTTCTCGTCCATAAAAGTGTCATGAAGACCAGATTTTCACTGGTCGATAAATATCTTTAAGAACTAGCACAAATATCTCGCCGTTATTGACCTTTAACCACGGAAGCTTTAGTGATGGGCGACGACCAGGTTTTCTGGTCGCTATTGGAGAATTAAGGACCAGATCCAGGCTTTTTAGGACCACTTTTCCTATCATTAAAAGCTAATTTTCTTGTAGTGAGGATATATTATAGCACTTCAAGCAGCGAGCTACGAATCATATGAATTAAATGTAATTGCACCCACAACTTCTTTAATTTTTTTTCTTTACCTTCTACTTGTAATTTATAGGTTACTTTTTTAACTCATATCAAGTTTTGAAAAGCTTTCTCTCTCTCTCTCTCTCTCTCTCTCTCTCTTCACTGCATATCTGCATAAAAGAACTTCTGAACTAAAAACCTCTACTTTTTCATTTTATACATAGTTTCGAAGTCTCCATATATTTTAGAAAAAGAAATATATAAGTTAATTAACTTCCTACTATATACATAGTACTATGTCTCTTTATCCAAGTTGAATTTGAAAGAATTGTCTAATAATTTAGGTACCTTGCAATGTTATGCTAACCTCGGTGCGAGGCGGGGTTGAGTACAGTGAATTACTCATGGTCAGGTCCTATCAAGTTAAAGGAATATTAAAAATCACTTCTCTATCAATTTATCAATAAACCCCACACCTATACATTCAAGCTTTAATATTCTTTACAAACAAAAAAAGTTGTTCTATCTCATGTACCATGTTTGGCCTTGACATTTATCCCTTTAGTGGAGATAAGTTTTACCTGTCAAATGTTCTGTTCCAACAATGACATGCAACTCCGTACCATATATTTACAATTAAATTTCCCTAGAACAATGTGTTAGAGCTAAGTCTCACTAACTTAATGTATCAGTTAGTTAAGTGATTTAGTGTATAATTAAGTAATGGGTTAGTTAATTCTAGCTTAGTTAAATGTTGTAGTAGTTATCCTAGTCAGCTTCTATATATAGGAGGTAGTTAAGTTAGCTTGTAAGCTAGACATTTTATTTTTCAGAAATGTGAATTACTTTCTCCCTCTAGAGTTTCTCTCTTCTCTCTCTAAGATTCCAATCATCTTCTTCCTTGATTAACCTAACTCAATATCATATAAGAGCTACGGTAATTGATTCAACTTAGGAGGAAAATAACTGAGCAGTGTAACGTGAGAAGCAAAAGTGTACTGATTCACACAAAAGTTTCCAGAAGTTCCAGAAGGTTCTAGAAGTTTCTAGAGTTTAACTTAGGGATTGGTGCAAAGAAGAAGAACACTATTTTTTTGCATAGAGAAATTAAAGAAGATCTCTGCATTCTGAGGAAATGGCAAGTCAAGCAGGTACAAGCAGCTCCTAGCAAATTTCGGTGTAAGCTTCAACAAAATTGGATCACAATCATTCACTTTACATTCATTATTCGGATACTCTAGGTGCAGTCCTTGTTTCTATTAAGCTTTCTGGTTCAGAAAACTATGCTTTATGGAGAAAATCTATGCGTATTGTATTACTTGGAAGGAATAATCTAGGCTTTGTAACTGGAACTTGTAAAAGGGACAGTTTTCATGAAAGTCTACATGAACTGTGGGATAGATATAATGCTATTGTTTTTGCCTTAGATAATGAATATTGTATCTAGTAATATTTTGAGTAGTGTGATCTATGCATCGTATGCACATAAAGTGTGAGAATATTTTAAGAGAGAGGTTTGACAAGGTAAATACTTCTAGGGCATATTATCTGCATAAAGGAGATAGAAACACTATCCCAGGGAACTGCTTCAGTCTCTACCTATTTTTCTAGACATGGAGAGTTGTGGTATGAGGTTGAAGCATTAGTTCCTCCTCTATCATGTCCCTGTCCAGAATCAAAAGGTTATGCAGGACATTTCCAACAACAGAAACTTTGGTAGTTTCTAATGGCCTAAATGAGTCATTTGATCAGGAAAAGACTCAAGTTTTAATGAACTACCCCTTTGCCAACTATTAATCAAGCATATGCTATAATTATCAATGTAAAGAGTTAGAGAATGATAGGATCCAGTGGTGGTGGCATTATGTATAATAATCATAAAACCACAGCTCTTATGAGTAACAAAGGTCAAAATGAGAGGTCATATGGTTCCAAACAGAAGGTTGGGTATAGAAAACCTCGGGTGGAATGTGAGCCATGTGACTGCAAGGGGAACATCAGAGGCAGCTTCTATAACTCATTGGATATCCAGCTGGAAACCAAGGAAGAAAAGGAACAATCCAAAGGCTAACAATGCTGAGCAAGCTGGCAACTGTAGTGTTTTTAGTACTGGAAGTGTAGTCAACTATACAGGGTATAAACAAGCTCAAAAGAGTCAAGGTCCATAGATTCAAGCCCCCTACAACCATTTCCATGAGGCTACAACTTCATCTGCAGCATGATCATCTAATATGTCTACACGGGTTTCTTCTCAGGCATTTACTCAAGAACAACTGCATCAAATACTTCACATGCTAAACAAAGGGAAAGGTATTGAGTCTTCAGCTCAAGCAGCAGGTACCCTTTCTGCCCATATGTCTAAACTAGTGAAATGTGACTTGATCATAGATATAGGGGCATCAAACCACGTGAAATGTGACTTGATCATAGATATAGGGGCATCAAACCACATGACATATGAGCTGAGCATGTTAATTAAAGTTAAGACCCTAGAAGAAAGTGATAAGAATAAAGTTCACCTATATGCAGGAGATGAGGTTACCATTAAACATATTGGTTTCTCCAAAGTCTGAAAGGATAAACATGTTTTTAATGTACTACATATCCCAGATTTCAAGTACAACTTACTATCAGTTTCTCAGGTTACTAAGAAATTGAGATTTTTAGTGACATTCTTTCATGATCACTGTGTCTTTCAAGACCTCTCCAGTGATCAGGTGTTGGGGACTGGTAGGGCTGAAGAAGGACTCTATGTGCTAAGGCTGTTGATATCATACAAGGAATAAAAGAAAAGTGGTCTACGCACCAAAGTAGTTCAGCTCATAATAGCCTTGTTAATAATGTGTGTGATAGAGTTAATAAAGTTCAAACATGTAGTATTAAGGATGATGTTGCCTTATGGCGTAGAAGGTTAGGTCATGCACCTGTAAAAGTTCTCAAGAAGGCAAATATATTGAATGGTATTATAACAGAAGATCATCATTGTACTGTCTGCCCTATTGCTAAACAAGTAAGACTTCCTACTCAGTTGAGTAAATCCTGTTCTGGTTCCGTACTTGATCTTGTTCATGTGGATGTTTTGGGTCCCTATAAGGTACCTACTCAAGATGGCAAAAGGTACTTCATGACTTTGGTTGATAATTTTTTTAGATGCACATGGATTTTCCTTATAAATAATAAGTCTGAGTCTATTGTACTATTAAGATTTAGGACTCAATTTGGAGTGATACTTAAAACTCTTAGAAGTGACAATGGCACAGAGTTTTTTACACTGAGGTTGCCGAGTTATTAAACAACTATGGGGTAGTACATCAAAGCTCGTGACCTTACTCCCCTCAATAAAATAGGGTAGTTGAGAGAAGGCATGGATATATACTTGAAATAGAAAGAGCTTTTGAGATTTCAAGGTTTTATCCCATTGAAATTCTGGGGAAGATGTGTTTCTGCTATAGTGTATATACTAAACAGACTTCCTACAATGTTGTTGTGTGGTAAGTTTCCCTTTGAAAAGCTATACAACAGAGCTCCCTCCTTGCAACACATTCGAGTTCTTGGCAGTTGTGCTATGCCACTAATGTTTAAAGGTCAGATAAGTTTGGAGCCAAAGTCATACCCTCTGTCATGATGGACTATTCTGCTTCACAAAAAAGCTATTTACTTTATGATCTACAGGCCAAGATATTCTTTGTTAATAGGGATGTGGTATTCAAAGAAACTACTTTTTTCTTTCAAACAAATGCGCTCAGAGTGTTCTCCTCTATTTCCTATCCTAGAATTCAAGGGTGTTAAGTCCACAATATCAGCTGATTCAACTAACATTGCTGATATCTAGAAGATGCACACCTTGATATTGAAGATCCTTCTTCTGGTATGGCAACTGATCCCCTAGCTGCTGATGATGTGTGTGTGACCCTACACTACCAACTGCAGATGACATGCCTTTTCCTGGTCCTTCTATGCCCCTCAAAAAGTCTTCCAGGACCAGCAATCCTCCAATTTGGTGTCAAGACTATGTTCTTCCTGCTAAGATATCCTCCTGCATTTATCCTATCTCTTAGTATGTCTCCTATGATAAATATCATCCTATCTACCAGGGCTTCCTTGCTGCTTATTCAGAAATCACTAAGCCTAAAATGTTCAAAGAAGCAAGCAAAGACGCCAAATGGATTGAAGCAATGCAAGCTGAGATCCAAGCTCTAGAAGAAAATAAGACCTAGACTATTGTTCACTTGCCTCCTAGCAAGAGGGATATTGGATGCAATGGGTCTTCAAAGTGAAGTATAGATCTAATGGAGAGGTAGAAAACTATAAAGATAGGTTGGTAGCCAAGGGATATAGTCAGCAAGAAGGGCTTGACTAGACATAAACCTTTTCTCCTGTAGTTAAAATGGTTATTGTAAGGTCAGTTGTGGCTCTTGCTGCAGCTTCAAAATGGTCCATTTTCCAGATGGATATTCATAATGCCTTTTTCCAAGGTAACTTAATGGAGGAAGTTTACGTGCACATTCCTAAAGGCTTTGCAAGGTAGGGGCACTGTAATCAAGTGTGCCTTCTGCATAATCCTTGTATGGACTTAAACAAGCTCCAAGACAGTGGAATCTAAAGCTCAATAAAGTACTGGTTGAAATAGGTTTCAGACAAAGTCACTATGACTATTCCTTGTTCATGATTGGGTCTGAGCTAGTAGTAATCCTGATATATATTAATGATTTATTAGTTACTGGGGGTAATTTGGAATTGATCAGGAGTGTCATACAAAGATTACAACAGAGATTCAAGATGAAGGATTTAGGGGAACTCAAGTACTTCTTAGGAATTGAATACTCTAGGTCTAAAGAGAGTATTTTCATGTGCTAAAGGAAGTATGCTCTTGAAATAATATCAGAAATGGGAACTTAGAGTTCAATCAGAGGCTTATATATGTTGAATTTGACAAGTCTATCAATTCTCACCTGTGACAGAAGACAAGGAACTTGATGACCGAGGGAAATATCAAAGGTTGGTGGGCAGGCTCTTGTATCTCACCATTACAGACCAGACATAAGTTTTGTAGTTCAAGTGCTTAGTCAGTATATGCATTCACCTAAGCACTTACATATGGAAGCAACTCTCAGAGTAGTAAGATACATCAAGAATGAACCTGGAATTTGGTTATTCATGCCTGTTAAACCCTGTTATAAGTTAACTGCACTTTGTGACTCAGACTACAGTTTCTGTATAGAGACAAAGGGGTATGTTACTGGTTACATAGTCAAGTTTGGTGAAGCAGTTATATCTAGAAAGCAAAACAAAATACAGTCTCTACAAGTTCAGCTGTAGTAGAATTCAGAAGCATGGCATCAACCACAACTGATATTACTTGGTAGATTGATTTATTCAGAGAACTTGGTATTGTGATTGATCTTCCTATACAACTATACTGTGATAGCAAGGTAGCCATTCAAATTGCTACATATCCAATATTCCATGAAAGAATAAAACATATTTATATAGATTGTTATTTTGTGAGAGAGAGACTAATTAGAGGGATAACTCAAGCACAACACATCAGGACCAATGAGCAGCAAGCAGATTTATTGACTAAAGGTCTCGGCAGGCTACAACATGAGTATGTTATGAGCAAGCTGGGGATGAAGAACATATTTCATCCATCAGTTGGAGGGGGAGTGTCGAGCTAAGTCTCACTAACTTAATGTGTCAGTTAGTTAAATTAGTTAGTGTATAGTTAAGTAGTAGTGGGTTAGTTAAGTCTAGCTAAGTTAAATGTTGTAGTAGTTAAATTAGTCAGCTTTTATATATAGGAGGTAGTTAGCTCAGCTTGTAACCTAGACAGTTATTTATCAAAAATGAGAATTATTTTCTTTCTTCCTCCTCTCTAAGATTCCAGTCATCTTCTTCCTTGATTAAACTAACTCAACACAATGTAACCTTGTCTATCTGATCTCATGCATGTTAAGTCGATTAACTGTCATACACATAAAATATTATTTGATATTAGGATTTTATTTGGCAATGTGATATTTCCCAAGACACACCACTATTGAAGGACCAGTTTTTTCAATGTGTTCCTTTACTTTGTTAAGTGCAGAATAGATAAAAGTAAGTAAATGAACACTGAATTTTAGCGTGGAAAAACCCCTATGACTTGGGATAAAAAAACTATGACCTACTCTCTCAAGTAGGATTTCAACTTCACTATTTGAAAGACTCACTTGGTTACAAGACTTCCTTCTTACTAACCTAGGACGAACTCTAATCCTATAGCGACCCCTTTCACAATCAGTGAAGTTTCTTCAAGTACAGGACTTGAATGATGAGTACTTTTACAGAACTTCTATGCAAGTAAATAGTACAACTCAATAGATCCTACTACAGATGAACTAAGACTGAGAACAAACAGACTCAACCTAAGGAACAGGTTCTTCACTTAGTTCACTGTAGCTTAACGACTGCTCAAATATACTTTAGAATTACTTGAATTCTATAGCTCTAAACTTTCTGTATTTGTGCATTTCTTCGACTGCTGAAATGCTTCTCCATTTAAAGGCTTGTAATCTTGAGATATCTTGAGCAATTAGAACTCCAAATGCTTTCTAGTGTTTGAGTCCTAATTGAACTCTTCATTTGGATAGCCGATATCCTCAAGCCTTATCCCAATCTTATGCAATCTTTTCTATCCCGTGCTTCCCTGCATAATTATCAAGATAAATATTAGATTTTAAGATAACAATTAATTTTTCTACTTAATTGAATTTTCATAATTAGTTATTCAGCTGCAATGATCCAAAAGAACATGTCCTTGGATCCGTTCCTTAGTTATCAGTCAAAACTTCAAGCTTATCCAAGCTAACACTATATCAAGATTATAATATAAATAAAAATCCCAACTTTTTAGTCAAGGTATGACATGATTGATACTTGAAAAAATAGCAGAATACAAAAAGTTAATAACTTTATCTTTTCATTTCTTTTATGCCAACCAAGTTCGCTAGAAATTTTGACGTTCTAGAGAATCCTAGTTGGACTTCTAAAATAGACAAAAGTTATATCTCAAGTAAAAAATAGTTAATTCTATTTTTTTAGTTATTATAAAATATTCTTTTGAAAGTAGTGTTTCATATATGTCATGTATTTGCTTTAAAAATACTGATTGAGGGTTTATTGGAAGTTAAATTCAATATTTCTAGATTTGAAAAAGGATCAATTGTTTTGAAATAAACTAAAAGAAAAAAAGTTCACATAAACTGAAAGGAATGGTAGAGCCTTGAAGCAATTGGTACAAACTATCTCCATGTGACCTGTAGGTCATGATTTCGAGTCATTGCAACAACCACTAATGCTTGCATCATGATAGGCTGTCATTCCCCCTATCCAGCATGAACGAAGAATGCTTTGTGCACCAAATCGTCCTTTACAATTTACTGAAAAGGAATGTAATAAGTACATATATATTTGAGTAACAATGTTATAAAAGTAAATTTAACAAGAGTACAATGTTATAGAATTTTAATATAGAATCGGTTACGAAGAAAGTTTATCTATTATACAGTGATCAAATAGTACTATTACAAACGGATATTGTTATTGAGATGTCTCAATCTCACTGCATATCATTATTTCTGACTGCAAGACGTATGATTTTCTTATAAACATTTATTAGTTAACCATAATTAATATATTATCACTTTAATTTGTGGCTTTAATATTAAACTGTTTGTTGAGTATAAAAAATTATGCAAGTGAATATTTTCCTTAATTCCTAGTATATGACAAAACACAAGGAAGTTAAGTTGACCATCCTTAATTTAGTTCATGGAACCTTGAATCGTTGATTATATATATGCCCTCATATTTTTAGCTCAAAAATGTCACTCTCATCTTCCTAACTTAAAGTGTATCAAAATACTTCCTCTTATAAACTCCCAATTGTATGCAATGGCACAAGCAACTCGCAACTTTTGACAATCCGTAATTTTCTTTTGTTCTTCTCTTTTTGGTCTCACATTGCTATCAATTTTAATAAAACATTTTCCATTTGTCTAATAAATTAAATTCTCCTTTTCTTGATTGATATTTTAGAGACGGTAACTTCAAGATTGTTCTAATTTAGAGATTATTAGTTAGATTTAGACTAATCATTTTTGTGGTAAAGTAACATTTTTCTGAGACCCGTTACGCATGTCGGCCAATTGGTGTGTGAATGTGCATGAGAACAGTGGGCACTTGAACAAGTCGGCAAAACGGCACACAACCTCCTTACCTGAGTGCTTGTTACCAACATCGCGCTTGCACGACATTGGCAGCCGGCACATGGGTCGTGCCACAAGGTGGGCTATAGGCACCTCAAGTGCCTACCACCAAGCAAAACGGGCATGCATTATGCATTACGTCCACGTTACATGGGCATATGGTTTACGAAGTATGGCCGTGGCTTGAACTACTGAACATAATGCTCTCTAAAGCGTGTATCCGGCTTGATGGGTGCATGTAATTTGGTGGTGGGCACTTGGGGTGCCAAAAATCGGTGGAGGATATAAGCACCGATTGAAAAGAGCACGTAACGGGATGTTAGAGGTGCTCACAATGATGATTCCATTAGGAACTTTAAGTTTCTTCAGAACACTCACAACCCTAGCCTAACTGTTTTCCTTGAAACCCATATGGATAATCATCACCCTCTTTTGAAAGAGCTTAGCTTTAATGGGATGGTTGAAGTTCCAGTAGAGGGTCTGTCTTGAGGAATTTCAATTCTATGGAATAACTCCCTTGTTAATAAATATTAAGTGTTAGGACCAATATATCCATGTTATCAAGATACTTCCTAAAAAGATCCTTGGCTTCTTAGTGGTATCTATGCTAGTACTAAATATACTTAAAGACTTGAACTATGGGAGTCTATTCTTGATATGGTTAGCAACTATACGGGTAAATGGTTTGTAAGATGAGACTTTAATGAGGTTATCTCAAATAATGAGAAATGGGATGGTCGTCCTATTCATACTAATAGAAACTCAGGCCTTAGAAAGTGTTTAGATAAGTGTAATCTAATTGATTTAGGCTTTAAGGGGTCCAAATATACTTGGTCCAATCAAGCAGGTAAGAATAGAGGCTTGATTTTGAAAAGATTAGATAGGTGTCTTGCTAATTAGGCTTTGATTGACTACTACCGTTGTTACTCATCTGCCTAAAACCTATTCGGATCACCATCCAATAGTAGCGCTTAGTGATATTGTCCACAACCTGAGGAAGAAGCAATTTAGGTTAGAAACATATTGGCTAAATCATACTGACTTCCCAAATCTTGTTACTAAATATTGGGAAAATAATAACTTAGAAGTTGCTACTGTAGTTTTTCAAAGAGATGTTAAGGACTGGAGTTTCACTCATTTTGGGGATATCTTTATGAGAAAAAAGCCTTTTAGCTAGACTGTCCGGAATTCAAGCTCCTCATTACCCTATTAGCTTTTTCCTTCAAGATCTCAACTTAACCCTAGTTAAGGAATATAATGATCCACCATTAATAGACGTTATAGAAATAAGATTACCTTTTTTATGAATGATAAAGGGAATTGAATTGGAGACCATACTAGAATTCTTAATCATGTTTATCACTATTTTAATGACATGTTCACTACTACTCACGCATCTTCCCCTTGGGCCTCCAATAGTAACATTCCGACTAGTTTTAAGAACATAGACCTGGTAGACCTTGACAGACCCCTTGATACCCAGGAAATAGTTGATACAATTTTCAGCTTTAAGCCCACCAAAACTCCTGGTCCAGATGGTATGTATCCTATGTTTTACCAACGGCACTGGCACATAGTGGGTCCTTTGATATGTAAATTTTGCCATTACATTTTCCCAATAGTATGCTCCCAGCTAATATCATTGATATTTTTATTTGCCTCATTTCTAAATTCCATACTGCTAATAATTTTAAGAATTTTCGTCCTATTTGGATGTGCAACAAATCGTACGAAATTATCACCAAGATCATAGCCAACAGACTCAAGCAACATCTGCAAAACCTCATCAATCCATGTCAAAGTAGTTTCCTTAAAAGCAGACGCACAACTGATAATGCTATTATAATTCAAGAAGTTATCAACCATTTTCAGAAAACTAAAGGCAAGAAAGGTAAAATTCTCATTAAGATTGACTTGGAAAAAGCTTTTGATAAGTTGGAATGGTCCTTTGTTCACCGGGTCCTTTAGTACTTTAAGTTTCCCCCTCGCTTAACCAAACTCATTATGCAGTGTATCACCACCTCTAAGATTTCTGTCCTAGTCAATGGTAATAAGACACCCACTTTTTATCCATCTAGAGGAATTCGTCAGGGAGACCCAATGTCACCATATATCTTTATCCTCCGCATGGAACTCCTTTCAATTTATAATCATCACCAAGTAGACATTGCAAACGGGGATTCAATTCAGCTCAACCTTAGAGGGCCTGAATTATCACATTTATTCTTTGCTAATGATTTAATCTTGATGGTCAATGCTAATCATAAAAGTGTTGACACAATTAAATTTTTCTTGATACATTCTCAATGTTATCAGGCCAAAAGATAAATTGTGCAAAATCTAAAATTATCTTTTCCAAAAATACTCCACTTCATCATCGAAAAGACCTAGCTAATACTTTGAATATTCCTATCAACGACAACTTTGGAAAATATCTGGGTTATCTCATCTTAAAACATACTCCTAAGCCTGTTGAGTTTAGTTATATATTAGATAATATGAAAATTAAATTGTCCAGCTGGAAGCGTAACCATCTCACATTAGCTGAGCATACTACAATGGCAACTGCAACCTTAAATTCCATTCCTAACCACACTATGCAATATTTGAAACTCCCTAGAAAAATTTTAAATCAAATCGACAAAGTGCAGAGAGATTTTATCTAGGGAATTACACATGAGAAGAAAAAAATGCATTACATAGGTTGGGACATGGTCACTCAACCCAAGCACCTTGGGGGGCTAGGAATCCACAAAGCCTCTCATAAGAATACTGCTCTTCTATCCAATTTAGCCTGGAGATTCATCAAAACTCCTGAGAGTCTATGGGCCAAAACCTTAGGATCAAAATATTGTAAAACTCTAGTGGTTAGAACTCCCTATTTTGTTTGGAAGAACATCCTTCATGGTACTCAAATTTATGATCAAGCTCTATCCTAAATCATTAACAATGGAGAACAAACCCCCTTCTAGAACTCCCACTGGGTATCCCTTACTTAACCTCCCAGAACCCAGATTATAGGACCTCTACAGTATCAAGAGGGAAATATCAAAGTATCTGACATCTGGAATACTAACTCTAACACCTGGGACTTTTCTAAACTGTCCTTGATCGTCCCCTCACATAAAAGATAACCCCAATTCTCCTTACCATCAAGGGGTTCAAGATAATACCAAGCCTGATATCCCTTATTGGTCTCTCACTTCAAATGACATATTTACCACAAAGTCTGTCTATCAGCTTATAGTAAATAATAAAACTAATTCAGCTCATACTCTAGATTTGGAGTGGACATGGAATTTTCCTATTTTAAATAAAATAAAATTTTTCCTCTGACAATGTAAACTCAATAGATTACCTACATGATCCTACCTTCACATACTCAATATCCTTTATGACCCTATTTGCACTATATGTAAAGCAGGGATTGAAACTAGCATGCATATATTTGGTCAATGCCCTATAGCTTTGAAGTATTTGACCTCTGCCAATATTAATATTTCTAGTATTGTCCACAACAATCAAGGACATTGGATCTAAAACTTCTATAGGCATAGGAAATCTTTCACCTACCAGGATATCCCTTAAAATATCTTTCTTCCTTTTTCCATTTGGAACCTATGGGTAAATAGAAATTACAATTGCTTCAACAATGCCACAACCCATGTCTCCTTGCAAAATGTTGTCACTCGTTGCTGGGAATATTGCTATTATACAAAGATAAGCCCTACTACTGATAAACATTTGTTTTTATAAATTAAATGGAATCCACCACCAATTGGTCTTTTCAAACTAAATAGAGATGGTGCATTCTCTTCACCCCCCATATGGCTGCAGGTATAGGTGGAGCCATCAGGAATTCGGATGGGCAATGGATTAGTGGTTTCACTGGTAAACTTAAGGGACACACTTGTACACATTTGGAGCTCTTAGTTCTGCATCGAGGCCTCACCCTTGCTATGGAAGGCAACATATGCTCTCTTGAGATTGAAACTAATTCTACAGACATGGACCTCTTACAATATTGCACTAGTCCATTATATTTTAACTAGATCTCTTCTTGCAGACACTACTAAAATAATAGCTTTTTTCGACTACCAGATATCGACCGAAAATCGGTCGAACCACTATTTCGACCGATTTTCGGTCGAACAGGAATAACTGTGTTTTTTTAACTATCAGATGTCGACCGAAAATCGGTCGAAATAGTGGTTCGACCGATTTTCGATCGAACAGAAAAAAAATTTTGACCTATCGACCGAAATTCGGTCGAAGGTGCGGTCGGTAGGCCCGATTTTATCAACAGCAGAACCCCCATTCCCCATTTCTATCTTCTTCCCCAAAACACTTAAACTCTCTCTAAACCTCTCCCCCCCCCCCCCCCCCCCAACCTCTATACCCGAAAACCACCATAACCCACCCCTAAAATCAAAAATCAAACACATTCTACCCTCCTAAACACTACATATAACAAGAAATTAAATTCAAGGTAAATTCTTGGTTTTAGGGTTATTTTAATTACTTTCTAAAACTTAAACCGTAACTTTTTAACTCAATTTTTTTTGTAGTTCTTAAGCATATAACTAGTAGGGAATCATTACTAGGTGCTATTGGAGCACAAATCAACCTCGAGGTAAATTATTTTTTAATTTTTTTAATTTCGGCCTATAATGTTGTATAGGTAGTTAATTATTAGTTAATTTGTTTATTGTAGTTATTGTTGATGTTGAAGAACTTGTTTGGTGTTGTTAGCTCTTATAAAGTTAGGTTTGTGTTGTTTGGGATTGTTGTAGTTGTTGGGGATTGTTGGAATTGTTTAGTAGTGGTGTTTGGAATGTACTGTTGCTTTGGTATTGTTGAAAAGATGAACATGTTATGCCTAAAACGAATAAGTTTTTATTGGTTTGAATTACTTTGATAATAGTAATTAATAGGGTGTTATAAGAAAATATTGTTTGTTTGGGGCATTTCATCAAACAAGTTGTGAGCATTAACAAACCCGACCACATTAATCTTGCTATAGTGATTACAAAAAAGTGGCAAGCTAATATAAAAAATTTATTGCGTTAGGCAAAGCATGACATAAAACTTTATAATTTAGTAATTAAAAATTGATAATCTTATATTTAAAAAAATCATACATATTGTTTCTCAATCTTGCAATGTTTGTGTAGATATGGACATTAATCGACGTCGTTTGTGGATGGATAATAGAAATTTTTCCGAGGCATTCCCAATGCTGAGGCAAATCAATTCTATAAACGGTTGGAGGAATCAAGTCGTCCATTTTATGAGGGCTCGGTGCATTCCCAGTTGTCGGTTGCTGTTAGATTGCTAAGTATCAAATCAGATTTTAGTATTTCTCAAGCTGACATGGATTCCATCATTGGCCTTATGAATGAACTCAATCTGACAAATATGGCCTTACCAACTAATTATTACTACACTAAGAAGTTGGTTTCCTCGTTGGGCCTTTCTGCCAAGAAGATTCATTGTTGTGTTAATGGTTGCATGCTGTATTATAAGGATGATGCAGACCTCATGATATGTAGATTTTGTGAGGAGCCTCGATACAAGCCCGAGAAAAATCCTAAAAAGAAGCCAAAGCCTGTTAAGTCGATGCAATACTTGCCCCTTATACCCCGGTTAAAGAGGTTGTATGCTTCGATGAGTTCTGCTCCACACATAAGATGGCATCATGACCGTACCAAGCAGCCGGGTATTCAATCCCATCCGTCTGATGGTGAGGCATGGAAACACTTTGATCAAGTGTATCCAGCATTTGCTAGTGAGCCAAGGAATGTAAGGTTGGGTCTATGTTCTGATGGGTTCACCCCTTTTGATGTCTCCTCTACGCCCTATTCTTGTTGGCCCGTATTTGTCACTCCTTACAACCTGCCTCCCGGAATGTCCATGACCAGTCCTTATCTATTTTTGAATTGTATAATACCGGGTCCACATAACCCGAAAGCCTCTATTGATGTATATTTGCAGCCTTTGCTTGATGAATTGCAGATACTTTGGCATGAAGGAGTTGAAACCTATGATATATCAACGAAACAGAACTTCCAAATGCGTGCTTCTTTGATATGGACTATAAATGACTTTCCAGCTTATGGGATGTTGTCTGGGTGGTTCACTGCAGGTAAGCTCTCTTGCCCTTACTGTATGGAAGATACAAAAGCCTTCACTTTGAAATATGGAGGTAAATGCACATGGTTCGACTGTTGCCATCGATTCTTGCCAATGGAACATCCTTTCAGGAATAACACTAGTGCATTTATGAAGAATCAGGTTGATTTTGAGGAGCCTCCTCGAAGGTTATCAGGCATAGAGATATGGGACAGGGTTAAGGAGCTTCCTAAGGTAACTGAAGAACTGCCATCTAAAGCACCTGGTTATGGGGTTGAACATAATTGGACTAAACAAAGCATTTTCTGGGAGTTGCCTTACTGGAAGGATAATCTTCTTCGCCATAATCTGGATCCAATGCATATTGAGAAGAATTTTTTCGAGGCTATCCTTAATACTGTGATGGATGTCTGGAACAAGACAAAGGACAACTTGAAGGCACGACTGGACCCACAGCTATTATGTAGGTGACCTACAGCATGGTTAGATGCATCTGTAGGTAGTCGAGGAAAAAATACGGCTAATTTTGGAAAAGGAACTTCAAGGGCAAATGAGGATGATGAATATACAGATGGTGATGAACCAACCGAAGAATAATTTAACGATGAGGATGAGGAAGAAGAATTGGCTGATGATGATGATTGAAGTTATTTGTACTTTGATGTTTAGTTTTTTTAATTTGCTAGTTTAATGTACGTATAAACATAAGAAGATATATGTATTCTTATTTTGTGCAAGGAATGTGTTTATTTAATTGATCCTGGTCGTGGTAAAATTGCTCAAATTATATAACATTACTATCATTAAAATACAAAAATACTAAGTAATTAATTACTCCAAATGACAACAACAAGCTAGTATGTTAGTATGTTACGTATTTACTTTTTCTTTCCTAAAGTAATGTGAATGTTTCAACAGATAAGAAGAAATTTTTTAGAAGAAAGAAGGGAAATAAAAAGGTAGGCGATACATCAGGTGAGCCGGCAGATGACACTCCTACCTCTCAGGTGCCGCATTCGCTTCCTACAGGTGCCCCTGCAGGATACAGTCCAGATTTTTTCAGGTCAGCTGGCATGTCTTAGTTGCATCCTGCTGGTTGGCGGCATGACTTCAGTGGTTATGACATGACTGAGACCCAGGCCGTTCCCACATAGGGAGTTCCCGCACAGGGCGATCCCACACAGTCCACTACTCCGTCTGGGTCGACTCGGCCGCCTTCAGACCCATCTAGCTCTACCGGCCCATCGGCCCAGCAGGAGATTGCTTACTATGATCCGAGATTGCCCTATTACATCGGTGATCCTGGCACATGGGAAGGAGGGCGGTTGATTATTTATCCCGATGGGGATAACAAGTAAGTATCTTATTTTGAAGTTCTTATCTATTTAGTAATTAGTTAACGTTTAATTGTTAGTATTTCTATTAACGCTTCTGATTTTTATGTAGCTTTTGCCCCAACACTGATGCTACTCCTTTACTGACGAGATGCATGAGATCTCAATGGAAAGAATCGTGGCCATCCTGGGGCGCTGTGCCCCCTCAAGTAAAGCAGCGGATAATGCAGGCTTTTGAGGTGATAAATATGCATCAGGGTTATTACTAATTGCGGTTTTTCTAATGATTATGTTTAAATAAAATATTTTGATGAATATTGCCAGGCTGAGTGTAAGTGGCATCCGGCTCTGGACTATAAAGTCCGTTCCAACTTCCCAAAGAAATGCGGTGAGTTATTCAAGAACGCAATGTATGTTCCGCGTAAAAAGAAAAAATACCCGGCTTCCTCTATGATCATCAATGGAGAGAGCTGCAGCAATATTGGGAGACTCCCAAATTTTAGAAGAAGAGCGTACAAGGGAAGAAAGCGCGAGCATCAAGTAAGGGTGGATCGCTCCATACCGGTGGCTCAGTTAGCGCTGCGACACAGAAGATGCGCTTGGTAAAGTAATTTAATTTATATGAATTACTATAATCGTTTATTTTTTATCTAACTTGTTCTCTTCTTTAATTTGTAGGAAAAGAAAGAAAATCGGACAATTTCAATCTCTAAAATGCACAAGATCCGACATATCAAGAGTGATAAAAAGGGCGGAGAAGTCTGGGTCGAGCCCCGCACAAAAGAGACCTGGGTAAGTTATTAAATTCAAACTTTTTTCGCGCCAATCCTTCAACGTTTATACTTCATATTTGTACCGTTGATATATTTCTGTTTTTCAGGAAAGAGCTACAAAGGCCGTTGAAGACTGGACCTCGACTCAACAATCTGAATGCGGAAGTAGTACCCCAGCACCCCTAACGCTCGAGCAAGAAACCAATTTATGGTTGGAAGCGGTCGGAGGGGTGAAGAAGGGGTCCGCATATGGCCTTGCAACTCTGTATTCATCTGGCAAGCATAAATCGAGCTATTTGGGCTCGTGTTCTACTGCTCCTTCAAGCTCTGCTGATCCTGGAGAAATGACTCGGATGAAAGAGGAGATCGAAGAGCTGAAGAGACAAAAGGAAGCTATGCGCTTATCACAGGAGGCTCATCAAAGAGAAATGCATGAAATGATGCAACAAATCCTCATTAACCAAAAAAAAAAGGCAAAGGAAAGCGAAAGAGCAGACGTCGACACCGTTCGTCGTCTGAGTCTGATGCCGAGTTTAGTTTGGGTTCTAGCCAGTAGCAGTGATAGTTGAACCTTAAACTGTTTGTTAAGTTTGTTTGATAATTGTAACACTAGAACTAACGTTGAAAGACTTGTTTCTATTGTTTGGCTTTGTTAGCCTTGTTGAATATCGTTTATGAATGTGTTTTGTCTGGTTTTTCTGCGTGTTGCTGAATTTACAGGTGGTGTAGGGCTAATTTCAGATTTTATGTTGCAGGTTTTTACAGGTTTTCGACCGACTTTCGGTCGAAAGGTTGGTCAAAATAATTTACCAACCTTTCAACCAAATTTCGGTCGAACGCCGACCGACCTTGGACCGACTTTCGGTCGAAGAACTGGTCACTTTAAAAAAAAATGGTCCATGGTCTTCGATCGAAAGTCGGTCGAAGGGCGGTCGAATTTTCGACCGAAAATCGGTCGAAGGGCTATTTCGACCTAATTTTGTTCAGCCACCTCAATCGGTCGAAGATCGGTCGACATATCGACCGTTGTTCGACCGATTTGGCGGTCGAAAATCCCTGTTTTTTTAGTAGTGAGATCCTTGCTGAGTAGTCTGAGGAATCTACTGGTCCGGCATAGCTTCAGGGAAGGCAAGAGTGCAGCACATCTTTTGGCAAAACAAGGCACCAAGTTAGCTTCCAGTTTGTGTCGTCTATTCGCTCCACCTTCATCAACAAAGGATGCACTCCAAGCTGATAAGGATGGAATAGTCTATGTTAGGTCTGTCTCATTAAGTGCATGTAATAAATTAGCTAAACTTGGAAATTAGCTATGCTTGGAAATGTTTGTGCTATTTCCGTTTTGTGTTAAGTTGAAAACCATGGTCATGCCTCAAGTAGGCATGATGTTACTGCTGTAATGTTTAAGTATTAATAATATTTCGTGTTTGCACCCAAAAAAAAAATCATTTTGCTGAGACGTTGAATTCTTATGATATATAAGAAGTGAACATAAACCTTATCTTCAAGTTTTTGAAAGGTAGAAAATAGTGTTTGCAAGTTAATATGTTTAAAAGAGCGCGAAATTGGCAATATTCCTTATTAAATTCATGTGGTAGTTGTCTCAAATATAGT
Organism: Petunia secreta; assembly: GCA_029990175.1. Lineage (NCBI taxonomy): Eukaryota > Viridiplantae > Streptophyta > Magnoliopsida > Solanales > Solanaceae > Petunia > Petunia secreta. Next base: position 71,960 of record JARKIP010000208.1, on the reverse strand, counting down.
TTGAAATTAAAGTATGAATTATTGTTCTTTTTATCTAGTATATTTGGAAAAATTATTGTTCTTTTTATCTAGGATATTTGGGAAAATCGTCGAATGTAGTTATTTTGGTATTATAAGTAAAAGAAAGAAAAGAAGTTAAACTGGTTAGGCAGTCATGTTCAGTTAGTTCTATTATGAACTCATCATCTGTTCAAGTTCCAAACTTATCCCATGTGTATTCTATTTGCTTAAACAGTTCGTATAACTTAATTAGGCGCATATTTACATACCTGTATTTTCTTTCAGTTCTTTTCCACTTTCTGGAACATAGTTTTTCCATTCCATCTCTGAAACATTCTTCTGTAACATAATTGAGTATACCGTATGTTATACTAAGTTGGACAGTTAGAATATCTTTCTATTAACTGAAGCGCGTCGTATTGTGTTAGAGAATATATTTTGTTTCTGTTCAATTGTGTAAAAAATTTCAAAAGTTTTACTGTGGCCTTGAACGATTCCATTGATTATCGAAGTATTATATTAAAAACTGAAACTCTTTCAAAAGGTTTACTCTTTTCTAGGAATATTTCCCGATCCATTGAGAATTGGGGTTTTTACACATATATACAAACATACATCCGTATATTACCAAAAAAAAAAAAAAAAACAACAACAACATTTCTCAAATTACAATAGCATTATTTTTTCCTAACACATTTTTACAACAATCAAGACATTTTATTTTTATTTTTCCAAATTACATCTCTCACTTTACTCTCTTACTCCCATAGTTGAGATACACCCCCCCCATGCTGCCCATCACCCCCACTCCCACCCCTACCACCCCAGCGCCATCACCTCCACTCCCAAATTCAATAACATTGTTTGGATCTCGCTACGAAAACAGATCAGAAACTGCCCAGAACCGCCACAGCACTGTCCATGACGGTCGCCGGCCAATCTTCACCGGTGGTACTTTTTCCGGTCAATAGCACATTTGCTGTGACAAAAAATGGGGTCACAGCCGTGCAGAGTATCTAATCCATTAATTCAAGATGCTCGATTTGGGGATAAGAAAGTCACTCTGTTACACCACGGGCTATACCAATACCATCTAGAGTAGCTTCGTCCCCATCGTCGTCTGCCGGAAAAGGTGGATCTGTGAGGGCGAATTTTGGCAACAATCCGGCTGTTAGAGTTGAGGGTTTTGATTGCCTCGACAGGGATCGTCGTAACTATAGCATTCCTGCCCTGGCTTGAATGAATCCCTTCAATCCATTTTCAACACTCAGAGAAAGTAAATATTATGGTAATTTGAAGTTACACAAAGGAAAGTAGCAGTAGAAGAAAGAGGAGCTTTGAAAATTTTCGTCAAAAACTAAGATAAATTGAGAAATAATCCTTTTGCCTGGGTAAATATGTTGTTCAGTCGATGATGCAACTTTGCTAGTAAATCTATCAATGCATTGATCTGCTCTAGTGCTTCTGTTTGTAAAAGTTATTTTAGTTTTGTATGTGTATCTGTTTTTGCATATGTATGGGTGTGTGTGTATGTGCCTTTTTCGATATGTATAGTAAACATCGCTGAACCAGTCTGGACAGCTTTAATAGTGCTAAAACAGTCTGAAATGGCTGCTGAAACGACGTTGAAACGGTCTGAAAGGACGGTGAAACAATCTGAAATGATGCTGAAACAGTCTGAAACGACGTTGAAACAGTCTGAAACAACGCAGATACAATTAGATACAGTAAATAGTGCAGATACAGTGAGATACAACGAAATACAATGCCAAAACAGTCTGAAAGAGCTAGTGAAAAAGTCTAAAACAAAATGTAAAAAATAATCTATATATATATTAAAAGGAGTGTTGTAGCCAACCATGTTTAGCCAAGTGGCAAAAAAATTAAAAAGACACATGGCAATTTTAAGACAAAATTTAGTTATTAGTTACTACATTTAAAATATAGTTAAAATTAGTTTAAATATTAACAAGTGGCACAATCCTAACTATTAATCTAAAATTTGTATTAAAAACTGAAAAATCTATATTATTATTATTATTATTATTATTATTATTATTATTATTATTATTATTATTATTATTATTATTATTATTATTATCTATATATTATTAAAAAGCATGTAGTAGCCAATAATAATTAGGCAAGTGTCACAACAAAATTGCAATACCTATTGTAAGTTAGGACAAAGACAATTAACTATTCTATTAGTAACTAACTAAATGGTTGAATGGTTAATTAGTTTATGGGAAGAATTTAAATTTGAATTTAAAATTCCAAGATAATTTGGATAACTATATGCACACACAGCAGAAGGGGAAAAAAACGAAAAACAAATAAAAAGGAATAGATAAAAAATTTGTAAATTTTGGTGTGGTGAATTTATAAATTTGAATCGTATGATAAAAGAAATTCAAAAGAATCCATGAAGCAGTTTCAAATACACGATTTATATTTTGAATCTGTTTTTTTTTCTTTTAATTTAAATTGTAAACTGATTAGAATGATAATTGCTAGGTGTGGTTAAATTGTCACTGAATGGGAAAAATTAAAACTACAGACTTTTTTCTTCATTTACTTTAAAAAGTGGTTGTCTAATAACTACCTAAAACTTAGTAAAATGCTAAAAATTGATATTCACAGTAGATGTGGGAAACGTGGCAGACGTGGGAGACGGGATCAATTGCATGCAAAGTCTGGATAAAACCATTTCAAATTTGAGTAGTTACTCAAAATAATATTCTACATATCTGTCTAGAGAGAGACATTTATCTAAAAAAAAAAAAAGCATGAGTCCTATATCCATTAAAATTCAAAGAAGAAAAGGTACCTTTTGTCGTGGATGGTTTACATTTCTGTGGGTTATCTTGCAGTTTCCCGCAAATATTCGTTTCTTCCTGGTACATGATTTTGTTTCATTTTTTCTCTCTTTAAAATTTAGCGTTTCATTTCCTAATTATATTTTCTGAGTATATTCTTTAACTTGAACTTTATACATTGGTATCTTGGCAGATGTTTTGGGTGGAAGGAACATAATATGTTCCTTTACTTCTTTTCATCATGTTTACAATATCAAAGTGTATACTTATATCTGTTGTGTTGGCAGTACTTTCTAAGTTGATATGTTCCTAAATTCAGGATACAAAAATGGTTTATCAAATTATCTATCAGGAATCTAAGGCAGAGAGTGGTTGAAAATATTACTAAGTTGCCGCCAGGTACTTCACTCCTTTTAGTTGTTGCATTTAATATACAAAATCAATGTATACACTTATATGTGTTGTGTTGGCAATACTTTATAAGTAGATGTGTTCTAAAAAAATTGTCGATTATTGAAGTTTGAAGAAAAGCCTGCTACCTTATGGTCGATTAGAACTGCTCCAATTTTTTGGGTAGAAACCTCTACATTAAAGTAGCGCAGTTAATACATACGTGAGGATCTTCCTTCCGATATGATAATAAGATAAGGATTACCACTTTAAAATAAAAAAATCTTATCCGATGGAACAAGTTTCCATAAAGAAATGGAAGAATGTGTGGTAATTAGGCCAGGGTATGTAACAAATTCATCCATAATTTATTTTTACTTGCTTAATTTTAAATTTAATATACCTACTATTTTTTTTAGTATTGTTACTTCTATTATTTTTTTCATTTTAATAAAAGTATTATATGATGTATCTCATTGCCAGAACAACTATGAATGTTCATGGTTTTGATATTCAAAGTATTGAAACTCCTATCAACCTTGCTAATGGAAGAGCAGAAAAAAAAATAAAGAAATAATTCTGGCCTAAATTTGTGGTTAACTGAAACATGCTTCAAAATATTTAGTGTCTGCTTTTAGGAAAGCTGATTAGAAAAAGAAAAGAAATTTTCCATTTTAGTTGTAACAGAGCTCCTATAAATAATTGTTACAACATACTTTTCCAGTTATCAATTTTTTTAGTGTTAGTGATAAAAGTGCAGTCTCATTGTTCAAGGAAGTATGACGCCGAAAAATAAACACTATTAGGTAAGTATACTTTATCATCTAGAATCATCAATTTCATTAGGAAAGGCAAAAGAGGATTTGTTCGGCAGCACATTAGATCTAGATAATATTTAGAGATTTACTCTGTCTTATTCAAATTTGTAATTTATCTCATAGATTTTGTTCTTTTTCTCTTAGTGATTGAACAAATCTTGATTTAATTTTATTGATCAGCTTTATGCTTCGTATGTGTGTACAGTTTTCATATGTGAGTTTTGTAGATTCTAGAGCAAATTTGTGAATACATACATATGCTCTCATGTAGACGTAAGAAAGCCAATCTTCTTACTAATTTGTGTTGGTATATCGTTAGCAAATTACTACCTATCATTTCTTGTGTAAAGTTTTGTTTGAAATTACTAACACATTAACTTTGACATCATAATGATACCCTTGAGATTATCTTGTGTTTAGTTATTCTACTGATATTCATTTGTTCTTGATTTTTCTTATTGCTCATTATCCAACAACTTATTTACTGCTCATATATAGAATAATTGTTGATCTATGTGATTGTGGATGGTTAATTATTTGGGGATAATTTGGATTACTAAGAAAGTTTTTTGAATCTGGTGATTTTGAACTCATTATATTTTTGCTTATTTATCTCCTAATTATATTCCGCTTGATTTTCTATACTTTTAGATATTTTGTCATCGATAAATGCGCACTCTTCTTTGGTGGAAGTAATGGCTAGAGAGAGGACATGAGTTTAGTGTCTTAATGGATCATATATGATGTCTTCATGCTCCTAATTTCTTCTTCGATATAAAAATATTTGTATTATATATATTAGATGACATATTAGTAATTATATTCATATCTCAATGTAGGTAAATTTGTTAATGATAGGAGAGAAAAAGACAAAATAAACTATAATTTACACTATATAAAGTCTTTTAATTTATTTTTTAATTATGTTCCTTTATATTTTGGTTTTTTTGGTACCGTCTTTTATGAATTTCTGTGCGGATCTCTTTAGGTCATTTTTCACTGTCACTTGATAATTCTTTTCGATTTATTCCTTGATATCGTCATATTACTTGATTATAGGTAATCTGCTTCTTCGACAATAATTATACCGAAGTTGTAATACATTTGCAAAAGTTCTTTTGATGGATGACAGAATCCTGAATACTGTCTAAAGATTGGTTGAAAGATTTTTTGGTGAATTTTTTGATGAGAAGAAGTTTTTTTTTTTTTTCATCTTTGATACTGATGAGAAGAAGGTTCAATTATTAAAAGATAAGACCTTACCAGTGGAAGCATGCACTGTAGTTGCTGAGCATACACATCAGCCTCTCAAAAAGTTTGTTCTCTCTACACTTTGAGAAAGCACATTAAGATTCAAGATGTATATGATGCTATTGATAAAGTAGCATCAGAAAAGATTAGGGTAATTTCTGTCACCAAGGTATTGCTGGATTTTCATCCCAAGTTCTATATAAAATGGAGATGTTATTTGTATGTGATCCTATTGATGATGTATTAAAATGATCAGCAAGTGTTTGAAGCAGTTGCACTGATGTTGATCATTGCGAATAGACATGGTTAAAATGCTGCTAGCGATAGTATATATGGAGATGTAATCGATGATGTCTATGCCGAGAGTACTCTAATTTAAATTGGAATAAAAAATTTAATTTGTAAAAATTGTTGCATGTTTTCAGTATGGACTACTTGCCAAGTAGTTACTTCTATTATCTATTCCTTATGAGTATTAGTACATCTTGAATTATAAATATTGTGTATCCGTCTTATCACATGTTAACTAGACTTGGTATTTGTAGGATCTGAGGTATGTTCTGAGGGTATTATGGTTACTTATGAGGTAGGTATTTTTAAGTACTATTTGTGACTAATTAATTTATTAGTTTCAAGAAGCTCGGATACCGATTATTATGGATACTGATTATATAATGTAAGATTATTTAATCATAGATTAATTAATTGTTCGTACAAACTAAATCTTTTCTCTCATGTTCATCTAATACCTCTTCCTACTTCTACTTCTTCTAACATGATTATATCTGCTGCATTTGATCTTGGATGAATGACATTCTAATACTGGTAATATATATTTTTTTTTGGTACCAAAAGTCCACTTCCAAGACAAATTGTTTATGCATATCTTTCAGCTTTGAAATTTTAAAAACTGAATCAAATTTTATGACTTCACAGATAATTGCAAATGATCAAAATTATAAAGGCACTGTATCTACGGTGATTAAATCTTCTGTTAAAAGGGGGAAAAAATTTTAAAAAGGACAAATCTAGGACCTTCATTTATAAAATTACCAAAATCACTATTTTAGATAGGTTTGAAGGATGATGAGCCTTTGTTTGTTTGTAACCTACACATCAACATAATTGAACTAAGTAACGAATACTAATAGAGTTGTAAATCTTCAAATAGAAAAATATAAAGGTGAGTCATGAATTGAAATTCATGTGTGATTTGATATTTCAATTAAATCTTATTTTAAGTTTTTTTTTTTTTTAAATTTGTTTCTTTTTTGTCAGCTCTTTGATGTCCTTTCTTTTTTGATAAAGCTCTTTGATGTCCTTTCTACTTTGTTGGTTAAAACTTTTGACCATTATTATATATGCATAGTTGATTTTAAGACTCAATAGTAAAAATTTATTGATATTACTACTTTACAAGTCGCTCCGCGCATCGCGCGGGTACTATACTAGTATGAAATAATGCTAAAATAGATGAAATAGTTTAGAAACAGTGAGAAACAACACAACAAATAGGATGAAACAGTGCTGAAACAGTCTAGAAATAGCCAGATGCAGTCTAGAAACAGTAAGATACAGTGCAAAATAGTGCAGATACATCGAGATACGAGGTGGTTGGTAGTTGAGATACAACGAGAAACGAGGTGGTTGGTAGTTGAGATACACAAAGATACAAGGTGGTTGGTAGTTGAGATAAAGCGAGATACAACGAGATACGAGGTGGTTGGTAGTTGAGATACATCGAGATACGAGGTGGTTGGTAGTTGAGATACACCAAGATACGAGGTGGTTGGCAGTTGAGATACGGCGAGATACAACGAGATACGATGTGGTTGGTAGTTGATATACATCGAGATATGAGGCGTTGGTAGTTGAGATATTTCCAGATACAAGGTGGTTGGTAGTTGAGATACAATGAGATACGAGATTGTTGGTAGTTGAGATAAGCGAAATACGAGGTATTTGGTATTTGACATACAACGAGATACACAGAGATACGAGATGGTTGGTAGTTGAGATACATCGAGATACGAGGTAGTTGGAAGTTGAGATACAACGAGATACATCGAGATACGAGGTGGTTGGTAGTTGAGATACATCGAGATACGAGACGGTTGGTAGTTGAGATACAACGAGATACAAGGTGGTTGGTAGTTGAGATGCAGCGAGATACAACGAGATACGAGGTGGTTGGTAGTTAAGATGCAGCGAGATACGATGTGCTTGGTAGTTGAGAAATATCGAGATACAACAAGATACGAGGTGGTGGAGTATTGGAGTAGGAAAAGTGAAATTGGAGGCAATGGGAGGAGTAAAAGTTAAATTAGGAAAAATGATAGGAGGAAAAGTGAATTGGGAGAAACGGGAGCAAGAATGTAAGGGTTTTCTATGTTATGCTATGTTTTTGCTATGTTTTGTAATTAACTTTTCCTTTCCTCTATATTGGGAATTTTGCTAAAATATTGCTATGTTTTGTAAATAACTTCAAAAAATTGTACTTCTATGTAAAATTCTCACAAAAAAAATTACATGTGTACCCTCTATTTTTAATTTTTTTTGTCCCCACATAAGAATGGTTTAGAAAAATAGCCTCGGAGGCAACACTTCAAGATATAAATTGATAAGTGCTCCCTCTTCAGAGAATATAAAGGGCAGGTGTTTCCTGTGAAGAGATTGAAGAGGCAAGTACTGCCCAGACAATACTTCAAGTTACCTATGAGAATCTGGGAAAAGATAAAAGGGCAAGTATTGCCTATGTAAGAGGGGGTCAAAGTCAAGTATTGTCAAGAGACAATACTTACGAGAAAGGGAGGGTGGGGCAACATTTCAAGTTATCTAGAAGAATGTGGAAAGAGATAAATGGCAAGTGTAACCTATGCAAGATAGGGTCAAAGTTTAGTGTTGTCTAAGAGATAACACTTAGGAGAAAGGGAGGGCGGGATGTGAGTCTCATTATAAGATTTCATAGGAGTATTTCTGTCCGAAATGTATTCATCTAAGTTAGTGAGGGTCATTCTTGCAAACTAATTTTAAACGTGGTCAATAAGGCAAACCATTGCCTATGGTGTCATAGTTTTGTAATTTACCCGAATTCTCAATCTTCTCCAAGCTTGCCATTCAGCGAAATAGAAAAATACAGAGACAAAGCACCATAGGGGTGGTCTTGATCTTTTAACCTACTTTATAAAATCTGTAAAATTACATTTGTTGACCATAAAAAATAAATGCTTGTTATAATGTGCAAATAAATTAAATTTTCCTGTAAGATGGGAGTTTGGAACAACATTTAAAGTAGTTATAGACAGTGGCGTAGTTGTTCAACTTTAAAGACAAAAAAGAAAATTGATAATGTATGGGTGTACAAAAAATTTTAGATTAAACCACACAATATTTTGCTAAACCAAAAGAGAATAGGAGTATGTTTTTTAGGGAACTTTTACACTATATGCCCACATTTTATAAAATATTACATATTTTTACCCATTTTAAACGTCATTTCACTCCATGCCCATTTTGGCATAAATATTTACACGCCTAGCACAGTACAAAAAGTTCGCGCTTTAGCCACGGTTAAATCATTGCTAATGCAACGTTAACCATTGTCAAACCATGGCGAACGACAGTTTTAGCCACGGTCAAACCGTAGCTACTGAAATTGAGGCTAAGGACCCGTGGATTTTAAGTCCCAATTAACATTTGCCACGTAAGACCCGTGGCTAATTTGATTTTTATATTTTACTGATTTTATGTTTGTGATGGTTAAACCATAGCTAAGTAATTCCTTTTTCAAAAAATTCTAATATTTAAATAGAAGACATTTTCTAAATTCTATAACACAATGACACCCAAGCATATACAAATATATGCTAATAATAATCAAAGTCTCTTACAGATGCAACTATAAGCTATTTCTACATATTAAACAAGATTTAATCACACTTATATACAACTTTGAAATCTTAATTAGAAAAAAATAGCAATATTATTCATGTTACAAAACATAACATTATTGTTTATATACAAGTGGTTATAAAAAAAACTAAAAAGGAAAAACCCTAGCTCCCACATCATATCCCTCCGTCCTACATTGATATATCCTTTATATTTGGATTAAAGTGTTGCTATCGAACATTAATGCTTTTTTGTATATACCGTATACTCTTTAGGATTATATTTTTGTGTTTGGATTGATATGAGAGTTCCTGTCGAATATATGAACGTTTTAATTTCTATTATTTTAAACAAAATATACCTTTTTGGTATATTGTATACTTTTTAGGTATACCTTTTTGTGGTTAGATCAAACTGTGAGATGTTATTAAACAAATGGAGGTTTTTGTTTCTATTGTTTTTAAAATAATATACCTTTTTCGTATACCGTATACTGTTTTGGTATATCTTTTAGTGTTTGGATCGAAGTTTGAGATACTATCGAACAAAATGAAGGTTTTAGTTTTTGTTGGGATAAACAAAGTATATCTTTTTGGTATACAATATACTCTTTTAGTATACATTTTTGTGGCTGAATCAAGTGTGAGATGCTATCGAACAAATATATATTTTAATTTTTGTTGTTTTAAATGAGTATACCTTTTTGGTATATCGTACACTCTTTAGGTATACCTTTTTTGTGTTTGGATCGAAGAGCGAGATGCTATCGAACAAATGAATGCTTTAGTTTTTGTTATTTTAAACAGTATACCTTTTGGTATACTGTATACTCTTTTGGTATACCTTTTGTATTTATATCAAGTGCAAGAAGCTATTGAACGGATGTATGTTTTTGTTTTTGTTTTTGTTGTTATAAACAAAGTATACCTTTTTAGTATATCATATACTATTTTGGAATACCTTTTTGTTTTTGAAGCAAAGTGTGACATGCTATCGAGCAAATAAATATTTATGTTTTTGTTGTTTTTACAAAGTATACCTTTTTGATATACTGTATACTCTTTTGGTATACCTTGTTATGTTCAAATAAAAGTGCGAGATGTTACAGAACACATCGATATTTTAATTTTTATCATTTTTTAAGAAGTATATATTTTTGGTATATTGTATACTCTTTTTATAGTCTTTTTTGTGTCTGAATCAAAGTGTACGATGCTATCAAACAAATAAATATTTTAGTTTTTATTGTTTTGCATAAAGTATACCTTTTTGGTATACTCTATACTTTTATATACCTTGCTATGTTCGGATCGAAGTGCGAGATGTTACAAAACACATAGATATTTCAATTTTTATTGTTTTTTATGAAGTATACATTTTTGATATATCGTATACTCTGTTGGTATACCTTTTTGTGTTTGGATCAAAGTGTATGATGTTATCGAGCAAATAAATATTTCGATTTTTGTTGTTTTGAACAAAATATACATTTTTGGTTATACTATATACACTTTTGGTATACTTTGTTATGTCTGAATCGAAGTGCGAGATATTACAGAATATATAGATATTTTAATTTTTATTATTTTTTATGAAGTATACCATTTTGGTATATTCTATACACTTTGGGTATATCCTTTTGTGTTTGGATTAAAGTGTGCGATGCTATCGAGCAAATAAATATTTCAATTTCCGTTGTTTTGAACAAAGTATGCCTTTTTGGTATACTGTATACTCTTTTGGTATACATTGTTATGTTCGAATCAAAGTGCAAGATGTTACAGAGCACATAAATATTTTAATTTATTTTAAATTTAAAGAAGTATACCTTTTGGATATATTGTATAATGTTCTTGTATACCCTTTTGTGTTTGGATCAAAGTGTATGTTGCTATTGAGCAAATAAGTATTTCAATTTTGTTGTTGTGAATAAAGTATAACTTTTTAGTATACTGTATACTCTTTTGGTATACCTTGTTATGTGCGGATCGAAGTGTGAGATATTACAGAATACATATATATTTCAATTTTTATTGTTTTTAACGAAGTATATCTTTTTGGTATATTGTTTACTCTTTTGGTATACCCTTTTGTGTTTGGATCAAAGTCTGCGATGCTATCGAGCAAATAAATATTTCTATTTTTTTTAGGCAAGTATACCTTTTTAGTATACTGTATACTTTTTTGACATACCTTGTTATGTTCGGATCGAAGTGGGAGATGTTACCGAACACATAGATATTTTATTTTTTATTATTTTAAATGAAGTATACCCTTTTGATATATCATATACACTTTTTATATACTTTTTTGTATTTGGATCAAAGTGTAAGATGCTATCGAGCAAATATATATTTCAGTTTTTGTGGTTTTGAACATAGTATACCTTTTTGGGAACGAAAAAAAATTTAAAAAGTAAAAGCAAAAAAAAAAAGTATAATAAGATTACATAGAAAGAAAATATATTTAAAAAATGAAAAATTGGGGAGACATGAATAGTGCTAGATTAGGAGAGAAAAAAAGATTTTAAAAAAAAGAGTGAAAACAGAGAAGGAGAAAAGAATAATAAAAGAATGACAAAAGAAAAGGAGAAAAAAATTATAAAAGATATGTGGAGAGAGAGAGACTTGAGCTCCTTGTTTATACCTTAAAATCAGAAGGTAATTAGCTAATGGGTATAGCATGTAATTAAGTTATGGGTATTAATGTAATAGGTAGAGCCATGTAAATAAAATAGAATGTATGTGTATTTTTGTAAATCTTTCTTTTTTTAATCTTTTATCAAATTATTTAACTGACATTTATGTTTTAAACCTATTCGTTTTACTTTTTGTATTTTTAAAGTAAAAAGTTACTTTTAAGAGTTGTTCTTTAACCCAATTTCAGAATACTTTAGTGAATTAAAAAGGGTCAAAGAGAAAAGTCTCAAATTTACCGTGTCTGATTTGTCTTGTTTTCGAACAAACCTAAAAAGGCTTGATAAAAAATGGCATTCGAACCAAGCCAGTCTCGCTCCAAAGTGAACAACCTTGACCGCTAGACTATGTCTCTTAATTGTTCAAAGGGTGTGAACATATTATATATACTCACAAAAATCAAACTTTGGCCTATATACACGGTACTATTACTGGACCCTCGGCATAAGGTGGCTTTTCAACTGTCTTAACATAATGTGCTGGCTACCAGACTGAAAGTTTAGTAGTGTTGATTTATGAATAATTGAGGAAACACATGAGGCTTTTGCCATGAGGCAGAACTTATTGCCAATTGAGCATTTTCACTATCTCTAACTTTTTGAAATGTCCCGGACCTGTCTCATATGTATACAATAATTTTTAAATCAGTTTGTCAGTTGGGGCTAAAAGTTCAAAAGCCCCTTACAAAGGCCAAACTTGCAAATCACCCCTAATTCAGCATAATTAACCTAATTTGCCTTTTCAGACGCACTTGTTAGCGCCTTAATCGTTCTCTCTGTCTCATGCTCATAGTGCAGTTCAGTGACCGATTACAGATTTCTCAATATTAAGCAAAAATAAATAATAAAAAGGTTTAGAAAAAGGTCTTTTGTCCTCTATATCGTACACTTATAGCCTGTTTGGCATTGCTTCTCCAAAACCAAAAGTGCTTTTTTTTCAACAAAAGTACTTTTTTTTAGACTTTTGAGGTGTTTGGCAATTTAAAAAAAGTACTTTTAGGTAGAAGCAGAAGCAGTTTTTCTACTGTTGGGGAAAAGCTACAAATATCTGCTTCTTCCAAGAAGCAGAAGCAGAAGCAGTTTATTAATTTTTTCAAGACATAAATATCCTTATCAAGAATTCATATTTACCATATTATTCCTTATAAATTAACCATATCTCTCTCAAAATACAATTATATTTTTCTTTTCCTATTTTTTTCTACTACGTACTTTTACGAATCTTCTTCCTCTATGACTAATTTTTATTTCTAGGTATTACTATCAACCGTATATAGGATGTCCTACTCTTTAAATCATCTTTTAAAAACAAGTGATTACTAGAAATTCCTAATTCCGCTATCACTTTGATTTAACTATATTTTATGTTGTTCAATAGCTTAAATTTATATCTTTTACGTTATGTTTTACATTTAATTAAATAATTTTTCTAATTAAAGTCTTTTATGATAAATATTCAAAATTATTTTTTTATTTTTGTTAATCCAAATGTAAAATGAACTTGGATGTCCTTTTCGTAATTTGATACCGAAAAGTACTTTTCGTAACGATTAACCAAACACAAATTATTTATCAAAAGTACTTCTCCAATGAGTTGTCCAAACACAAACTGCTTATTAGCCAAAAGTACTTATTTAAAAAGTACTTATGTAAAAAGTACTTCTCAAAATAAGCAGTTTTTGGCAGCAATCCCAAACAGGCTATTAATCTGATTACAAATGAATGAAGGTTTTATAGAACATGGCTATTCTTACATCTGAAAAAGTTTATAATAATTATGTAGTACTGCCTGTAAATTGAATTGATTACTCATCTTCTTTGACATACGGATTTTCACTATTTTGACATTCAAACTATTTTGGTTAGTGAACCTAAATGACAATGCAAGTTGAATCTTCAATCGACATTAAGTGATACGAAGTAAATCTTGAAAGAATAAGTTATCTGTTGTAAATAAAATATAAAATAGCAGTAACAATATAAGGGAGTATAGAAATGATATGGAGAGAGATAGAAGTTTTATTGCTCTTTCAATTTCTGTGTGTTTTACAAGGTGAAGAACACCCGTTTATATAGGCTAAAGATCATTGCTATAAAGTTACAATAACTTATTCTCATCTTAAATAGATACATCAATTTAATGAGTCCATTCAATGGATGAAGTAATGAACAACATGTTCATGAATGGACATCCACATTCTGTGGATTTATAACACTCCCCATTGGATGTCCATTACACAAAGAGTATGCCTCGTTAAAACCTTACTAGGAAAAACCCAGTGGAAAAAAGCCTAGTGAAGGAAAAAGAGTACACACATCTTATGATACGCATTTAGAGTTGCCTCATTAAAAACCTTACCAGGAAAACCCAATGGGACAAAACTTGGTTAAGGGAAAAAGAGTGCAGCGCGTATTTCACTCCCCTTGATGAAGACATTGCTTTATATCTCGGGGACGACACATTCCAATCTTGTATATCAACTTCTCAAATGTTGAGGTTGGCAATGCTTTAGTGAACAAATCCGCCAAATTATCACTTGAACGTATTTGTTGGACGTCTATTTCACCGCTATTCTGAATATCATGAGTGAAAAAGAATTTTGGTGAAATGTGCTTTATTCTATCTCCTTTGATATATCCTCCTTTCAACTGAGCTATGCATGCAGTATTATCTTCATATAATATAGTTGGAATTCCCATTTGCAAAGAAAACCCACACATTTTCTGAATATGTTGAGTCATCAGTCTTAACCAAATGCATTCGCGACTTGCTTCATGAATTGCCAATATCTCTGCATGATTTGAAGAAGTAGCTGCAATAGTTTATTTTACTGAACGCCATGATATAGCTGTGTCTCCACATGTAAATAGATAGCCTGTTTGAGAGCGTCCTCTATGTGGATCAGACAAATATCCAGCATCCGCATAGCCAGTTAATTGTGACTTGCATTCATTTGAATAAAACAATCCCTTATCGATAGTCCCTTGGAGGTATCTGAATATATGCTTAATACCGTTCCAATGTCTTCGTGTTGGGGAAGAACTAAACCTTGCCAATAAGCTTACAGCAAAAGATATATCTGGTCGAGTATTATTGGCAAGATACATCAGTGCACCAATTGCAATAAGATATGGTACTTCAGCACCAAGAAACTCTTCATCATTTTCACAAGGTTGAAATGGATCTTTATTTACATCAAGCGACCTCACAACCATCGGGGTGCTCAGAGGATGTGATTTATCCATGTAAAACCTCTTAAGAATCTTTTCTGTATATGTTGATTGATGGAGAAATATTCCTTTTGTCAAATGTTCAATTTGTAGACCAAGACAAAAATTAGTCTTTCCAAGGTCTTTCATTTCAAACTCTTTCTTCAAACACTCCATAGTATTTGTGAGTGCTTCATGAGTTCCAATAATATTCAAGTCATCAACATACACAGCTATTATGACAATTTCAGATCCAGACTTTTTTATAAAAACACAAGGACAAATTGGATCATTTTATATCCTTCTTTCAATAGGTATTCGCTAAGGCGATTATACCACATACGACCTGATTGTTTTGATCCGTATAAGGATTTCTGAAGCTTTATTGAACAAGCTTCTCGGGAACCTTTAAATGCTTCAGGCATTTCAAATCCTTCAGGGATTTTCATAAAAGTTTCATTGTCTAATGAGCCATATAAATAGACCGTGACAACATCCATTAGACGCATCTCAAGTTTTTCTTGTACTGCCAGACATACAAGGTACCTGAAGGTGATTGCATCCACCACAGGAGAATATGTCTCCATATAATCAATGCCAGGTCGTTGCGAAAATCCTTGTGCTACAAGTCGTGATTTATATCTAACGACTTCATTCTTCTCATTTCGTTTTCGCACAAATACCCATTTGTACCCTACTGGCTTTACACCTTCAGGTGTTCGGACGATTGGTCCGAAAACTTCACGTTTATCAAGTGAAGTCAATTCTGCTTGAATTGCATCTTTCCATTTTGGCCAATCATTTCTCTGTCTACATTCATCGACAGATTTTGGTTCAAGATCCTCGTTTTGCTGTATCTCAACAGCAACATTATATGCAAAAATGTTGTCGACAACAATATTATTCCGGTTCCATAGTTTTCCCGTAGAGACATAACTTATTGAGATCTCTTCAATTTCATTATTCTCAGGTACCCGAGCCTCTCCTGAAGAGGTCTTATTAGTTGTTATGTCTTTATGCTCGTTTTGAGCAATTACCTCCGTAGTATGATCGTTTTGATCATTTGCTCATTTTCTTTTTTGAGGATTTTTATCTTTGGAACCGGGTGGTCTACCACGCTTTAGGCGTGCCTTAGACTCACTTGCACAAATAGGTGGTCCTACCGGGATATCAACTCGAATTGGAGCATTTGCAGCTGGAATATGGGATTTAGTTACCCTTGGTAGGTCAGTGAATGCATCTGGCAGTTGATTTGCAATATTTTGCAAATACACTATCTTTTGAACTTCAAGTTCACATTGATTTGTACGAGGATCTAAATGAGATAGTGTTAATGCATTCCAGTCAATATCTTTTTCCAGCTGCTTATTCTCTCCCCCTAATGTTGGGAAAACTGATTCGTCAAAATGACAATCAGCAAACCTTGCGGTGAATAAATCTCCCGTCATGGGCTCAAGATATTTAATAATAGACGGAGATTCATACCCAACATATATCCCCAACCTTCTTTGGGGTCCCATCTTTGTGCGTTGTGGTGGAGCAATTGGCACATATACCGCACATCCAAAAATTCTAAGATGAGAAATATTTGGCTCCTGACCAAAAGCCAATTATAGTGGGGAGAATTTATGATAACTTGTCGGCCTAATCCGAACAAGAGCTGCCGCATGCAAAATAGCATGACCCCATACTGAAATGGGTAATTGTGTTCTCATAAGCATTGGTCTAGCCATTAATTGGAGGCTTTTGATAAATGATTCTGCTAGACCATTTTGAGTATGAACATGAGCAACTGGATGTTCAACTGTAATCCCAGTTGACATACAATAATCATTGAATGCTTGAGATGTAAACTCACCAGCATTATCAAGACGAATTGTCTTAATAGCATAATCTAGAAATTGTGCTCTCAATCTTATTATTTGAGCATGCAACCTCGCAAATGCCATATTGCGGGTTAATAATAAGCACACATGTGACCATCTTGTAGATGCATCTACTAAAATCATAAAATATCTGAATGGTCCACATGGAGGGTGTATGGGCCCACATATATCACCCTGTATACATTTCAGAAACACAAGGATCCTGATCCCAACTTTAGATGCTCTAGAAATAAGCTTTCCTTGAGAACAGGCAGCACAAGAGAATTCTTTAAATTGAAGAATCTTTTGGTTCTTCAATGTATGCCCATTTGAATTCTCAATTATATTGCGCATCATATTATAACCGGGATGGCCCAACCAGTCATGCCAAATAATAAAATCATTTGATTTAGTAAACCCTTTGTTTACTATGACATGTGATTCAATTGTACCAATGTTTGTGTAGTACAAACCGGAGGAAATAGCGGGGAGCTTTTCAAGAACATATTTCTCACCCGACTTTATTGTAGTAATATAAAGATATTCAATCTTTCCATCAGTTTTAGTCTCAATATGATAGCCATTTTGGCGTATATCTTTGAAACTTAACAGGTTTCTTTGAGACTTACTACAATATAAGGCTTCATCAATAGCCAAATATGTTCCTCCAGGTAATAGTAACTTGGCTTTTCCAGAGCCTTCAATCAATCTTGTACTACCACTTATTGTATTAACATTGGCTCTTTTCATAACCAAATAAGAGAAATATCTCTTATCTTGTAGAATTGTGTGCGTTGTAGCACTATCCAGGAGACAAATATCTTTGTTATTGAACTTGAATCCAACTGAAGACTGGGGAATTTCCATTTTCTTCATAAAAAGATAAAAATTACATAGTAAGAAATACTAAAAATAAAGTACAAGAAAAGTACTTTTAAACATTGAAACATAAATAAAGATGATATTTTTTTTTCAAACTTTAAAGCATAAAAAGTAAAGACATTATTCTTTATTAATTTTATTCCCCAGTTACAATGTCAGTTCTTCAGTTACGATTCTCAAAGAAGTCTCCAGCTTCTAAATGGGTAATATTTGGGAGGCCTTCAAAAAGATCATCATCTTTTACGGCAAGATACGCCTCCGTCTCATCATGCTTGTCAGCAAGATGTGCCAGATGTGTCCCATTGTCATTATTCTGAAAGGTCAAATGTGCCTCCACATTATTTTCATTTCTTTTGAGCGAAGCTTGACAAGATGTTCCGGCGTACGGCAAATTTTCGCCCAATGACCTTTCCCACCACACCGATGGCAATTATTATTATTATTCTTGCCTTTTGAAGGATTAGCTTGAGAACCCTTATTGTTCTCATATTTATTTCCACCGTGACGACGAGTATTATTTCGTCCCTTGCCACGCCCACGACCATGGCCTTTACCACGGTAATTATTTTGCCTTCTTTCAGGCACATTATTTGCTGCTACAACATTCGCCTCAGGGAATGGAGCATGTGCTCCCACATTCACCTTAGGGAACGGAGCAGATCCAGTGGGACGGGCTTCATGATTTTTGATCAACAGGGAATTATGTTGCTCAGCTACCAGAAGGCATGAGATCAACTCAGAATATTTTTTGAATCCCTTTTCACGGTATTGCTGCTGTAACACCATATTTGATGCATGAAATGTGGAAAGTGTTTTTTCCAATAAGGCATCATCATCAATAGGTTCTCCACATAATTTTAATTGAGAACTTCTTCTAAAGACATCAGAATTATATTCTGTTACGATTTTAAAATCTTGTAACCGTAAATGAATCCATTCATCACGAGCCTTTGGTAGTACCATGGCTTTCAAGTGATCATACCGTTCTTTCAAATTAATCCACAGTTCTAGTGGATCTTTCACGGTTAAATATTCAATTTTTAACCCTTCATCAAGATGATGGCGAAGGAAAATCATGGCTTTCGCCTTATCTTGGCTCGATCTTTCATTTCCTTCTTTAATAGTATCGCCAAGACCTTTGGCGTCCAGATGTATCTCGGCATCAAGCACCCATGACAAATAGTTCTTGCCGGATATGTCAAGTGCCACAAATTCAAGCTTTGATAAATTTGACATAGTAAAAACTATCAAAGACAATAAAATAATTAGGAATTTATATAAATGATAATCAATAAATTATAACAGTGACATAAAGGAAAACTAATCTTTCTATTCCCTTTTTTTTTTCTAATTAATGACATCCATCATTAGTGAGATTTAATAATTTTAATAACAGAACATTAAATTTGTGAAGCATCTTTTCAAAACTAAAATGATAGCTCATTAATGCATTATGAAAGCTTGTTTATCTAAACGTATGCTGCTGTTGTAAAAATCATTTTAGTATATGTGTAATTAATATACTATATTTATATGTAAATGAGATATATTACGATAAATAAACTATATATAGTTATACCTCACAGATGGAAGAACTTGATACTTAATTTGGAGAAGATTAGAGCTTCGTGCTGATAACGTGTTGTAAATAAAATATAAAATAGTAGTAACAATATAAGGGAGTATAGCAATGATATGGAGAGAGATAGAAGTTTTATTGCTCTTTCAATTTCTGTGTGTTTTACAAGGTGAAGAACACCCGTTTATATAGGCTAAAGATCATTGCTATAAAGTTACAATAACTTATTCTCATCTTAAATAGATACATCAATTTAATGAGTCCATTCAATGGATGAAGTAATGAACAACATGTTCATGAATGGACATCCACATTCTGTGGATTTATAACATTATCCATATAGAGTTTCCAGGTTGCACACTATGATTGCATCCTAAGAACCTCTCGATTTTAAGTCCGATCTTCTTATCATTTTCATGTATTAACTATGATGCTTTATGAGGAGAAAAAGAGTCGCACAATAGAAAATTATAACTACTACTAGTTCAAACTAAGTTGCTTTGTTTGATTCTAGACGTTTCCTTCAACAAAGTTTCCAGGAAGTCATTTTCATTTAAAAGAGCTCGTAAACAGACCATCTTTGTTTTCCAGTTCATTAGAAAGTATTTTTTTTTTTGTCAAATTTTTTGGTGGATGCCCTCCATAAGAATTGGTTTTGTAAGTCTGCCACTATTTAATAATATTTTAGCAAAATACCCTTATGATGATTGTACGATGCCAAGACTTCAAGCTATAAATTTGCAAGTATTGGCCTTTAGGCAAGAGGTCAAGGGTCAGGGGTAAATGTTGGTAAATAGAGAGGGGTCAAAGGAAAAGTTTTGGCCCCGTGCCAAGAGATTGACTATGGTATTTCTGTCCAAAAAATTTCATTAAACAATATGGAGGAATTTTTACAAAATCCTGTTAAGCTCGAACAAAAAGGCAGACCATTGCTTACTGTGTCATATTTCTGAAAAAGGCCTTTTTTTTGCTCGAACTAAGCGGCTGATTTGCAAAAATATGACACGGGAGCAATTGGTTTGCGAAAATGACCTTCCTAAAAGTGGTTCAGCATAAATTCCCTCCATTAGTTTAATGAAATATTTTTCGGACAAAAATACCCCTAACAACTAATAAAAAGACCCGTCCAGTCCCTCCCCTTCTTTTTCTCCATTCACGCTATCTACAAACCCTAAAAACCCGTAATTTTACAGATTCTCTCATTCTCCTTAAAAGCATTGCACGCTTGCGTAAACCAACAATCAAAGTGCTGGCATATTTCAATTGACCGTCAGAAGGATGATACAAACTCCTTTTTTCAGATAATACAGACAAACATCCACAAGACTTCTTGGCAATGAGCACCTTGCACAGACTTCTTGGTAATTGTGAAAACTTTAAGCCATGTTGCAATGGGCAACTTGTCTCTGCAAGTCTTGGCTATGCCAAAAGTTTAAGCTCTGGTGCAATGGCACCTTACACAGACTTCCTAGCAATTGCCAGGACTTCAAGCCCTATTGTAGTGGCCAACTTGCAGAGAAAGTCTCTGCAAGTCCTGGCTATTGCCAAGAGTTTAAGATCTGGTGCAATGGGCACCTTACAAAGACGTCATAGAAATTTCCAAGACCTCAAGCCATGTTGTAGTGGCCAAGTTGCAGGGAAAGTCTCCTTTCTCTGCAAGTCTTGGCTATTGCCAAGAGTTGAACTCTGGTGCAATTGGCACCTTGCACAGACTTCTTGGAAATTGCCAAGACTTTAAGCCCTGTTGCAGTGGGTAATTTGCAGAGCTTCAAGTCTTGGCTATTGCCAAGAGTTCAAGCTCTGGTGCAATGGGCACCTTGCACAAACTTCTTGGCAATTGCCAAGACTTCGAGCCTTGTTGCATTGGGGAATTTGAGAGAAAGTCTTTGCAACTCTTGGCTATTGCCAAGTGTCCAAGCTCTGGTGCAATGGGCACCTTAACTAGGAAATTAAAGTGGAATCTAAAACAAGAAAAATAAAAACAAGATTGAATGAAAGTTGCGAATATCGTCATTAAGGGTCAACTTATCACTGGACTAATTGAGAAACCAACTTCTTTTATCAATGGTAATACCACCTAAGTGATGTTACCAAATTCTCTGCAACCTGTGGCAATAGCCAACACTTTAAGGTCGGGTGGAAAGGGAAACTTACAGGGGAAGTCTCTGAAAGCATTGGCAATTGCCAATACTTTACGATCTAGTGCAATAGGCAGCCTGGAGACAAAGTCTCTGCAAGTCTTGACAATAGCCAAGACTTTAAGCTCTATGTAATAGGCAACTTGCATAGAAAATCTCTTCAAGTCTTGGCTATTAGCCAAGACTTTAATCTCTGTGCAATAAAGGCTTGGCTTATGGAGGACAGCGCATGAAATTTTTTGGAACTAAGCAAAGTTGTGTCTCGTCCTGAAGAATTAACCAAATTTTCTAATTTCTTTTTAAAGAATGACCTTTTTTCCTTTCTAAAAGAATTTTGTCCTTTTATTTAAGTCCTGATCACCTCTAAATCCTTGCAATCCTTCAACAACTCATACAAATTCACATTATTGATTTTGTTGCAGCTGGTTGTGATTCATTATCTTTTTTACATTAACTCTTCCAAACTAGTAGTATTTTAGTTTACTTTAGAAGGAGAAATATGTACTAATTATCTCTAATGAGGACCTAGATAATGTCATGAGATTAGTACCCCACATAATCATTTTCAATCTTTATCCACTTTTTGTAATTATATTTTATCTTCTTTTTTTTTTCTAACATATTTATTAGATATAATTTGATGTTATAAATATTTAAAAAATATAAGACAAATATATATGTGTATATATGTATATATAAAAAATATCGATCTAATTATATACCATATTTTAATTATAAATCAAATTTTAAATATAAATATTGTGGCTAGATTATGTTAGTGTTAGGTGATTTGTTAATATGGTATATTGAGGACTATTTATGCGGAATTCCCTAATTTCATCTAGTCAATCTCGTTAAACCTAAAAGTGTTTTGTTTTGTAAGGCCATTTTAAAAGTGTCTAATCTTTTAAGTTCACGCTTGAATTTATCTGTTTGTGCAAATTATTTAACTTTACGTGCATTAACTATGTAAAATAATTTTACACAATTAGATCATTTATTAAGAAATTATAGGTAAATCTCTTAATATTAAGTGAAATTTTATTGAATGAAAAAGGGTCAAAATTGCCATCAATCTATGTAAAATGGGTGGTATTTGCCATCTATCCGCCTATTGAAACTAAAATACCATGGACGTTATCCTTTCTTTGGCTCTAAAATTCCATTTCTTTAACGGACAGATGAGTTGGCAATTGTGAGCCTCTTTTAAATCCAAGTGGCTGGCTGTTATTGGTCCAATGGAACCCTACTCACCACCTAATTTAGGGATTTTTACACTATATGCCCATATTTTATAAAATATTACATATTTTTACCCATTTTAAACTTCATTACACTCCATGCCCATTTTGGCATAAATATTTACGCACAAAGGGTTCGGCTTTTAGCCATGGTCAAACTGTAGCTAAATGGACCGTGGCTAATGACTTGTAGATTTCAAGACCCAACTAATATTTGCATAATTTTTATATTTTATTACTTTTATATCAATTATAGTTCAACCGTGGCTAAGTAATTTCTTTTAAAAAAATTAATGTTTAAATGGGAGACATTTGCTAAATTCTATAACACAGTGAAACCCAAGCATATAAAAATATATGCTAATAATAATCAAGGTCTCTCCATCTATAAGCTATTTGTACATATTAAACAAGATTTAACCACACCTATATACAATTTTGAAACCTTAATTATAAAAAAGAAGTAATATTATTCATATTGCAAAATATAGCATTATATTTTATATACTAGTTGCTACAAACAAGTAGAAAGAAAAAATCATCATATCTCTCCGCCCTACTTTAATATACCATTTTATTTTTTGATTGAAGTGTGGATGCTATCGAACAAATGAGTATTTTGATTTTTGTTGTTTTAAACACAGTATAATTTTTTGTATATATTGCTTACTCTTTAGGATTATCTTTTTGTGTTTGGATTGATATGTGAGTCCTATCGAACTTGTGGACATTTCAATTTTTATTATTGAAACAAAATATACCTTTTTGGTATGTCGTACACTTTTTTAGTATATCTTTTTATGTTTAGATCAAAGTGTGAGACGTTATCAAACAAATGAAGGTTTTGATTTTTATTGTTTTAAACAAAGTATACCTTTAATTTTCTTATAACATATACTCTTTTTGGTATACCCTTTTGTCTTTGGATCAAACTGTGCAATGTTATCAAGCAAATAATTTGGTATACTTTGTTATGTCGGATCGAAGCGCGATATGTTACATAACACATAGATATTTCAATTTTTATTATTTTTTGATGAAGTATACCTTTTTGGTATATATTGTATACTCTTCTGGTATAATCTTTTTTTTGTTTGGATAAGAGTGTGCGATTTAATGTTTGGTGAATATATTTTAAAGCGCCATTGAAATTTTAAGAAAAATAATGCAGATCACAAATGAGTTTCTTTGATTTGGTGTTTGTTTGATTCAATTTGCACTTCGCTGGGATTGTGGTGTAAAAGTTGCGCTAACAATCTGAGTTCAATTGGTGAAGATTTGAGAAAGTTGGATGAAAATTTTGAGGCAAATTTGTGAATAATAGTGTCGCATCGTCGAACACGACTTGAGTTATAAGATTTGAGAAAAGTTCCTCATTTTTTTCATTTTAGTGTTTGGACTAGATATAATTTTGTATGAGTACTTTGAATCAGTTGTTAAATGGTACTCCTGTCTTGAGTTAAAGTTAGTATAAATCAGTAGCTCCACAAAAAAAAAAAAAAGTTCATGTCAAAAATGTAAAAGTGAGGGAAAAAAAAGATAAAGATGATAATGACTGCCAGCAATTAACACTAGCATAGGTAAAGTTAGTACTTTTGATAGACTGTATACTCTTCTGGTATACCCTTTTGTATCTGGATCCAAGTGTGCGATGCTACCGAGCGAATAAATATTTTAGTTTTTGTTGTTTTTGAACAAAGTATACTCTTTTGGTATATTGTATACTCTTCTGGTATACCCTCTATATTAGTTTTTGTTGTTTTTGAACAAAGTATACCCTTTTGGTATACTGTATATAATCTTCTGGTATACCCTTTTGTGTTTGGATCCAAGTGTGCGATGCTACCGAGCGAATAAATATTTCAGTTTTTGTTGTTTTGAACAAAGTATACCTTTTTGGTATATTGTCTGCTCTTCTGGTATACCCTTTTGTGTTTGGATCCGAGTGTGCGATGCTACCGAGCGAATAAATATTTCAATTTTTATTATTTTGAACAAAGTATACCCTTTTGGTATACTGTATACTCTTCTGGCATATCCTTTTACGTTTGGATTCAAGTGTGCGATGTTACCAAGCGAATAAATATTTCAGTTTTTGAACAAAATATACCTTTTGGTATACTGTATACTCTTCTGGTATATCTTTTTGTGTTTGGATCCAAGTGTGCGATGCTACCGAGCGAATAAATATTTCAATATTTATTATATTGAACAAAGAATACCCTTTTGGTATATTGTTATTCAAAGGCTCGTGACTGGTGTTCAAAAAGGTACAGAATTATTGTAGAGAAAACTCGGAGTCGCCACTTGACAAGTTTAAGGTGTGCCAAGTCACACAAAGGTACCTTGGAACACCTCCGACTCGTCTAATGGTATGCGTTTCAAGATTCGAGTAAGGTTCTCAGTTGACTCTCGGGAAGGTATTAGGCACCCTCGAGTCCTGTGCCGAGCACAGTTGCTTTATTGTCACAATTTTAATTTACTAAATATGGTTGTTATCTTTTGCCGTTGATTTGAAATTACAATTTGACTCAGAAAAATTAATAGCATTTATTCTTAACCAACCTCACAGAGGACTGGTTTTATATTATAATTCAGGAAATTAAAATGTATCATTCTTTTCCAACCTTACAAAGGACTGGACGAATTTACACTTCGATTTATAATAAATAAAAACGTATTGCGTATTTCAACCTCACAAAGGAACAATCAAATTTTTAAAAGAATTTAATTAACTTCAAAAATAATAATTAATTTATAATTAATTTAAATTTTTTTTATTTTTTTAGCCTAATAAGTTGATCACAAATCATACTTATAATATTGCCTAATTATGTAAGTTTTCTTAGTCCTATTAATTTGCCTAATCGCATATTCATCAATAAATAAGTATTGGTTTAAAGGCTTAATGAACAAGAACTAATTTGCCTAATCGCATTTCATTAAAACATAACCGCTAATTTTGTTAAGTGACAAATTAGGACTCCCAAATTTTTCTTTATTAAAATATGGATTACGAAAGTATATACATATAATAGGCCATTTGTCAAATTGGGATAGCTTTATGGGCTATTTTTGAAAAAATAAACGTTTACAGAAACTTGCAATGATATGGGATGAATCATTTTGCAAGAGTGAGCTGCTTTAAGGGTCGTTTTTCAACAAAGTGTCATTTTTATTCACAAGTAATGGCTTTCTGTCAAAATAACGTGACTATTTCAGCAGTTTTTATTGTTCTCGATTTCAACTGATTCAAAGTGGGTTCGTGCCCTTATTCAAAGAAAGAGATCAATTTTCTAGGATTTTTTATAAAGTAAAAGGATGCTTAGTGACAACTTATTTGTTTTGCACCTAAATTTTGCCTACCATTTCTAACTTTTTTTAGTTTTGGTCCCATTTTTACCATTTAATAATATTTTTCAGATTTGGTGCAACTTTGAGCAACACTGATTTTAAAACAGAAGCAAGAAGCACAATGTCCAAAATTATCTCAACATAAAGTCATTGTTTTCAGCATAACGTGGTTAAAGAACTTTAACCAATTCAAATCTTTTTTTACCCTTTTTTCAATCATGATAACAAAAATATAATATGCTAAAAAAAAGGTCAACACAAATGGATAAGAATTCGTTAGGCTTGGCTTAAGCCATTTCATACACAACAGTAATCTTTCAAAGGAAAATACAAGGTGAAGAAATATTTACCTAGTGTATAGATATTCCCTCAAGGCCAAACATGCAATCCTTAAGCAAACGACCAAGATCAAAACAAATAAAGAAGATAACGCAGTCCAGCAACAGCCCACTATTTACCCTTTCTTTGACTTAAAATTCAAGAATTTATGAACCTAAAGACTCTTAAGAGTAGTAGTCTTTGGTTCTAAATTCTTTGATCTATCTAAATTCTTTGATCTAACTTACTTATATTTTTTTTACTTTTCTCAATGTTTTTCAGCTGGTTCTCTTTTGTATTTTCAGCTAGCAGTTGGTGTCTTAAATGAGGAGTGAAGGCTCCTATATATAGCTAAAAGTGAAGGCTAAAAGGTGGGGTGTGGACTTGTACAAAAGTACAAGTCCACACCCCTACTACTTGAGTGGTTTGATATTATTTTCAACAAAGGTACATATGCTATAGCCACTGTTTTCAGCCTTCTAAAACAGTTCCAAAAGTTGAAAATATACAAGTGGTGTCCAATGCTCATTACACTAACTAGAAGAAAACTAGGACCAACTAAGCCAACTAAATCAGCCCCAAACTAACTTAATACTAAACTAAGTAGACCAGATCCTAAATTCTGTCTAACAAACTCCCAGAACATAATTTTAACAATTTCAATAACTGAAAAAGAAAATCAGCCCCACAAAACACTAAAATTATTGTTCAAACTAATCTATTCGGAACAGACAATAGAAAAACTATGAAACAATGAAACTATCTGTATACATACGATTGGGAAGCGACGAAAAGCCAAAACAAACTCAAAAAATTTACAAACACACACACTAGATATGCAAAACTAAAGAGCAGGCAGCACACTGTCATTTCTTTCATGTTCATCTCACATCCCTTTGACAATTGAATCAGAACCAATGACAAACAAAATAACAAGTGCATACTTGAACAAATGGCTCTAACTTGAATCAACGAATTAAGCAAAACCTCACACACTCTTATTGATAAAAGCAAACTTAGAAAGCATCTAAGCTCTCTCATTTCCTAACAATGAGTATGTAAATTGATGCTTTGTAATAAAGGCACTTTCGCGCGCAATGCTAATTCAGGCCAGCAGAAACTTGAATACGGACATACTATAGTTGCTTCGCACTCGCACAAACATATGTATATGTAAACACACATCCCTTGTCAACTCAAACTCAATAGGACTTCAATAAAACAAACTGCATATACTGCTTGAGATTAGCCAAAACTAAACAATCGCTCTACTTGAAACGATGCAAACTTGACATGAAATTCTTAAGCCTGTTTTCAAATGACGTGATTTCAATCACACATATGGTGAACATACACACTAATTCTAACTCAATCTAACATTTATTCAAACAAGGAGCTTACAAAAGTAAACTTCAACAATCATGAAACAAACGATAAAAATATACCAAAGAAAAAGAGTTATATTTCTATCTAACCCATGAAGAGAAACACCAACGTGCCGCTGCATCTTAACGACGCCAACTCCGTTGCCTCGCTGCTGCTACCTGTACCGAATCACAGCCCCGAGCTACTGCCTCACAGCCACCTAGTCAACCAACTGAACCATCACAGCCCCGAACATGCTCTCTGCGTCACTGCCTCGTCCATGGCTGCCTCGGCCTCACTTCTGTCCGTATCGCCTAGACACTGCTTTGTCGCGCCACCGTTCTTAAGTTTCAACAACACCCCTGCTTTGCTATATCCGAGCCGCCACTGCCTAGCCGAAACTGAAATAGCCCCCCCCCCTTCTACGCCCTCGCCATCACTGCCTAATCGAGATTGAAAAAAATCCTCCACCACAAACACCAAACAAATGCACCACCAAGACCTGAAACAAATACCCCACACCACTCCAAGCGACATCACGCACAAACAGCCCCTACAATCATCCTCGTCACAGCCTTCAACTCACCATCACAAACAATCTATCACAGCCCCCTCTAGCCCTCCAAAAAACAAAGCAGCGCCCAAACAAAACAAAAAAAGAATAAAGAAATGAGAAAAAGAACAAACAAAAAAACAGAAACGGGTAAAGAAAACGGGCAAGGGAGAAAGGATTATTAAGAAAGGGGGTATGTGAAATCATAGAGAAAGGTTAGAGTAAGAAGAATAAACAAAAACTTACCGAAAAAAATTGGAGGTGGCCGGATTTTGGGTTTGACCGAAGCTTTGAACACCGATTTATGCGAATTGGCTATGAATTTGAAGAAGATAGTTGCGGAAATAGAATGGGGGGGGGGGGGGGTCGAGATCTTTCCAATGGTGTATTTTGCTAAATTTTCCAGCCACCGGAGGTGGTGGTCTGGCGGCGGAGCAATGGTGGCTCTGCCGTGGAAGGCGATTTCCGGCGAGGTGAGAATTTTCGGCAGCATAGTGCAAGCCAAGAGGCTTAGGGTGGTGTAATGGCAAAAATAAGGTTTTCTTGTTTATATAGGAGGGTGGTGGGCCGGGTTTGAAGGTATTGGGCTGGTGTGTCATACGTAAATGGGCTATCTATTTTGTACCTATAGCCACTAAAAGGTATATACTTATTAAAAATCAACACAATTAACTACAATCAAAACCATATAAATCTATAATACTATCAAAATTAAACATAGAGTCATAGTTAAACACATAACAAGTATTTTTTGGCAATTTTCAAATTTCACATCCTAATTAAAGACAATTTTAGTTAGAACAAACACTAAAAGTCCAGAAAAATTTGATGAAACGTCCTAAGAATCTAATACGACTATTTTGAGCAATTTTATTAATTTTGGTGCCAAAATTAGGTGATTACAGCTGCCCCTCTTTGTTCGGGAACACGAAGAGTTTTCGGACAAAGAAGTAATCGACAACTAATTTTGGCTTTTCGGTTCTAGCCGAGAGCATGCTTTCCAAAATGATGACCGTACCTTGAATTTCGGTTCTAACTGAGAACGAAGTTACCTACATATCTCCGGATTAAGGAATCAGGTCAGTGTAGTTCCTTATGTGCGGCAGCTGGGACTACCACATTCAAACAGACACCAGACTCTTCTAGACTCACTAAGACAACCCTAAACACTCTAGACTACTTAAGATAAACTAGAGTCTCTTCTAGACACACTTGGGGCTGATACTAGACACTCTTAGGCACAAAAAGGCTGTCGTTGCTGATTACTGGTCGCTTGCTGGTGGTCGTTGCTTTACAAGGAAAAATGTATAATTACAATCGCTAGCCTAAATCTTCATGCTTCCTTGAGGTAAATCTTGGCTTGAAAGACAACTCTATTGCTCGTTGTATGGGCAAGCACTATCTGAAACTTGAAATGGTTGCATCTGTTTCAAACAGGTCTTTGACTTGAAGTTGGGGATGGTTGCTATCTTTGAGCGCAAATGACTTGAAGTGGAAGTGAGTGCTATCTTCTAGCAAAACTGACTTGAAAAGAACATGATCGCTGTCTTTTAGAAGATCTTGTCATGTAAAGGAAATGTCGCTATCTTTTAGCATATCTTGACATGGGAAGGAAATGACACTATCTTTGAGCGAAACTGACTCGGAAAGGAAATGATCGCTTTCTTTTAGCAGATCTTAACATGGAAAGGAAATGATACTATCTTTGAGTGAAACTGACTCGAAAAGGAAATGATCGCTATATTTTAGCAGATCTTGACATGGAGAGGAAATGACGCTATCTTTTAGCGAAACTGACTCGAAAAGGAAATGATCGCTATCTTTTAGCAGATCTTGACATGAAAAAGAAATGATGCTATCTTTGAGCAAAATTTACTCTAAAAAGAAATGATCGCTATCTTTTAGCAGATCTTGACATGGAAAAGAAACGGCGCTCTTTGAGCGAAACTGACTCGAAAAGGAAATGATCGTTATCTTTTAGCAGATCTGACTTGAAAAGAAAATAGACGCTATCTTTGAGCGAACTGACTCGAAAAGGAAATGATCTCTATCTTTGAGCGATCTGACTTGAAAAGGCAATGATCGCTATCTTTGAGTGAAACTGACTCGAAAAGGAAATGATCGCTATCTTTTAGCAGATCTTGACGTGGAAAAGAGATGACGCTATCTTTAAGCGAACTGGCTCGAAAAGGAAATGATCACTATCTTTTAGCAGATCTTGACATGAAAAAGTAATGATGCTATCTTTGAGCGAAACTACTCGAAAAGGAAATGATCACTATCTTTTAGCAAAACTGACTCGAAAAGGCAATGATCACTATCTTTGAGCCAAGCTAACTCTAAAAGGAAATGGAGTTCCATCTGACTTCTAGCGCAACTATCCCAATTCAAGTGGTCCCAGCTCTTTCTCGGCAACATAGCAAATGTCGCCCCTACTTTCTGCATCGTGGATATACCCTGTTTCTGATCTTGCAAATAACCTTGGTGATTCTTGCTATATTCTTCACAGTAATATGGGATGAACAACGCTTAAAGCTTCTCCCAAACATGTCCACTCTTCATGATACAATTTTGGTATGTCGTTCCTCCGGCTTGATGTGCGGTGCTGAGCTTCCAATTATCAAGGTCGGTCATGACTCGCTGAAACTTTTCCATTGTCAAGGGTGTGCCTGAATCCGGAAAGACAGAGTTTTGCAATTTTTTTTTTTGCTCATGTGAGGTTAGCGCCGAAAGGGCGAGGAATTAATGGTGAGGCAAGATATACAAAATGGAATAAAAAGCTTAAGGGCGAAAGTCATTTGAACAGAGAACGTCTTTCTGAAAAGGGGAAACTTATCTGGCAATATACTGGCGACCTTGATGATCATGAAATGTATCTTGGATGACCTCGTCCGACCAGTGCCACTTGTTTGTTGAGAGTTGCTCCACGGAAGATATCAAACCATAACCAAGTTGAGGTGACTCTCAAGTCGACTAGTAGCGCCCTTTCGGGTTTTCGCCAACTAGCCTCTCTCTTTAATCTTTTTCCTCACTGTTTGTCTTGCAGCGCCTTCTCAGGTTTTCATCGACAAGACTTCTTCTTCATTTTTTTTCTTTTTTTTTCTTTTCTCTTCTGTTTTTTTTTCAATTCAATTTACAACACAAACATCTCTTTTGATGGCATCATCGACTTGTTATAAAGATAATTTGACATAAGCTCTCCAAAACACATCATGAGGTGACTGCATACAATCCGCTCCTCTTTGGACACATTTTCTTTCAAAAGATAAAAACTTTTGCCCCACTGTTTAGAATAAAGTGGGGCACTTTGTTTTTCTTCCTTGACTTTGAGACTGGTATGCCAAAAATCTCATGAAACATGTGAATGAATGGTACAAAAATACAAGTTTTTTTTAATTTTATTTTATTTATATCATAAAATAAAAATAAACTTCTATCCCAGTTTAGCATAAAATGGGGATCTGAATTTTTTGATGTTGGCCGCAAACTTGGAGGTAAGTTTTGCGTCAATATGAAACAGGAAAGAATGAACTTTTCACTGCTACGAACATAAAGAAAATGGGGGAGGAATATTGAATTTCCTCCATTTTCTTAAAAAAATAAAATAACTTCTGCCCCAGTTTAGGATGAACCGGGGTCTTTGATTTTCTTGACCTGTGCCGCAAACCTGGAGGTAAGCTTTGCGTGAATAAAAGAAAACGGGGAAAGAGGAATTTTCTCCTGTTGCGACCGCACCGAAATGGTTGCCTACGTATCCTTTTGATAGGAATCAGGTCAGACGTAACTCTAGGCAAATGCCCAGATTTCTTTTGATGCTTTTCAGTTTCATTTCATATTGGTACAATAACATTGGTTCCAACAAAGAACATGTCTCGAAAGTACAATATTCAAAGTGCTAATAAGGGATACAATTTGGGATAGCAGAAAAGAACAAAAGCCTTGCATTCATCCCGATTTGAAAGCAATCTTGGAGTCAAATGTAATACCTCTTGACCGCATCTGCATTGACGGGTATTTCGGGTGTCCTGCCTTCTGGATCTGTAAGGTACAAGATGCCATTTGGCTATACTTTCTTTACTAGGTATGGCCCTTGCCAATTTGGAGCAAATTTTCTTTTAGCTTCTTCCTGATGATGAAAGATTCTTTTCAAGACTAATTTCCTTCTTTCAAATCGCGGAGGCGCACTTTCTTGTTGTATGCTCGGGCCATTCTTTGCTGATACAATTGGCCGTGACAAACAACATTGAGTCTTTTTTCGTCAGTGAATGACAACTGTTCCAATCAGGTTTTGACCCACTTTGTCACCTCAATCTCTGCTTCCACAATGATCCTGAGAGATGGTATTTCAACTTCAGCGGGTATGACTGCTTCAGTTCCATATATCAATGAATACGGGGTTGCTCCTATGGAAGTGTGCACAGTTATGCGTAACCAAGCAAAGCGAAAGACAACTTCTCATGCCAATCATGAGATCCTTGTATCATTTTTCTAAGGATCTTCTTGATATTCTTATTGGCTGCTTCAACCGTGCCATTTGCCTTTGGTCGGTAAGGTGTGGAATTTCGATGCATGATCTTAAATCTTTCACACACTTCATTCATCAATGACTGTTCAGATTTGCCGCATTATCAGTGATGATGGTACTTGGGATACCAAAGCGACAAATAATGTTAGAATGAACAAAATCCACCACGGCTTTCTTGGTCACGGATTTGAGAGTGAAGGCCTCAACCCATTTGGTAAAGTAATCTATCGCAACCAGAATGAATCAGTGCCCATTTGATGCTTTTGGTTCAATAAGCCCGATAACATCCATCCCACATGCTGTAAAAGGCCAAGGGGCTGACATTGTGTGATACTCTACATGGGGTGAATGTATTAAAACACCGTGTACTTGGCATTGATGACACTTTTGCACAAAAGTAATACAATCATGTTCCATGGTAAGCCAGAAGTTTCCTGCTCTGAGTACTGTCTTAGCTAGAACGTGCCCGCTCATGTGGGGTCCACAGATCCCCAAATGCATGTCATTGAGAATTTTCGTGGCTTCAGTTGCATCCATGCATCTTAACAGTCCCAGATTGGGTGTTCTTTTGTATACCACCCCTCCACTCAAAAAGAAACCACTCGCCAGTCGTCGAAGTGTTCTCTTTTGATTATTTTCTACCATTGGAGGATATGTCCCATCTTGAAGGAAATTCTTGACATCAAAGTACCCCGGTTGACCGTCAATTTCTTCTTCAACCATATTGCAGTATGTATGTTGGCATTGGACCTGAATCTCTAACGGATCAATATGGGCTTTATCAGGATGGACAAGCATTGAGGCTAATGTAGCCAATGTGTTAGCCAGCTCATTATGTATTCTGAGAACATGTCTAAACTTTAGAACATCGAACTTTTGGCGCAGATCGTCCATACACTGCTTGTACATGATCAGCTTAAGATCTCGAGTTTCCCATTCACCCTTCATTTGGTGTATCAAAAGATCTGAATCTCCGATCACCAGCAATTCTTTGACGTCCATATCTAGAGCCATACGCAAACCCATTATGCATGCTTCATACTCAGATGAGTTATTAGTGCAACTGAAACGGAGTTGGGCAGCTGCCGGATAGTAGTGTCCCGTGGGAGAAATGAGGACTGCTCCAATACTATGGCCTTTCGAGTTGGAAGCACCATCAAAGTCCATTTTCCATACGTGCTCTTCTTCATCAATCAATTCTTCAAGCACACCTACCTCCTCGTCAGGGAAGTATGTCTTCAATGGCTCATAATCATCATCGACCGGATTTTCAGCCAAATGATCGACTAAGGCTTGAGCTTTCATTGCAGTAATGGTGATATAAACATCTACCCGCCGTGATGCATTCCTCACATAATCCGGAGCTTCAATGAGGATAGTCCTATTAGACGAGTTATTATGATCTAAGCACATCTGAGCCAAATAGTTTGCCAACTCCAACACCCGTTCCTGACCTCGATCAATGACTCTCCTTGACACGGCTATTTGCTGAAGCTGGGTCATGGCCAATCTCAATGCATCATTCTTCAGAATCACTGCCTGATCAAGTTGTTTATGCAATCGGTCAATGTTCCCAAGGCACTTCTGTATGAATCTGTCGCTCTCAGCCTGGGCAGTTAGAGCAGTAACCCTCTCTGTCAATGCTCTGCAATGCAAGTCATGAAGACGCCTGATAGTATCTGAGTGCTGATATGTTAAACCCTCACCCTCTGACTGAGTAGCTCTGGCGGCGTCCCTCTCTGCAATTAAGCTTTGTATGGTAGCGCGGTATTCCTTCCCAATCTCACGCCTAGCAAGCTGAACCTGCATATCCAACCTGGCCTCAATGTCAACCATGCCTGCTCTCGACCTTGCGGGCATCTCTTTGGGTATGGTCTGGTGGTAATACCATAGCTTGTACTCCCAAACGACCTCCCTCTTAAGTCCATCCTGGACCTGTGTATTTTCTGCGAGGCGCCTCCTAATATCCCACAAGCGCAAGATATCACCTTTAATGTTAGCTGGGTTGAGAGGATAGTCTAGGACATATGCACTCATGTCCTCAACTATTGGGATCTACTGGTTTCGACCCAACTGCCTAAGTACAGGCAGAGGAGCATAAGGCTGGGATGCTGTCAAACCCATCAGAATGAGAAAAGGACGGTCCACACATCTGTGTACAACCTCCATCTTAGGAAACCAGCTACATTGCCACAAAATCTTGTCCAGCGTGAGAAAGTTCAAGAAAGACCTCCAATCTGGCTCATTTTCTGGGAATTTATACTTCTCGATGTGTTCGAGATGGTACCCGAGATAATCGATGTCACAGTACCTAAGAATATCACGAGGCGGGCAAGGGCGTACATGTTCCAAGAACCAGACCTGTAATAGGAGGTTACACCCCTCAAAGAAACCGCTTTCTCCCTTGTGGCATCGAGTGAAAGCATGAAATATAAGTTACCCAGAATTGTCGGAATGATAGTGGCGTCCGATGCTCCACCATATAAAGCTGTTATGATCTAACTGACCTTAATAGATATCGCTCTATCCGGTAGTGGGAAAACCAGCAACCCTAGCAAAGCGAACACAAAGACCTTAGGACAAAGTTGCACCCAATCTTCATATTTCAGCTTGTCATGGAAATCAAATCCATGCTTTTTAAAACCATTATCGGCCCCAAAAAGATCATAAAGGTAGTCAAATAAAATCCAGCCTTGACGAACACTAGCGATTGAGAGGTCTGTTCGTACCTTGATGTTACTAAAAAAATCATACTCATTAACCTTCTTTGGAGCAATCATGTTCTTTTTCTCAAAATCTAGCTTAAGAAGCCCAGCTATCTCCTCGAGGGTCGTCGTCATCTCAAACTTCTCAAAACAGAAAGTATTTTGGTTTGGGTTCCAAAACCCAACTAGTGCACTAATCAACTCTCGACGTGGGACAATAGGTTTAGTCACAAGGTCAGTCAGAAAACCAATCTTATCCTGGACTAATTTCTTCTACATATTATTTATTGTGTCCCACCAAGACTTTAAAGATTTATCCGATTTGGGTGGACCATTAGTCATCATGATAGAGGGTTGAATGACATCAGCATGGTATTTTCTCTTGACCGACCTAGAAGATGATGCAGCCATTGTACCTAATGAAAAAATGTATCAAATGTTTGAAAACTTGAGAACAACTTAAAACAGCTGACCGACAGAGCAAAACAGATGCCTAAACTTCTAATTCGAAACTCCACTTTTCAACAAAACTTTGTCATTGTAACGACGTAAACTTGACCCTAAGAGAATCGAAAAATTTTGCCATCATAACCGCATCAGGACTGACTCTAGAAAATTACCAACATTAGTATTTACATGTAATTTACAAAAGAAAAAATTCGAGTTATAGCGACGCCACATTGACATCAAAAAATCCATTCCAGTAGTGACACTACAGTATTTTTTTTTCTTGCAAAAAATTCGCCAGCATAACGACGTGAAAAACTGGATCCCAAAAAACTCCCGACATCGATACACGAGCCTTTTCTAAAAACTCGCCATTATAACGACGTGAAAACTGACACCGAAATCTTTTCCGACCTCTAACTACTAAGTATATTTTTTTGTAAAATTTTCGTCATTATAACGACACAAAAACTGACATCTACAAAAGACGGCCAACACTGGCGCTTTACAGAAATTTTCCATTACAACAGTATGACTCGATTTTATGAAAGTACAAGACATTTACATTTAAAACATAAAATTCACCCTACTTCCTCACTTTTCCTTTCATTCATCTTTTTTTTCTTTTAAAATCCGTCTCTCTCCAAATTGGTCAGCATAACGACTTTTTCTAGGTGCTGCAACACATAAAATGCTATGAACATGTCTCTCTCGAGAAGTGGGTCCCTCGTGGACAAAAGGGTAGTCAGCCTAGACAAGTGCAATACCGGTGTATCGCACCTCATTAGGTCAAACATGATGCAGATAATTGGACCTAAAGGTTTAACTCTAGGCGACAACTGACTCAGTGTCTATACTGGCTGAAAAAACCCGGTGGACAAACCAGGCGGAAAACACATCAGGGCCATCCGGAGACAGTGTGTCCGGCCTAAAACCCCGTCACGCCTTCCTCCTAAATCATGTGCAATTTAGTAAGAAAGTCCCAGATGCCACAAGCAATCTGGTAAGTGTACGTGTGCATGTATTTCAGAGACTCAGAGGGTTGCGGAGGAAGACAGTTTATATACAGTTCAACAACATCAAAGCAGTAACATTCAACTTTTCATGTGATAACGGCAAGGATATAACAACCAAATATTTAATAAATTAAAACATGCGACAATTTTATCAAAGCCGGAGACTCTAGTTTCACTAATTTCTCCAGCGGAGTTGCCAAGCTGTCACGCCCTAAAAAAATTAATAATTCACTCTGTGCGAGGTGTATTATTCAAAGGCTCGTGACTGGTGTTCAAAAAGGCACAGAATTATTTTAGAGAAAACTCGGAGTCGCCACTTGACAAGTTTAAGGTGTGCCAAGTCACCCAAAGGTACCTTGGAACACCTCTGACTCGTCTAATGGTCTGCGTGTAAAGATTCGGGTAAGGTTCTCAATTGACTCTCGGGAAGGTATTAGGCAGCCTCGAGTCCTGTGCCGAGCACAGTTGCTTTATTGTCGAAATTTTAATTTACTAAATATGGTTGTTATCTTTTGCCGTTGATTTGAAATTACAATTTGACTCAGAAAAATTAAAAGCGCTTATTCTTAACCAACCTCACAGAGGACTGGTTTTATATTATAATTCAGGAAATTAAAGTGTATCATTATTTTCCAACCTTACAAAGGACTGGACGAATTTACACTTCGATTTATCATAAATAAAAATGTATTGTGTATTTCAACCTCACAAAGGAACTGTCACATTTTTAAAAGAATTTAATTAACTTCAAAAATAATAATTAATTTAGAATTAATTTAAATCAATTTAGTTTTTTTAGCCTAATAAGTAGATCACAAATCATACTTTTAATATTGCCTGATTATGTAAGTTTTCTTAGTCCTATTAATTTGCCTAATCGCATATTCATCAATAAATAAGTATTGGTTTAAAGGCTTAATGAACAAGAACTAATTTGCCTAATCGCATTTCATTAAAACATAACCGCTAACTTTGTTAACTGACAAATTGGGACTCCCAAATTTGCCTTTATTAAAATATAGATTACGAAAGTATATACATATAGTAGGCCATTTTTCAAATTTGGATAGCTTTATGGGCTGTTTTTGAAAAAAGAAACGTTTACAGTAACTGCAATAATATGGGCTGAATAATTTGCAAGACTGAGCTGCTTTAAGGGTCGTTTTGCAACAAAGCGTCATTTTTATTCACAAGTAATGGCTTTCTGTCAAAATAATGTGGCTATTTCTGCAATTTTTATTGTTCTCGATTTCAACTGATTCAAAGTGGGTTCGTGCCCTTATTCAAAGAAAGAATCAACTTTCTAGGATTTTTTATAAAGTAAAAGGATGCTTAGTGACAACTTATTTGTTTTGCACCTAAAATTTACCTACCATTTCTAACTTTTTTTTTTAGTTTTGGTCCCATTTTTACACAATTAATCATATTTTTCAGATTTGGTGCAACTTTAAGCAACATTGATTCTAAAACAGAAGCAAGAAGTACAATGTCAAAAATTATCTCAACATAAAGTCATTGTTTTCAGCATAACGTGGTTAAAGAACTTTAACCAATTCAAATCCTTTTTACCCTTTTTTCAATCCTGAACAAATATACGACATGCTAAAAAAAACGTCAACACAAAAGGATAAGAATTCGTTAGGCTTGGCTTAAGCCATTTCATACACAACAGTAATCTTTCAAAGGAAAATACAAGGTGAAGAAATATTTACCTAGTGTATAGAAATTCCCTCAAGGCCAAACATGCAATCCTTAAGCAAACGACCAAGACCAAAGCAAACAAAGAAGATAACGCAGTCCAGCAACAGCCCACTCTGTACCCTTTCTTTGACTTAAAACTCAAGAATTTACAACCCCAAAGACTCTTAAGAGTTGTAGTCTTTGGTTCTAAATTCTTTGATCTAACTAACTTATGTTTTTTTTTTCACTTTTCTCAATGTTTTTCAGCTGGTTCTCTTATGTATTTTCAGCTAGCTGTTGGTGTCTTAAATGAGGAGTAAAGGCTTCTATATATAGCTAAAAGTGAAGGCTAAAAGGTGGGGTGTGGACTTGTACAAAAGTACAAGCCCACACCCCTACTACTTGTGTGTTTTGGTATTATTTTCAACAAAGGTACATCAGCTATAGAGACAATAGAGAAACTATGAAACAATAAAACTATGTGTATACATACGATTGGGAAGCGACGAAAAGCCAAAACAAACTCAAAAAATTTACAAACACACACACACTGGATATGCAAAACTAAAGAGCAGGCAGCACACTGTCATTTCTTTCATGTTCATCTCATATCCCTTTGACAATTGAATCAGTTACAATGACCAAACAAAATAACAAGTGCATACTTGAACAAATGGCTCTAACTTGAATCAACGAATTAAGCAAAACCTCACACACTTGTATTGATAAAGAAAACTTAGAAAGCA
Organism: Petunia secreta; assembly: GCA_029990175.1. Classification (NCBI taxonomy): domain Eukaryota; kingdom Viridiplantae; phylum Streptophyta; class Magnoliopsida; order Solanales; family Solanaceae; genus Petunia; species Petunia secreta. The sequence continues at coordinate 32,472 of JARKIP010000208.1, read as the reverse complement.
TCTAAGCTCTCTCATTTCCTAACAATGAGTATGTAAACTGATGCTTTGCAATAAAGGCACTTTCGCGCACAATGCTAATTCAGGCCAACGAAAACTTGAATACAGACATACTATAGTTGCTTCGCACTCGCACAAATATATGTATATGTAAACACACATCTCCTGTCAACTCAAACTCAATAGGACTTCAATAAAACAAACTGCATATACTGCTTGAGATTAGCCAAAACTAAACAATCGCTTTACTTAAAACGAGGCAAACTGGACATGAAATTCTTAAGCCTGTTTTCAAATGACGTGATTTCAATCACACATATGGTGAACATACACACTAATTCAAACAAGAAGCTTACAAAAGTAAACTTCAACAATCAAGAAACAAACGATAAAAACATACCAAAGAAAAAGAGTGGTATTTCTATCTAACCCATGAAGAGAAACACAAACGTGCCGCTGCATCTTCACGACGCCAACTCCGTCGCCTCGCTGCTGCTACCTGTACCTAATCACAGCCCCGAGCTGCTGCCACACTCCCACCTAGTCACCCAACTGAACCATCACAACCCCGAACACGCTCGCTGCGTCACTGCCTCATCCATGGCTGCCTCGGCCTCACTTTTGTCCGTATCGCCTAGACACTGCTTTGTCGCGCCACCGTTCTTAAGTTTCAACAACACCCCTGCTTTGCTATACCTGAGCTGCCACTGCCTAGCCGAAACTGAAACAGCCCCCCCCCTTCTACGCCCTCGCCATCACTGCCTAATCGAGATTGAAAAAAATCCTCCACCACATACACCAAACAAATGCACCACCAAGACCTGAAACAAATACCCCACACCACCCCAAGCGACATCATGCACAAACAGCCCCTACAATCATCCTCGTCACAGCCTTCAACTCACCATCACAAACAATCTATCACAGCCCCCTCTATCCCTCCAAAAAACAAAGCAGAGCCCAAACAAAACAAAAAAAGAATAAAGAAATGAGAAGAAGAACAAACAAAAAAGCAGAAATGGGTGAAGAAAACGGGCAAGGGAGAAAGGATTATTAAGAAAGGGGGTATGTGAAATCATAGAGAAAGGTGAGAGCAAGAAGAAGAAACAAAAACTTACCGGAAAAAATTGGAGGTGGCCGAATTTCGGGTTTGACCAAAGCTTTGACCGCCGATCTATGCGAATTGGCTATGAATTTGAAGAAGATTGTCGAGATCTTTCCAATGGTGTATTTATGTAACTTTTTGGGCCACCGGAGGTGGTGGTCCGGCGGCAGAGCAGTGGTGGCTCTGCTGTGGAAGGCGATTTCCGGCGAAGTGAGAATTTTCGGCAGCATAGTGCCAAGCCAAAAGGCTTTGGGTGGTGTAATGGCAAAAAATAAGGTTTTCTTGTTTATATAGGAGGGTGGTGGGCCGGGTTTGTGGGTATTGGGCTGGTGGGTCATATGTAAATGGGCTATCTATTTTACACCTATAGCCACTAAAAGGTAAATACTTATTAAAAACCAACACAATTAACTACAATCAAAACCATATAAATCTACAATACTATCAAAATTAAACATAGAGTCATAGTTAAACACATAACAAGTATTTTTTGGCAACTTTCAAATTTCACATCCTAATTAAAGACAATTTTAGTTAGAACAAACACTAGAAGTCCTGAAAAATTTGACGTAACGTCCTAAGAATCTAATACGAATATTTTGAGCAATTTTATGATTTTTGGTGCCAAAATTAGGTGATTACAGTATACTTTATACTCTTCTGGTATGCCCTTTTGTGTTCGAATCGAAGTGCAAAATGTTTCAGAAGATATAGATATTTTAATTTTTATTATTTTTAAAGAAGTATACTATTTTGGTATATTGTATTCTCTTTTTGTATACCCTTTTGTGTTTGGATCAAAGTGTGCGATGCTCCTTAGCGAATAAATATTTCAGTTTTTATTGTTTTGAACAAACTATACCCCTTTTGGTATACTTTATACTCTTATGTTTATGCCCTTTTGTGTTCGAATCGAAATGCAAAATGTTTCAGAAGACAGAGATATTTTAATTTTTATTATTTTTAGAGAAGTATACTTTTTTGGTATATTGTATTCTCTTTTTGTATACCCTTTTGTATTTGGATCAAAGCGTGCGATGCTATTGAGCAAATGAGTATTTCAATTTTTGTTATTTTGAACAAATATACTTTTTTGATATACTGTACACTCTTTCGGCATACCTTATTATGTTCGAATCAAAGTGCGAGATGTTTCAGAGCTATTTTCTTTCTCCGTAATCTTATTATACTCATTTTTTTTTCTTTCTCCAAAAAAGAATATTTTGTTCACAAACATAAAAACTGAAATATTTTATTTGCTAGATAGTATTTCACACTTTTATCCAAGCATAACAAGGTATACCGAAAGAGTATACGTTATACCAAAAAGGTATATTTTGTTCAAAATATAATAACTGAAATACTCATTTGCTCGATAGCATTGCACATTTTGATCCAAACACAAAATGGTATACCGAAAGAGAATAATATACCAAAAAGGTATACTTCTAATATTAAAATATATATGTCTTCTAAAATATTTTGCACTTCGAGTCGAACACAAAAGGGTATACCAGAAGAGTATACAGTATACAAAAAGGGTATACTTTGTTCAAAACAACAAAAACTAAAGTATTTATTCAAACGGTAGCATCGCATACTTGGATCCAAACACAAAAGGGTATACGCGAAGAGTATACAGTATACCAAAATGGTATACTTTGTTCAAAACAATAAAAACTGAATATTTATTCGCTCGGTAGTATCGCACACTTCGATCCAAACACAAAAGGGTATACCAGAAGAGTACACAGTATACCAGGAGGGTATACTATGTTCAAAACAATAAAAATTTAAATATTTACTCGCTCGGTAATATTTTGCACTTGGATCCAAATACAAAAGGGTATATCAAAAGAGTATATACCAAAAGGGTATACTTTGTTCAAAATAATAGAAATTAAAATATTTATTCGCTCGGTAACATCGCACACTTGGATCCAAACACAAAAGAGTATACCAGAAGGTCATACAGTATACCAAAAGGGTATACTTTGTTCAAAACAACAAAAACTGAAATATTTATTTGCTTGGTAATATCGCACACTTGGATCCAAATACAAAAGGGTATACCAGAAGAGTATATGATGTTTGTCATTTTATGCCTATATTTCCTTAATATTTCCTCATGTTTGAGCATTTTGTTCACCCATTTTCAAGTTTATGAATGTGATTTTGCACTGATATTGTGTCGCATGTGTGTCGGTCGTTATGAAGTGTAATTAGAGCTTTAAAGAGCATGATAGGGCAAGAAAATATTTGATTTTGATTGAGGATTGGATCGAGCACACGAAGGCATGACACGACGCGAGCTGCGGAGCAAGGCACACAAAATATGCCTGGCGCTTTGAGAGGCGCGCCGCACCCCCAATGGCGCCCAGCTTCTGGCGCTTTACTCAGCATGGGGCATGGCCAAGGCGCCCAGATTTCGACGTAAACTGCTTGTCTCAGCGCGTTCCGGGGCACGGGGCGCCAGCTATAGCGCCCCTGGAGTGTTTTTGGACTTCCTATTTCGTCTAGGCTTAGGTGTAACTTATTTCTAGGCCTTTCTAAACCCTATAAATACTCTTTTGCTTAGTTTTTGATAGGAGTTCAGACTTTGGAGAAATTTGAGAGCACCATACTTAATTGAACAAGGGCTTAATTCCTATCTTTCATCTATTTAATCATTTACATCATTATTTCATCAATTCATTGCCTTGTGATTATGAATATGCATGGCTAAATCTTACGTTTTAGGGTTAGAGTATTTCATGAAAGTTGATGTGTGAAGATTGATTCCCATTAATTGAATCCCATAACGGGTTACTTATTCTTTCTTGATTTCACTTGTGTAATTGGTAGAGCTCGATAATTATGCATTATCTATGGTTTTTAGATTGAACTCGAAAGAGGGAATTTAATTACGTAATAAGAAAGAGTAGGACTAGTTTGTGAACCCGGGCATCGGGGAACCAATTTGTGAGTAGGATAGACATATACTTGCTCGCCTAGTTTAACTAATTACAGACTTCGTTAATGCGTGCACGTGATTCAACCCATAGAGATATAGGGATTGAAGTAGCCTCCATAGAATGTGAAGAATCGAAAGGTTTTCACGTGTACATTTACTCTGTTAGTTAGTAATCCGGGATTTAAGAAGTGGAATCAATTGGAAAACTCAACTGGATTGTTCGGAGCTCTGACCCTGGACCGTCTTTTTAATATTGTTAACAACCAAAGTTTGCACCATTGTTTGACTGAATTTCCATAATTTTAAATTACTGTTCTCTAGTTACTAAAACTCTTACTATTGAAAAAGATCCCTGAATAGTTGTTAGAAATTATTTGTTAAGCTTCCGTCTGAATAGTCCTCGTGGGAACGATACTCTACTTATTATTTTATTACTTGTCGACCGCGTATACTTGCGTGTGCGTTGGGAGCAACAAGTTTTTGGCGCCGTTGCCGGGGACTAATTATTGACTGATTTCTTTTTGAACGATTACTTATTATCTATTCAGGTTTAATTTTTTTGTTGAGTTTCTTGTGCTGTTTCAGGCAACAGGTTTTGCATGCAAAGGAATAGAAAGGACGAACCACTCGCACCTTTTGATCCCGAGCCTGAAAGGACCTTGAGAAGGGTAAGAAGAGAAGCGAGAGACCGAAAAGCACTAGCAATTGTACTTGCTTCCTTACCCACTGAAATGGCAGAAGAACGAGCAGTAGCAGTGCGAGATATTGCTCTTCCCAGCCTGGGGGGAGTAGCGTCTAGTATTGTGAAGCCCGTTATCACCGGGCACTTTGAGATTAAGCCCGACATGATTCAGTTGTTGCATGTGACTGGGCAATATGCCGGATTACTTCATGAAGATCCGCAGCAACACATTTAGAATTTCCTGGAGATCAGTGATACTTATACACCATCAGGAGTTCCTACTAATTATGTTCGCTTGACGTTGTTCCCTTTTTCACTGATTGGGGCAGCAAGGAAGTGGTTAAAGGCTGAAAAGCCTGGGTCTCTCACTACTTGGGAGGACTTGGCTAAGAAGTTCTTGGCTAAATTTTATCCATCTTCCAAGACAGCCCGGCTGAGGAGTGAAATTATGTCCTTCAGACAGATAGAAGGAGAGTCTTTGTATTCAGCCTGGGAGCGATTTAAAGCATTATTGAGAGATTGTCCACACCACAACCAATTCAATGAGGTTATTGCACACACTTTTGTTGAGGGGTTGAATGCGCACACTAAGATCGTAGTAGATACTGCTGCAGGAGGCCAAGTACTGGCCTTAAATTTTGACCAGATCTATGATTTACTTGACAAGTTTTCGCAGAGCAATCCTGATTGACAGGGAGTTGGTAGAGCTAATGCACAGAAATCTGCTGGGGTACTTCAATTAGATGCAGTTTCAGAGCTGAGAGTGAAAATGGATGCTATTTCCAATCAAATAAGCAAGCTAGCTCTGCCGCAGACTCAACAACCAGCAGCTCCAGTGCAACAACTTCAAGTCTTTTGTGAGGTTTGTGGAGAGGATCATGCCATTGACGTCTGTCCATCTAATCCAGAGTCAGTGTATTATGTGGATAATCAGAACAGGTCACAGGGTCAGAATCGCAATCAATATGGTAATAGCTATAACACCAATTGGCGTAATCACCCAAATTTTTCTTGGAGGGATAACCGTGAGCAGCTACAAGGCAATGAGAGACCCCAAAATAATCTTCAAAATGCACCACAGCAGGGGTCACAGTCGCAGACTCAGCCACAGCAGTTTAATTCAGTTGAGGATATGCTTAGGAAAATTCTTGCAGGGCAGCAAAAACTCATGGATGATTCAGCAGCTCAGGCACAAACTATAAAAGATTTGAGCAATGCTCAGAAAGATCTTGAGAGACAAATGGGGCAGCTAGCTGGAGCACAGAATAATAGACCTCGGGGTGCTTTGCCAAGTGATACAGAGATAAATCCTAAGGAATTTATGCAAGCAATTACTTTGAGGAATGGAAGAGCTCTAGAAGAAGTTCCCCCAAAGCCAAGGAAGCCTGTTGGTGAGTTAGAGCCTGATGATGATAGAGAGGTGGAGAAAGAAGCTGAGAAAGTGATAGAAAAGCAGCCCGTGCCTGCTATAGTGAGACCACCACCACATTTCCCTCAGAGACTTCAGAAGCAGAAAGTTGATGCAGTATGCAAGAAATTTTTGGAGATCTTGAGTCAGATTCAGGTAAATATTCCTTTGGTGGAGCTTTTGCGGGATGTTCCCAAATATGCTAAATACATCAAGGATATTGTTTCGAACAAAAGAAGACTGACTGAGTTTGAGACAGTTGCACTCACTGAGGAGTGTAGTTCTAGAGTTAGAAGCAAGCTTCCTCAGAAATTGAAAGATCCTGGCAGTTTTACTATTTCTTTGAAAATTGGGGAACATGAGGTTGGACGAGCTTTGTGTGACTTGGGTACTAGTGTGAATTTAATGCCTTCATCAGTTTTCAGGAAGCTAGGCCTGGGTGAACCACGACCAACTACCGTGACTCTGTAACTGGCTGATAGATCTTTGACATGCCCCGAAGGGATAATTGAGGATGTGCTTGTACAAGTGGGCCAGTTTATATTGCCTGTTGATTTCATTATTCTTGACTATGAAGTTGATCCTGAGGTTCCTCTCATATTGGGAAGAGGATTTTTGGCTACTACTGATGCTGTCATTAGAGTTAGAGCTGGAAAGATGATTATGAAAGTAAATGGTGAAGAGGCTGTATTCAATGTGTTCAGAGCTACCCAGCTTCCTTCCCATTATGAAGAGTTGTCCATGGTAAAAGTGATACATGATGAGTTGACTGCTGATGAGAGGTCATTCTTGGCCTATAATGTTGATTCTCTGGAGAAGGCACTCTTATGTGATGATGATGAAATCCTGAAGGATGATGACATTGAAGAAAATTTGGAGATCCTTAATATGCTAAGTAAATTCATCCCAGGGTGGAAGAAATTTGAGGAGCTTGATAGATCGTTGACCTTAAATCCTGCTAAACCATCGATTGAGAAGGCTCCTACTCTTGAACTCAAACCTTTACCTGCGCATTTGCGTTATGCTTATTTGGGTGAGGGTAATACCTTGCCCGTGATCCTTTCTTCTTTGTTGTCTGATGTGCATGTTGAAAAGGTGTTGAGAGTGCTGCGAGAGCACAAGAGAGCTATTGGCTGGACTATTGCTGATATTAGAGGGATTAGTCCTTCTTTCTGCATGCACAAAATTCTTTTGGAAGAAGGCCATAAGCCATCTATAGAGCAGCAGAGGAGACTAAATCCAATTATGAAAGAGGTGGTGAAGAAGGAAATTATCAAGTGGCTGGATGCTGGCATTATTTTTCCCATCTCTGACATCAATTGGGTGAGTCCAGTGCAATGTGTTCCAAAGAAGGGGGCATGACAGTGGTGAAGAATGAGCATAATGAGTTGATTCCTACAAGAACAGTCACAGGGTGGCGAATTTGCATTGATTATAGGAAGCTGAACAAGGCCACCAGGAAAGACCACTTCCCACTTCCCTTTATTGATCAAATGCTTGATAGACTTGCTGGGCATGAGTATTATTGTTTCTTGGATGGGTATTCGGGCTACAATCAGATTGTGATAGCGCCTGAAGATCAAGAGAAGACTACATTTACTTGTCTATATGACACCTATGCATTTAGGAAGAGGCCGTTTAGGTTATGTAATGCCCCGGGGACTTTTCAGCGGTGCATGATGGCTATTTTCACTGACATGGTGGAAAAATTTGTGGAGGTGTTCATGGATGATTTCTCAGTGGTTGGTAATTCCTTTGATGATTGCTTGAAAAATCTAGATGCTGTGCTGAACCGTTGTGAAGAAACAAATCTGGTGCTGAATTGGGAAAAATGTCACTTTATGGTTCAAGAAGGCATAGTACTTGGGCACAAGGTGTCAAAGCAAGGGATCGAGGTTGATAAAGCGAAGATTGAGTCTATTGAGAAATTACCACCACCTATCTCTGTTAAGGGGATGCGTAGTTTCTTGGGACATGCAGGTTTCTATAGGCATTTCATAAAGGACTTCTCCAAAATTTCTAATCCCACGTATAAGTTGTTGGAGAAAGATGTGAAATTTGAGTTTAATGATGCTTGTCTCAAGGCATTTGAAGAGTTGAAGAAAAGGTTGGTGACTGCACCAATCATCATTGCTCCTGACTGGTCTTTGCCATTTGAATTGATGTGTGATGCGAGTGACAATGTTATTGGGGCTGTTCTAGGCCAAAGAATTGGAAGAATATTTCACTCCATCTATTATGCAAGCAAGACTCTTGATGCAGCCCAGTCCAATTATACCACCACTGCGATGAGTTGCTAGCCGTAGTGTATGCTTTTGATAAATTCAAATCTTATTTGGTTGGCACTCGTGTTGTTGTCTACACTGATCATGCCGCAATCCGGTATTTGTTTGAGAAGAAGGACTTCAAGCCTAGACTAATTCGCTGGGTTCTCCTATTGCAAGAGTTTGATGTTGAAATTCGAGATCGCAAGGGGACTGAGAATCAAGTAGCTGATCATTTTTCAAGGCTGGAGAATAGAGATCATGTAAATGAAGGGCCTGAGATTAAAGAGGTATTCCCTGATGAGCAGCTTTTTGCTTTAGATGCAGCCGAGGTGTCATGGTATGCTGATATGGTGAACTTGATTGTGAGTAATGTGTATCCTCCTGGGGCTACTGCTGAGCAAAGGCGCAAACTCCTTCATGAGAGCATATTTTATGTGTGGGATGAGCGTTATTTATACAAGATAGGCCCTGACCAATTAGCTAGGAGATGCATTCCAAGGGAAGAAGTTGAGCAAATTCTACAGAGCTGCCATTCCTCTCCTTATGGTGGCCATCTTGGTGGACATCGAACAGCTCCAAAGGTACTTCAGTCTGGTTTCTTTTGGCCTACTTTATTTAAAGAGGCTCATGCTTTGGTAAAGCAGTGTGATCGTTGCCAAAGAATGGGTACTATTTCTAGGCGTCACGAGATGCCTTTGAACAATATCCTGGAGATTGAGCTGTTTGATTGTTGGGGGATTGACTTTATGGGTCCATTTCAACCTTCTATGGGCCATAAATACATTCTCGTGGCGGTTGATAATGTGTCTAAATGGGTGGAGGCTGTTGCACTTCCAACAAATGATGCGAGTATGGTGGTGAAATTCGTGAAGAAAAATATTTTCACTCTTTTTGGGACACCGCGGGCTATAATCAGTGATGAAGGTACGCATTTTTGCAACCGGTTGTTCAATAAATTGTTAGCCAAGTATGGGGTTCGCCACAAGGTGGAAACTGCTTATCACCCCCAAACTAGTGGCCAAGTGGAAGTGTCAAATAGAGAGATCAAGCAAATCCTTGAGAAGACCGTGAATGCCTCGAGGAAGGACTGGGCTATAAAGTTAGATGATGCTCTCTGGGCCTATCGGACTGCATTTAAAATGCCTATTGGAACCTCTCCGTATAGGCTTGTTTATGGTAAGGCATGTCACTTGCCCGTTGAGCTAGAGCATAAAGCATATTGGGCGATTCAAAAGCTCAATCTTGATATGGCCTTGGCGGGTGAAAAGAGAATGCTTAAATTGCATGAGCTTGAAGAGTTCCGTTTCCATGCTTATGAAAATGAAAAATTGTATAAGGAACGGACAAAGAAGTTGCATGACAAGCATATTGAGCGTCGTCAGTTTGAGCCCGGGCAGCTGGTGTTGTTGTTTAACTCGAGGTTGAAGCTATTTCCGGGAAAGTTGAAGTCTAGATGGTCGGGGCCGTTTGAAGTAGTTCGTGTTACCACACATGGAGCGGTTAAATTGAGAGCCCCCTGATTTGGAGAAGACGTTCTTGGTGAATGGCCAAAGGGTGAAGCATTATTGGGGAGGTTCGGTAAATCGTCGTACCTCCATTACTTTGAGGGACCCATGATTGATGCTCGTCGTGCCACGACGTTAAATAAGGCGCTTCTCGGGAGGCAACCCGAGTTTGTACTTGTAATAGTTTAGTTGTTTTGTGTTTTATAGTGTCACGTAGTTTTTGTTTTTGTTGTGTCGTTTTGTAGGTGTCGGGAGTGCTAAATGAGATGCAGCTGATGTATTGAGGGGTATGGGACGCTATGAGGCATGTCCCGCACTTGGGTTCACACTTGGAATCGAAAATTGGTGCGAAAAAATTGTTCGGGCGCGTTTGGGAGCGCCCCGCGCCTCCCAACGCGCCTAAAAAGGGGTCTGAAGCAAAACGCCTAGGCGCGATGGGAGCGCCCCGTGCCTCCCAAAGTGCCGAGGCAATCAGAAGTGCAAGCGCGGTTGTGGCGCACCGCGAGGCTACTGCACCAGGCAGATTTTTGGTAAAAATCCGGGTCCAAACGGGTTTTAACCCGCGACCCGGATTCCCTCTCCCCTCTTTACCCGATCCCCTCCCCTTTTCTTCATTATTTTCTCTCAAAACACTCCCTACATCTCCCCCAAATCATTTCTAATTATTTGAATCAATCACAAGTTCTTCTCCACTCAATCTAACATCTTCAAGTAAGTAAATTCTCTCCCTTCTCTCTCCATTACATGTAAGTTAACAATCTCTTTCCATGGTACATTCCTTAACTAGTATGCAAGCTTATGATTAGAATTTGATCTTAAATTGCTTAAATTGATTATTATGCTTCATGGTTAGCTTGTGTACTTGTAAAAAGGGATCTCCCAACAATTTGGGAGGGTTATCACATTACAAATGCCATTGAAATTGAAAGTTGAATATTGTGCACACCAAGTGTTTGGGAAAAAGCCTGAACTATGAAAATTGCCTAATTTATTGAATTCTTGAGTAGCAATACTATCCTTAGGCTTGAGATGAACATTGAGTGTCGCACATGCATAAAAATTGGCTATTTTGTACCCCCACTAGCTTGATCATGAAGTCCACAAATGTGGCAATTTTGTGCAATGCTAGTTTTAGCTAAGTGTGGGGTCGCTCGTGTTATTGAGTTGAATTGTTGATACATAGAATGAGCGATAAGTGTGGGGTGGTGTCCTACTAATTGTTCTTGAATTGAATTGTTGTGCTTGAATTGACATCTCACATTGGTTTTCTTGTTTGTTGTAGGCACCATGGTTGTAACACCCCACAAAATAAGCTCTTCATCCGCCTCGGCTCCTAAGAGATCACTCCAAGCCGGGCCTTCATCTAGCAAGGCAAAGGGCAAGGCACCGGCCAAGCCCAAGGCAAAGCCAAAGGCCAAGGCTAGAATTTCTAAGGATGCGGTGCCTATCCCAAGGCCCGGGGGCAAGACGTGATTCGGTCTCTCTTTTGTGAAGAAGGGTGAGTGCAAAGCTTGGTACAAGAATGTGAAGCTTGCGGGGTACATTCCCGAGCAAGCCATTGACAAGAGGAGATTGATGCAAAAGTTTCGAGGTGTGGGTGACGCTATTCATGCCCTGCATTGGGACTCGGTCTTTGAGATCCCGGGGCATGCCAACCTCGACCTAGTACAGGAACTCTACGCCAATTGGGATCCGGATGAAGCATGGAGAGATGATGATATGGTTACTATTTGGGGTCAGAAGGTGAGATTGGACCACACTGCATTGAACGCTTTCTTGGGGGTGGAAAACCCCGAATATGACGAGCTGAGGGACTTTATTAGGAAGCCTGATTACAAGGCTCTGCAGGATATATTGTGTGGTGAGAGCTCCACTCATAGGTGGGAGTGAACTGCGTCAGGAAGACACAAATTCATGTTCTTCTTGCAATTTTTGAAAACAGCTCGAGTGTGGATGCGATTGATAAATGCACGCATCTTGCCTTCATCTCATTATACCGAGGTCACCAAGACTCGGGCGTGCATGGTTTAATTTTTCATGACAGGGAGGCCGGTTAACATCGACTACTACATGCTGAAGTTGATAAGAGAGCAGTGGAAGTCAAAGACATGTAGGCGTTTGTATTTTGGGAACATTCTTACCCGGTATTTGGAGCAGGCTGGAGTCCCAGTTGATGAGGTCGGGGATCGCATTGTCCCCAACATTGAGAAGCCTTTTGATATTGCCGCGGTAAAGGGTGTGACCACTACTGCACCAGTGCGCCTGACGACAGACGAGTGGCGGGACACAGACGCCAACTTGTCCGTACGTCACTACTTGATGATGGAGCACATGGCTCGGCAGGCTGGCATGGATATGGCGGCTCTTGATCGCACAGTGCCTTTATTAGAGTCTTCGAGACGCCTGCTGGGTATGACTCAGGCAGTAGAGATGCCCCCGGAGGAGGATGAGAACACTGATTCAGACATCGTTGACCGTGATCCGGACAGTAAGGCTGTGGAGACTAATGCTGAGGGAGGTGCCTCTGATGGGGAGGAGGAGGACTAGGACCGCACTCCAGCGAACCACCCAGTGTAGGCCAGCTGGCTTTCAGGGAAGTTTCCTTTACTTTTGCACTTGCTTCTTTGTCGCACTAAGGACATTGCTTAGTTTTAAGTGTGGAGTGGAGAACGGGGAACTACCCTTTAATTTTGAGGTAAGGGATGCATGTACCGTAGAATTTTCTTTTGTCACTTGACTTTATTTTGATTTGTTTATTGCTTTAATATATGAGAAAAATTGAAAAAAATTAGAAAACCAATGAAAAATTTCAAAAAACATTTTCCTTTTAGTCTTTATTAGTGGTACATGTTAGCCACCCCGTGGTTTTTCTTATGGCGTCGGTTCTTTTCCACGGGGAGGCCTTTGAACCGGGTAGTTTTTATTTTTAGGATTAGAGTAGTTAGTTGTTAGGTGGCCCTAGACGAAGGAAATAGGTAGAATGCTAGGTGCCTTTGATTTGTTTGATACCGGTGGACTTGAACTTATTGCATGAGCTATTTGTGGTGTATTTTGGTTTTAAATTGTGTTGCATGCCTAGAGAAAAAATGGAACAACCCCCTTAAGATGCTTGAGTCCACTTGCTTGACTTTGTTGTGAACCTTTGTGCATTAGTGCTTAATTTTCCACAAGTTGCACTCTAAATGCTTGATTGAGAGTTGTGAGGGAGCCTTTTTGTGTGGTTGATCGTGTGCAATGTGTGTTGTGAGGCATATTCTTACTATACTTCATGTTTGCATATTAGTGTCTAGAACTTGCCCCGTATGTGTGCAAAGCGAAATCCTATGTTTGATCTAGTCGGGAAATGATACAGGCCTTCTTTTGATTTGCCTACCCTTACATATACACCTTGGACTTGATTGTTGTGATTTCTTTGACCTTTTTGTTGGCACCCACACTCTGAGCATACCCACTCGTTCTAAATTGTTCTCTTTTGGCCCTTTACTCCTTAAGCACTTTAATAAATAATGTGATATTAATGTGGGGTTGTGGTTGAAATATTGGGAGGTTTTTTAGTGTGAACCAATAAGGGAAATATGTAATGAATTGTGTAATAGTTGTTTATGAGCATTGGCAAAATTGGAAAGTAATGGATAGAAAAAGAAAACAAATGAAAAGAAAAAAAAAAGAGCAAAGTTGAAAAGAAAAAAAATTGGAAGAAGAAATAAAGAGAGAAGGATATCCATCCTTGCTAGTGTGTGCTTAAAAGAAAAAAATTGCTACTTGTTGAGAAGGTGTGTGTGGAAGTTGTTGATTTGGTGGCTTTGATGAGATTTGTGCTTAATTTAATTGTGATGTATTAAAGTGCTTAGGGAGGTAGTCACTATTAGCCATATGTATCCTATCAACCCCTTAGCCTGCATTACAATCTTCTTAAAGTCCTAGTTAATCCCGATTGGAGTGAGCTTACATTAGTGGAGTCCTACACTACGGGCAAGCCTATGGCACATCGTGTGTGACATGTGAGATTTTCATGAAAGTGAGTGAATTCTTTCTATGTTACTGTCCCCGTTCTATTCTTGATATTCATTGTTGTGTGTGATATTTGGGGGACACTCTCTTTCTTCATTTTGGTGAGGACACATGGTTTGCATGAGATAGGTGAAGTTGCGGCTTCTTGGTTGACTAGATAGGTGTGATTTTGTGAGAGCATGGTTGCAATGAGTTGAGTTTGTGCATTTCAGTTATCTTGGGGTGGTTGTTCTCATATTTTGAATTTGATAAATTATTGGCATATTTGTTGGACCCATAGTAGTCATGTGTGCATTTGTTCAATGATCGGTATCAACCGTAGTCATAGGCAGACATGTTCTACCTAGGTTGGGAAGTTAGTTGTGACTTGCTCGAGGGCGAGCAAAGGTTCAAGTGTGGGGTGGTGATGTTTGGCATTTTATGCCTATATTTCCTTAATATTTCCTCATGTTTGAGCATTTTATTCGCCCGTTTTCTAATTTGTGAATGTGATTTTGCACTGATATTGTGTCGCATGTGTGTAGGTCGTTATGAAGTGTAATTGGAGCTTTAAAAAGCATGATCGAGCAAGAAAAGATTGGATTTTTATTGAGGATTGGATCGAGCACATGAAGGCATGACACGATGTGAGCTGCGGAGGAAGGCAGGCAAAATATGCCTGGCGCTTTGAGAGGCGCGCCGCGCCCCCAAAGGCGCCCAGATTCTGGCGCTTTACTCAGCGCGGGGCATGGCCAAGGCGCCCGGATTTCGACGTAAACTGCTTGTCTCAGCTCGTTCGGGGGCGCGGGGCGCCAGCTATAGCGTCCCTGAAGCGTTTTTGGACTTCCTATTTCGTCTAGGCTTAGGTGTAAGTTATTACCAGGCCTTTGTAAACTCTATAAATACTCTTTTACTTAGTTTTTGATAGGAGTTCAGACTTTGGAGCAATTTGAGAGCACCATACTTCATTGAACGAGGGTTTAATTCTTATCTTTCATCTAATTAATCATTTACATCATTATTTCATCCATTCATTGCCTTGTGATTATGAATATGCGTGGCTAAATCTTACGTTCTAGGGTTAGAGTATTTCATGAAAATTGATGTTTGAAGATTGATTCCCATTAATTGAATCCCATAACGGGTTACTTATTCTTTCTTGATTTTACTTGTGTAATTGTTAGAGCTCGATAATCATGCATTATCTATGGTTTTTTGATTGAACTCGAAAGAGGGAATTTAATTACGTAATAAGAAAGAGTAGGACTAGTTTGTGAACCCGGGCATCGGGGAACCAATTTGTGAGTAGGATAGACATATACTTGCTCGCCTAGTTTAACTAATTACAGACTTCGTTAATGCGTGCACGTGATTCAACCCATAGGCATATAGGCATTGAAGTAGCCTCCATAGACTGTGAAGAATCGAAAGGTTTTCACGGGTACATTTACTCTGTTAGTTAGTAATCCGGGATTTAAGAAGTGAAATCAATTGAAAACTCAACTGGATTGTTCGTAGCTCTGACCCTGGACCGTCTTCTTAATATTGTTAACAACCAAAGTTTGCACCATTGTTCGACTGAATTTCCATAATTTTGGAAAATATCCCTGAGTAGTGGTTAGAAATTGTTTGTTAAGCTTCAGTCTGAATAGTCCTCGTGGGAACGATACTCTACTTATCATTTTATTACTTGTCGACCGCGTATACTTGCGCGTGCGTTGGGAGCAACAATATACCTCGGACAGAGTTAATTATTAATTTTTTTATGGCGTGACATATACCTAAAGGGACTTTGTTCAAAACAACAAAAGCTGAAATATTTATTCGCTCGGTAGCATCGCACACTTTGATCCAAACACAAAAGAGTATATCAGAAGAGTATACAATATACCAAAAGGGTATACTTTTTTCAAAACAAGAAAAACTGAAATATTATTCGCTCGATAGCATCGCACACTTGGATCCAAACACAAAAGGGTATACCAGAGGAGGGTATACTTTGTTCAAAACAACAAAAATTGAAATATTTATTCACTCGCTAGCAATTAGCATCGCACACTGAGTCAAACAAAAAAGGGTGTACTAAAAGAGTATACAGTATACCAAAAGGGTGTACTTTGTTCAAAATAATAAAAACTGAGATATTTATTAACTCGGTAGCATCGCACACTTGGATCCAAACACAAAAGGGTATACCAGAAGAGTATATAGTATATCAAAATGGTATACTTTGTTCAATACAACAGAAACTGAAATATTTATTCTCTCGGCAGTATCGCACACTTGGATACAAACGCAAAAGATTATACCAGAAGAGTATACAGTATACCAAAACGGTATACTTTGTTAAAAAAAAACATAAATTGAAAGGGTATACCAGAGGAGTATACAATATACCAAAAGAGTATACTTTGTTCAAAGCAACAAAACTTGAAATATTTATTCGCTCGGTAGCATCGTACACTTGGATCCAAACACAAAAGGGCATACCAGAAGAGTATACAATACACCAAAAGAGTGTACTTTTTTCAAAACAACAAATACTAAAATATTTATTCGTTCGGTAGCATCGCACACTTGGATCCAAACACAAAAGGGTAAACCATAAGAGTATACAGTATACCAAAATGGTATACTTTGTTCAAAACAACAGAAACTGAAATATTTATTCGCTAGGTAGTATCCCACACTTGGATCCAAACACAAAAGGATATACCAGAAGAGTATACAATATACCAAAAGAGTATACTTTGTTCAAAACAATAAACACTGAAGTATATAATCGCTCGGTAGCATCGGGCACTTGGAGCCAAACACAAAAGGGTATACCAAAAGAGTATACAGTATACCAAAAGGGTGTACTTTGTTCAAAATAACAAAAACTGAAATATTTATTCGCTCGGTAGCATCTCACACTTTGATCCGAACACAAAAATATTTACCGAAAGAGTATACAGTATATCAAAAGAGTATACTTTGTTCAAAACAACAAAAACTGAAATATTTATTTGCTCGGTAGCATCGGGCACTTTGATCCAAACATAAAAGGGTATACCGAAAGAGTATACAGTAAACCAAAAGGGTATACTTTGTTCAAAACAACAAAAACTGAAATATTTATTTGCTTGGTAGCATCGCACACTTTGATTCAAACACAAAAGGATATGCAGGAAGAGTATAAAGTATACCAGAAGAGTATACAGTATACCGGAAGAGTATACATTATACCAAAATAGTATAATTTATTCAAAACAATAAAAATTAAAATTTTTATTCGCTCGATAGCATCGTACACTTTGATCCAAACACAAAAGGGTAGTTTCTAACACCCATGTATGATATAATCAGAGATGGTAGAGTTATAAATCAGATACAATGTGATAGATAATTCACACATTGTATCTGACATATAAACTGTTATTTCTTGAAACAAAATACACATTTCAGATATAATAGTGATACAAATGACACATTTGAGATACAAACTGTTTGTGCTTGAAACGAACTCACACAGTGTGGTACAAAATATAAAATAAAAAAATTCATATACACAAAAGACAGTAGATACACTGATATCAAGAACATTTCTTAGACTACTTATGATACGGTTACACAGAAACAGATACAATGATACAGTATGAAATAAATTGATACAAAATACAAATACTGAGATTTAATACGTTGTTGCGCTTGATCTCTCAACCTTAAACTAAATCTTTTCTCTTATTGCAAATCGTTTCATGGCCATTACTACAGTCTTTTTGTTAAGGTAGACTTGGCCCTCTAGTATCTCGTTTTGCACGCTATTGGTAATTACTACAACTTCTTCTACCTCGTGCTCATCACAAGTTCCTTTAATCAGTAGTTCTACCATTTCAACACTATTTATAGGCGTATCATCAATGTTCCTGTCCATAGTGTAACTGTTTCTGTCAGTATCAACACAGTCTCCCACTGTATCACGACTCCTTATGCTTTGTCAATCACTCTAGAACCTTTGATCCTCAACAATATCCTCGAGTGTGATACAAAGTGGATACATTTCTATTCCTTTTTTCTCTTTTTCAATCTTGTATACACTAAAACACCCATGTCATTGTGTATTTCTAAACCTGGACTTTTTTTCATTACCTTATACTTTATTTTAACAATTTTTCTAGTCAAATCAATGTTCAGTTGCTTCGCAACTGTATCACGAAGCATTTGAAAGTTTGAATGTGAATTTATCGCGATCGCGTCAATAATAAAATCAATATAATTGTCGAATTTGTCCCATCTTCCACTATTTTTTAGTAGAATTTGTATCTGTGCCATATCTATTGTAAAATTTCGATTTTGATCTGTTTAAACTGTACAAACGAGTAACATCAAGTAGAAACAGAGGCGAAACACAGGATATACGGACGCGAAATAGAGGAGAAACAACCGCGACACATAGGAGAAATAGACGCGACTCAGTGGAGAAACGGTAGCAGCTTTGTAGAATTTTTAATCGAAAAAAGAGGACGATGTGTATAAACAAATAGAAACAGAAAAGATACGATTTTGAGTAGTTGCAGATTTGTTATTGGAGGCAGAGTGATTAGAGAATTGGAAGCAGCTAGAGAGAGAAAAAACAGAGAGAAAGGAATAAGGGTTTCACGTTTCTGTAAACAGAGTTGGAATGAACTATTTATACATTGCCATTTTGCTAGGAAAAATATTGCTATGCATCGTAATTAGAGAAATATTGATATTTTTATGTAATTAAGGGTGAAAATTTGTATATGTGTGTAAAAAATCCTAAATTAATTAACCCATATTGTATTCATTATACTCCACTTTAAACTTCTATTTTGAAACTTCGAAATGTTTCTTGCAGAATTTGTATGCTACTTATTTAGTATAGGAAAATATGACCCAAATACAAAGATACTCGTTATGCCGATCGTCAACTGAGTTTGTAGCGTCCATATTTTGTATTTGTTAAATTATACTCTAGTATAATTTTAAAATTTAAAATATGCTTTACTGATATTAATCATTAGAAGTAAATTGGTATTTCAATTGACTTATAAAATATAAGAATTTAATAAAATATACAATATCAAGATAATTATTAGAGCCTGAAATGGTGATCTAATATTATGACATCTTAAGATCCAATTGTGTGAGAATAAATAATCTTGTTGATAATTTAATTATATATTGACTTTTTCAATGCTCGAGTTGACTTCAAGAATTTAACTTTTAGCACATAATTTGCTGCTATTATCTTACTAAAACGCCAAATTAATTATATCAAGATTAAAATTAATTTTTTAGAAACTAAAAATTTATAAAAACATATTAAGGTGTATTTGGAGGAATTCAAAAAGAAATATTATAAATTAAAGAAAATGTAAGAGTAACCAACAAAAGAAATTTTGTCCAGCTTATACCACCCTTCAAACTCAAAAGTCAAAATCAATCAAAACCTAGCAAATTGTTCAATTAGTAAAAACACAATCCGCCAACCGCCATCATAGTTTTACAATGCAACCATCCAAGCAATATGGATTACTCATATTTAACCGGGTTCAACCCACATTTAATCCGTTCAATAGAGAATTGAAAATGGTGCATATATAATATGGGGGATTTACAAAAATGCACATACATCCTATTTTATTTACATGGCTCTACCCATTACATTTATACCTATAACTTATTTAACTCTATACCCATTAGCTAATTACCTTCTTATTTTGAGGCATAAAATAAGGAACTCAAATTCCTCTCTCTCCTCATATCTTTTCTCCTTCCCCGCTTTCACTATTCTTGGTTATTTTTTTCCTTTTTCCGTTTTTTATTCTTTTTTCTTTCCATTTTCTTTTTTTTTTCTCCTGTTTCTAGCACTATTCATGTCTACCCATTTTTTATTTTTTATTTATTTTCTTTCTCCGTAATCTTATTATATTCATTTTTTTTTTATTTTTTTTCCAAAAAGGCATATTTTGTTCACAAACACAAAAACTGAAATATTTTATTTTCTCGATAGTATCTCACACTTTTATCCAAACATAAAATGGTATACAAAAAGAGTATATGATATAAAAAAAAAGATATACTTCTTTAAAAATAATAATAATTAAAATATTTAAGTGCTCTGAAACAT
Organism: Petunia secreta; assembly: GCA_029990175.1. NCBI lineage: Eukaryota > Viridiplantae > Streptophyta > Magnoliopsida > Solanales > Solanaceae > Petunia > Petunia secreta. The sequence goes on along the minus strand of JARKIP010000208.1, from coordinate 12,429 downwards.
CACACACTTCGATCCGAACATAATAAGATATACCAAAAGAGCATACATATACCAAAAAAGTATACTTTGTTCAAAACAACAAAAATTAAAATATTTATTTATTCGGTAGTATCGCACACTTGTATCCAAACACAAAAGGGTATACCAGAAGATGTATATAATATACCAAAAGGGTATGCTTTGTTCAAAACAACAAAAACTGAAATATTTATTCGCTCGGTAGTACCGCACACTTGGATCCAAACACAAAAGGGTATACCAAAAGATGTATATAGAAGGGTATGCTTTGTTCAAAACAACAAAAACTGAAATATTTATTTGCTCGGTAGTACCGCACACTTGGATCGAAACACAAAAGGGTATACCAGAAGAGTATACAGTATACCCTTTCGTTTAAAATAACAAAACTGAAATATTTAAAAAACTAAAATATTTATTCGCTCGGTAGCATCGCACACTTGGATCTAAACTCAAAAGGGTATACCATAAGAGTATACAGTATACCAAATGGTATACTTTGTTCAAAACAACAAAAACTGAATTATTTATTCGTTTGGTAGTATCGCACACTTGAATCCAAATACAAAAGAGTATACCAAAAGAGTATACAATATACCAAAAGAGTATACATTATATAAAAAATATATACTTTATTCAAATATTTATTTTCTCAATAACATCTCACACTTTGATTCAGAACACAAAAAGGTATATCAAAAGAGTATATGATATACCAAAAGGATATACTTCGTTTAAAACAACAAAATTGAAATAGCTATGTGATTTGTAACATTTCGCACTTCGATTCAAACATAAAAAGGTATAGCCAAAGAGTATATAGTATGTCAAAAAGGTATACTTTGTTCTCATACAGCAATAACTAAAAACTTTATTTTCTCGATAGCATCTCACACTTTGATCCAACACAAAAAAATATACCAAAAGGATATGCGGTATACCAAAAAAGTGTACTTTGTTTATAGCAATAGAAATAAAATTTTTTATTCGTTCGATAGTATCTCATACTTCGATCCAAACACAAAAAAAAAGTATATTAAAGGAGTATACGGTATACCAAAAAGCTATACTTTGTTCAAAACAACAAAAATTGCAACGCTCATTTATTAGATATCATCTCACACTTTGATAACTCAAAAAGGTCTACCAAATAGGTATATTTTTCTTATAACAATAAAAATTAAAATATCCATTCGTTCGATAGTATCTCACACTTTGACATAAATACAAAGGTATACCAATAGAGTATATGGTATACCATAAATGTATACTTTGTTTAAAACATTTAAAACTAATATATCCATTGATTCAATAGTATATCACACTTTGATATAAATACAAAAAGGTATACCAAAGGAGTATACAGTATACAAAAAAGATATACTTAATTTAAAACAAAAAATAAAATAAAATAACTATTTATTATATAGCATCTCATATTTCGATGCAAACACAAAAAAGGTATAAAAAAAGAGTATACAATTTATCAAAAAGGTATATCGTGTTTAAAATAAAATAAAATTTAAAATATCCATTTGTGTGGTATACCGAAAATGTATATGGTGGTATTGAGACTTAGTGTAATAGTATACCAGTAAGCTATACTGTGTAATACAAAAGTATACATTAAAAAATGTGAAAAGAAAAATCTTTAAATAGGTAACTCATTTGGAAGCTAAGTAGAATGTAATAAGCTCTTTAAGTGTGATTAAATATTATTTAATATGTACAAATAGCTTATAGTTTCATTTTTAAGAGACATTGAGCGCAGCTAACGATTGCTTTAGCCACGAACGACCGTAGCTAATGGACTGTGGCTAACGACCTGTAGATTTCAAGACCCAACTAATATTTTCCACGTAAGTCCCGTGGCTAATTTAATTTTTATATTTTACTATTTTTATATTAATTATTGTTCAACCGTGGCTAAGTAATTCTTTTTTTAAAAAAAAAAAATCTAATATTTAAATGGGAGACATTTGCTAAATTCTATAACACAGTTAGACCCAAGCATAAAAAAATACTCCCTCTGTTTCAAAATGATTGTCACAGTTCGGATTTCGAGAGTCAAACGAGTTTAATTTTGACCGTAATATTTTCATATGTTTTTAAATATTTTAAATTATTAATTATTGTGACTTATAGTACTTTTTATGTAGTTTCTAAATATATAAATATCGTTACAAAAAAGTTAAAGATTATATGTTTAAATTCACGGTCAAAATGAGCTTGTTTGACTCTCGAAATCCGAACTATGACAATCATTTTGAAACATAGGGAGTATACGCTAATAATAATCAAGGTCTCTTAAAGATGCAACTATTAGCTATTTGTACATATTAAACAAGATTTAACCACACCTATATACAATTTTGAAACCTTAATTATAAAAAAATAGTAATATTATTCATATTACAAAACATAACATTATATTTTATATACAAGTTGTTACAAACAAGTAGAAAGAAAAAATCATCATATCTCTCCGCCCTACTTTAATATATCCTTTTATTTTTTGATTGAAGTGTGGATGCTATCGAACAAATGAGTATTTTGATTTTTGTTGTTTTAAACACAGTATAATTTTTTGTATATATTGCATACTCTTTAGGATTATCTTTTTGTGTTTGGATTGATATGTGAGTTCCTATCGAACATATGGACATTTTAATTTTTATTATTTAAACAAAGTATACCTTTTTATGTTTTGATCAAAGTGTGAGACGTTATCAAACAATTGGAGGTTTTGATTTTTATTGTTTTAAACAAATATACTTTTTTTGTATAATGTACACTCTTTTTGGTATACCCTTTTGTGTTTGGATCAAACTGTGCGATGTTATCGAGCAAATAAATATTTTAATTTTTATTATTTTGAACAAAATATACCTTTTGGTATACCTTGTTAAGTCGGATCAAAGCGTGATATGTTACATACACATAATATTTCAATTTTTATTATTTTTTGATGAAGTATACCTTTTTTTGTATATATTGTATACTCTTTTGGTATACCTTTTTGTGTTTGGATAAGAGTGTGCGATTTAATGTTTGGTGAACATATTTTAAAGCGCCATTGCTGAAATTTTAAGAAAAATAGCGCAGATCACAAATGGGTTTCTTTAATTTGGTGTTTGTTTGATTCAATTTACACTTCGCTGGGATTGTGGTATAATAGTTGTGCTAACAATCTGAGTTTAGTTGGTGAAGATTTGAGAAAATCGGATGAAAATTTTGAGGCGAATTTGTGAATAATAGTGTTGCATCGCTGAACACGACTTGAGTTATAAGATTTGGGGAAAGTTCCTCATTGTTTTTTTTGTTAATTTTAGTGTTTGGACTAGATATAATTTTGTATGAGTACATTGAATCAGTTGTTAAATGGTACTCCAGTCCTGAGTTAAAGTTAGTATAAATCAGTAGCTCAAAAAAAAAAAAAAAAATAGTTCATGTCAAAAATTTAAAAGTGAGGGAAAAAAAAAAGATAAAGATCATGATGGTTGCCAGCAATTAGCACTAGCATAGGTAAAGTTAGTACAACTTTTGATATACTGTATACTCTTCTGGTATACCATTTTCTATTTGGATCCAAGTGTGCAATATTTTACTTTTTGTTGTTTTTGAACAAAGTATACCTTTTTGGTATACTGCATACTCTTCTGGTATACCTTCTATTTTAGTTTTTGTTGTTCTTTTAACAAAGTATACCCTTTTGGTATACTGTATACTCTTCTGGTGTACCCTTTTGTGTTTGTATTCAAGTGTGCGATGCTACCGAGCGAATAAATATTTCAGTTTTTGTTGCTTTGAACAAAGTATACCCTTTTGCTATACTGTCTGCTCTTCTGGTATACTTTTGTGTTTGGATCAAAGTGTGTGATTCTATCGAGCGAATAAATATTTTAATTTTATTATTTTAAACAAAGTATACCCTTTTGGCATACTGTATACTCTTCTGCTATACCATTTTGTGTTTGGATCCAAGTGTGCGATGTTACCAAGCGAATGAATATTTCAGTTTTTATTGTTTTGAACAAAGTATACCTTTATGGTATACTGTATACTTTTCTGGTATACCCTTTTTTATTTGGATCCAAGTGTGCGATGTTACCGAGCGAATCAATATTTCAGTTTTTATTGTTTTGAACAAAGTATACCCTTTTGGTACACTGTATACTCTTCTGATGTACCCTTTTGTTTTTGGATCCAAGTGCGTGATGCTACCGACCGAATAAATATTTCAATTTTTGTTGTTTTGAACATAGTATATCCTTCTAGTATACTGTATACTCTTCTGGTATACCTTTTTGTGTTTGGATCCAAGTGTGCGATGTTACCAAGCGAATAAAATTTTCAGTTTTTGTTGCTTTGAACAAAGTATACTTTTTTGGTATACTGTATACTATTGAAACGACCTCGGTCAGTCGTTTCGGAAGTTAGGACTCTGATTGGGGTGGCGATAATTTTAAAATATTCATAATGTCCATTAGGACCTGTCTGTAAAATTTGAGCTAAATCAGACCTCGTTTGGTAGGCATCGGAAGAAGGTTTCAGTTTTTATTGGCAATAAATATTAAAAAGAGATTTTCGAGCTCGGTTTTTGCCGAATGAGCTCCGATTCGAAATTCGAAAGCGCCGTTGGGTTCATATGATTATTTATGACTTTTGTGAACTTTCGAAAGTGAATTTCGATGTTGTTCGGCTAGTTTCCGCTAAAATGCCGAAAGTTAAATAATTTGACTTCTTTTCATTTAAATTCGCATCTTGAGTTTCGGGAGTCCAATTTGAGATCCGCCTTCGCGAGTATGTTACATATATTTTGTATAACTTGTATGCAAAAGTTGAAATTATTTCGAATATTGTAGGGCACCGTTTTAATTTTCGTTAATAAAAAAAAAATATAATAAAGAAAATAAAAAAAAAAAAATAGAAAAAGACAAAGGAATAAAGTGGGCGGTGACGAATGAAATACAGAAACAGAGGGATTTAGATACAGAAACGTTAAACAGAGAAAGTGAGATGACGCAGTGACAAAAAAATGCCAGAAAATGAAAAAAAGGGGTCGGAGAAAAGTAGAATTTTCACCCTGAAACATTCAGGTAATGATCCTAATATATTATTTGAGTTTATTACGTATGTTTGAATATATTTTTACGGTAAAAATAGAGATATTAGACATCGCCCTAATGACGTAAATTGATAGTTTGAAGGGTCAAATGGACCCCGATAATGAAATTGATTATATATTCGTACTCACGGAATTATGGGCAACATATAAATATAATTTATTTAGGGTTTGGTTATGGAACTTTGAACCCTGTATATAGGCCTGGCCTGCGTATTGCGTATGCGAATAGGGTATCAGGTTCCTACCTGGATTACCCTAAGATAGGAGGAATGAAGCCTTTAGCCTAATGTGATATATTTTTCTGCTTATTGAACACAGTGGGATCGTTTGGCAATGGAACCAAAGGATAAAAGCGGTTATTGATTAGCAATGCTAACTTTGTAACAAGGTAAGTGTTTATATCCATTTCTTTGGAGGCACCTGGCCTCATGGATTTTCTACCACGTATTCCTTACGTGTGTAGCTGCCGATAGGCGTACTCATTACGCCTTAGCTTTGGATTTACATTGTATATTATATGTTATGTCCTATTGTTGGTATTGCAATGAGGATCTGAGCATTGTACCCTGGCTGTAAGTTGGCATCTACTTCCCGGCTGTCGATGAGAGTCCCGCGCCGGTGAAAGTTTATTATTGCATTACATTGCATTTATATGCATCATATGTCATTCATATGCATTACATTGCATATCATATTGGGAGCAGGAGTATTCCGCCCCAGGAGCAGGAGTATTCCGCTCCATTGTATCATATTGAGGGCAGGAGTATTCCGCCCCAGGAGCAGGAGTATTCCGCTCCATTGTATCATATAGAGGGCAGGAGTATTCCGCCCCAGGTGCAGGAGTATTCCGCTCCATTGTATTATATCGGGTGCAGGAGTATTCCGCCCCAAGAGAGTGCAGGAGTATTCCGCCTCTGGTTTATATTGTATCGGGTGCAGGAGTATTCCGCCCCAGGAGCAGGAGTATTCCGCTCCAGTTGGTTATCAGATTGGATTCCCCTCGAATGCAGGAGTATTCCGCTTCGAGATGGGAGGACGGGCACATGTGACCCTTTGCATCAGATTTCACTTCATTTCATTTCATCTCATTTCATTTCATTTTCATACCATTGCGTAGACTTGTGGTACATAACTACTGTTCTGCTCATACGTGCATTGCTTATTTGTTGATATGTTTCTAGCTCGTAGTCCTGGCTGAGTTTAAGGTTTCATACGTGCTTCTAGTTAATATCTGGCTCTGCCTTTTTGTAATTTAAATAAAAGGAATTTGGTGCATCTGTTTCTTCTCCCTAGCTAGCTACCTTATTCTTGAGGTGGCTAGTCTGCCCCACTTATTGAGTCCTTTTGACTCACCCTTGTTTGTTGTTTGTTTCTTGTCTATCTATTTCGTTTCGGCAGGTTCGCTCCAGGATTGAGTTCGCCGCGTTGTTCAGGAGCGAAGACGACTTCAGCTGTCAGGGTGAGCCAGATTTATTCCGGATGGCCACCAGTTTATTGTTCATTATTTCAGTTGCATTTTGCTCCCTTCAGGAGGTATCTGTCTTCTTTTGTACTCTTAGATGTCTGGTCTGGATAGCCCTAAATCTTGCATGTTGGGTAGTCAGCTGTAATTTCTTTTGTACAGCTTAGAGGTATCAGTATGTCTGTGTTTTTATTTTAACTCTTGTCCTTATTTGTAAATTGTTATATTTATTTTCCTGATTTAATTGGTAAGGGTTCGCCCGACCGGTCTAGGGGAGGATGTCGGGTGCCCGCACGGCCTAACCGGATTCCGGGTCGTGTCAGTTGGTATCAGAGCCTAGTTTAGAGTCTATCCAGACTAAGGCAGTGTCTAGTAGAGTCTCGCTGATGGGTACGTAGACGTCCGTACTTATCTACGAGAGGCTATGATGGCATTTAGGAAGTTTCACTTCCTTCATTTCTGATCGTGCGTCAGTCTAGGATCCGAAAGTATTTTCGTTAATTCCTTCGTGGTAATTGTGAAACCCTCGTGTAATAAATCAGCAAATGGTATGAGTTCAAGATGGAGCAGTCTGGCCTGGGGTTAGCATTGACGAAGCCCCGAGAGTTTTTTTATCGTGCTGACGATCTATTTACGAAATCCCAGCCGTACGAGCTCGCGATGGGCAAAGCAGCAGGGCCTTGCGGTTCCCTTGGCTCTCTACGATGCTTTTACGAGAATCTAGGAAACGCAGATACCACAACAACCTATTATTCGCTGGACGGCCTATCAGGTTGCCGCAGACGCAGACGTTCGGTCTCAGGGAGCTCCTATTCCGGTTCTTAATATTACTGCAGTAAATTATATTTCGGAGGTAGTATGTGTTGTACCTCTAATTGTTCTGGCTGGTTAGCCGGCCGAGGTATCAGTTCAGTCCGAGTGTCCGAAGAGGTTGCATTATTTTACGCGGTTGAATCTTCCGATATTCTTAAGCAATGCATCAGATAAACCTCGTGATAATAAAATGATGTCAGCATATTATTCAGGCTCTTGATCATATCGAGCGGTATGATGTTGATTATTCTTCTTTCCAGTTTCAAGGTCCAGCCTTGAATTGATGGGCCTCTCTCTCTTATTAACTAACTTGGTTCGATTTTTCTTCTAGATTCGTGGAAAAGTTCCTTTCGAGTAGCCAGCAAAATGAAAAGTGTTTCTAGTTTGAATGGATTGGACAGGGTAGCCTGTCGGTTAGCCTGATGGTGTTTCAGAATATGAGATTGAATTCTATAGAATGAATGAAAATGCATTAGAACTAGTCCATGAGCTTTTCGACAGATTCAAAGATTTATTGATGACCTTTCTCCTTCCTTGAGATCCCAGATGGCTTGAAAAAAAAAAAAAAAAAAAATTGAGGCCTGGATTTTATTTGATGTTGTTGTTAATATTGCTCGAAGGTTCGGGGCATACTATAAGTTAGAGCGGGAAAGTAAGAGATCCCACGGCCCTGGTGGGTAACCATGGTACCTCATTTGGAGGTAAAAGTTCTGATTATTTTTGGAAGTCACCTTCCAGGTTATCTCAGCTTGTAGAGCGTGATTCTCAAAGTGCGCAAGTAGTTCATCAAGATTAGACCCAGTTTTTCTCTTTATAGCTATCGACAATATGTCCAGCTTCCATTTTCAATGAAAATCTGTTATCACTGTCATGAGTCTGGTTATCCTTTAAAGAGTTTTCCTTACTCCAGCAAGTAGACAATGGTCCTTCTTTTTGCCCTCAGACACCTGCACAGTCGCAGGAATTTCATTTAAATGTTAATAAATCAGAGAAATGCCACCATCCAATAGAGGTCGAGAGCGTGGTGGTAGTGGTTCTTCTAGAAGTAATTGTCAGGGTAGTGGCTCGACTCAGCTGCAGAGGCAGTTCTATGAACTGCTAGTCTGGCAGGATGCTGAGGCATCCGATGTAGTAGACTCATGTGTTTCTTCTTCTCTTATCTGTAAGTAAGATTTATCTTTCCGATCGATCTAGAAATAGTGTCTCTTATCATGTTTCGATGGTTTCCTTGGATGTCGTTTCTATTAAGAATCGGTTGCGGTAGAGGGGTGAGCTTCTGATACGATTTATTCCTGGCATTTATGAAACCCTACTAGTTTATATGATCTAAATATGGGAGATTTGACGGTGAGTATTGCTATTGCCTGCTAGGCATCTTGTTACGCCACCTTCTGTTATTATGTCAATTCAGTTTACCGCACCTCGGAAATCAGTGTTGGTAGGATGATGGGATTCTTATTCGTGACCATCAGGAAGTGTCGTTGTGTAAAGTGATTTGTAAGTGATACTCGATCTACGTGTCTCCTCTTGGTTCAAGATGCTAGTAGAGTCATGTTATTCCATGAGCTTCTCTCAGTTGTAAAAGAGTTTACTGATAAATTGTCAGAATTTCGTTCTTATTGGAAGGTTAAAATTGGTATGGATGTTTTTCCATAAAGCTTATTTAATGTCTATCTCTTCAATTGCGATTTTTTTGGCTCGCTTGACGCGAAAGAAGTCTAGCTTTGGTAGCCAAGCAAATAAGAAGATGAACTTCCTGAAGCTCTAATTATTTCTATCCTCGATCCACTTCCATTTCTTCTTCGTCCGGCACTAGTGAGCTTGGGCGATTGGTAGCCGCTTGTGACGTTCTCTGTGTTGAGCCAGAGTACGTGTTATTGTGGCCGGTTAAGCATATTATTGTTTTGGAAGCATATAATTGTTTTGGTCCAGTTGTCTCATCTTGTTATCCGTTTAACATGTTTATGTTATCAGTTTATTCGGGTATCCATTCCCATGTATAGTATAGTGCTGATTCTGTTTTTGCGGATCATCCAGTTTCAGGGGAAACTCTGCCGAAATTTCTATATAGAAGTACCATCCATCAAGCGGTGGTGTTTACGGCAAAGGTATGGAGTTGTGAACTCGAGAGTTGCAGCTTTTTGGCAACTCAAAAGGATAGTTGGTAGCTTAGGTCTGCCTATGTTCAGCTTTTAGGTAAATCTTCTTTAGTCCAGCAGACTGTGCGAGGATGGTTATTCCTATTCAAATAGCTGCATGAGTGTGTGCTTTAAGTGGATGAGTCTTCCTCCAAATACTGAATCATAATATTAAATCTCTAAGGCGTTGCTGAAGCGTAAGTTAATTCTTAGTTTCATCGACCTGTTCTATATCGAAGAGGTAATTATCGGCTGAATCATGTTGACCCATTCAAAGTTCCATGTATCTTTGCTTCGAAAATGTAGAACTCTCTTCTTGTAATCGAGGAAGGATCAGCTTAGTCAGAATAAGCTGTGATATGGTATTATCATATTATCCAGATATATTTTATTCCAAAAGTTCGGTATGCGTGTTATAATTCTGATCCTGTAATCAGGAAATAATACCCGTGGAGAATTTCATGAAGGTCGTGCAAGTTCTTTCGTTATCAGTGTGAATCTTGCTTTAGATTTAGGCTCGTTCGAGGACGAACGAGAGTTTAAGTGGAGGAGAATGAAACGACCTCGGTCAGTCGTTTCGGAAGTTAGGACTCTGATTGGGGTGGCGATAATTTTAAAATATTCATAATGTCCATTAGGACCTGTCTGTAAAATTTGAGCTAAATCAGACCTCGTTTGGTAGGCATCGGAAGAAGGTTTCAGTTTTTATTGGCAATAAATATTAAAAAGAGATTTTCGAGCTCGGTTTTTGCCGAATGAGCTCCGATTCGAAATTCGAAAGCGCCGTTGGGTTCGTATGATTATTTATGACTTTTGTGAACTTTCGAAAGTGAATTTCGATGTTGTTCGGCTAGTTTCCGCTAAAATGCCGAAAGTTAAATAATTTGACTTCTTTTCATTTAAATTCGCATCTTGAGTTTCGGGAGTCCAATTTGAGATCCGCCTTCGCGAGTATGTTACATATATTTTGTATAACTTGTATGCAAAAGTTGAAATTATTTCGAATATTGTAGGGCACCGTTTTAATTTTCGTTAATAAAAAAAAAATATAATAAAGAAAACAAAAAAAAAAATAGAAAAAGACAAAGGAATAAAGTGGGCGGTGACGAATGAAATACAGAAACAGAGGGATTTAGATACAGAAACGTTAAACAGAGAAAGTGAGATGACGCAGTGACAAAAAAATACCAGAAAATGAAAAAAAGGGGCCGGAGAAAAGTAGAATTTTCACCCTGAAACATTCAGGTAATGATCCTAATATATTATTTGAGTTTATTACGTATGTTTGAATATATTTTTACGGTAAAAATAGAGATATTAGACATCGCCCTAATGACGTAAATTGATAGTTTGAAGGGTCAAATGGACCCCGATAATGAAATTGATTATATATTCGTACTCACGGAATTATGGGCAACATATAAATATAATTTATTTAGGGTTTGGTTATGGAACTTTGAACCCTGTATATAGGCCTGGCCTGCGTATTGCGTATGCGAATAGGGTATCAGGTTCCTACCTGGATTACCCTAAGATAGGAGGAATGAAGCCTTTAGCCTAATGTGATATATTTTTTTGCTTATTGAACACAGTGGGATCGTTTGGCAATGGAACCAAAGGATAAAAGCGGTTATTGATTAGCAATGCTAACTTTGTAACAAGGTAAGTGTTTATATCCATTTCTTTGGAGGCATCTGGCCTCATGGATTTTCTACCACGTATTCCTTACGTGTGTAGCTGCCGATAGGCGTACTCATTACGCCTTAGCTTTGGATTTACATTGTATATTATATGTTATGTCCTATTGTTGGTATTGCAATGAGGATCTGAGCATTGTACCCTGGCTGTAAGTTGGCATCTACTTCCCGGCTGTCGATGAGAGTCCCGCGCCGGTGAAAGTTTATTATTGCATTACATTGCATTTATATGCATCATATGTCATTCATATGCATTACATTGCATATCATATTGGGAGCAGGAGTATTCCGCCCCAGGAGCAGGAGTATTCCGCTCCATTGTATCATATTGAGGGCAGGAATATTCCGCCCCAGGAGCAGGAGTATTCCGCTCCATTGTATCATATAGAGGGCAGGAGTATTCCGCCCCAGGTGCAGGAGTATTCCGCTCCATTGTATTATATCGGGTGCAGGAGTATTCCGCCCCAAGAGAGTGCAGGAGTATTCCGCCTCTGGTTTATATTGTATCGGGTGCAGGAGTATTCCGCCACAGGAGCAGGAGTATTCCGCTCCAGTTGGTTATCAGATTGGATTCCCCTCGAATGCAGGAGTATTCTTCCGCCTTCGAGATGGGAGGACGGGCACATGTGACCCTTTGCATCAGATTTCACTTCATTTCATTTCATCTCATTTCATTTCATTTTCATACCATTGCGTAGACTTGTGGTACATAACTACTGTTCTGCTCATACGTGCATTGCTTATTTGTTGATATGTTTCTAGCTCGTAGTCCTGGTTGAGTTTAAGGTTTCATACGTGCTTCTAGTTATTATCTGGCTCTGCCTTTTTGTAATTTAAATAAAAAGAATTTGGTGCATCTGTTTCTTCTCCCTAGCTAGCTACCTTATTCTTGAGGTGGCTAGTCTGCCCCACTTATTGAGTCCTTTTGACTCACCCTTGTTTGTTGTTTGTTTCTTGTCTATCTATTTCGTTTCGGCAGGTTCGCTCCAGGATTGAGTTCGCCGCGTTGTTCAGGAGCGAAGACGACTTCAGCTGTCAGGGTGAGCCAGATTTATTCCGGATGGCCACCAGTTTATTGTTCATTATTTCAGTTGCATTTTGCTCCCTTCAGGAGGTATCTGTCTTCTTTTGTACTCTTAGATGTCTGGTCTGGATAGCCCTAAATCTTGCATG
>JARKIP010000207.1:35000-37242 GCA_029990175.1 Petunia secreta | reverse complement strand
TGAATTAATCCGTTATAAAAATATCAGAAAAAGAAGGGAACGTTGTTTTTGCAAACATGAATCGCATTTTTTTTTAACAATTTTTACGAAAAATTGTATCTTTATCCCGGAGCCTCGAAGGAAAGAAAAATCGTTCTTTGCTTTGACTTTGATGAAAAATTTTCAGTTAAAGTTAAAATGGATTGGTCGTACCTATCCAATAATGGAATATGGATTATGACTGACTCGCTATTCGCTCGGTTTTGGGGTCATAATCATTATGTAGGAGAGATGGCCGAGTGGTTGAAGGCGTAGCATTGGAACTGCTATGTAGGCTTTTGTTTACCGAGGGTTCGAATCCCTCTCTTTCCGTACCTTCGCTTAATTCACCAATTTTACTAACAACAAGGGATCAAATAGCAATGGATACCATTATTCCAACAGCTAGACCCTTCTTTGATCTAAAGATATAGATTCTCAATTCCTAATTGCTGTGACGCGTAAAATAGAATACTCAAAAAAAATCACAATCAAAATACTGGAAAGAAAAGAGTAGACAAGGAATTAAAATGGATCCTTGGTCTATGATAAAAAATGGGGGAAAATCCAGATCAAACTCGGATTTATCTTACTTAACCTTAGGTTAATTTACTTCGCCTAAAGGGAAGAAAATTTTTCGAACCCTTGGTTTCAGTCTGAGGTTTAAGTCTGGCGAGAATAATATTCTACGACTAGCAATTCGTTTATTTTCAAACCGACCCATTTACTATCTATTATTTGATTGACTAATCCTTTATATTGGAATGGGTGAAGGGTCAAATGGTTTGGTAATTCCTCATGAGGGGATGAATCGAGAGAAATTTGAATCAGAGCTCTGGATTTTTGTTCATCCTTTGTCGTAATAATATCTCGGGGTTTGCAGCGATAACTCGGTATATCTACTATACGACCATTAACTAAAATATGTCGATGGTTAACTAATTGACGGGCTGCGGGAATAGTTGAAGCCATACCCAATCGAAAAAGGATGTTATCCAAACGCATTTCAAGTAATTGTAGTAAAACTTGACCTGTTGACCCCTTGGCTTTTCTGGCGATACGAACGTATTTAAGTAATTGCCGTTCTGTAAGACCATAATGAAAACGCAATTTTTGTTTTTCTTCTAGACGAATACGATATTGAGATTTTTTCCCGGAACGCGATTGGTTTCTAAGATCACTTCCGGCCCTAGGCTTTTTATTAGTTAGTCCTGGTAAAGCCCCCAGGCGGCGTATTTTTTTGAAACGAGGTCCTCGGTAACGCGACATAAAGACTCCTTATTCTTATTTCTTTTTTAGTATTTCGAATTAATTCTTATTTCTATTTATTTTATTTTTTATTGAATTTTATTTTACAGAATAAACCTAAACTAAAACTAAACGGAACTAAATGAAGCGAAGTTTACTGAAATAGTGTACTTGTACTATTACTCTAAAGAAAAGAAGAATGGGATGAATTGGATAAATATACAGAATCCCTTCTATTATATATATAATCCTTTCCTGACATAATTGGAAGTTCCTATAACTTAAAAAATTGATAGCTTTTGGAAAAGGAGGAAGGCGCTATTTCAATATTCTTTGATTTCAAAGGAACATTATCAATCATCTAAAAAATGGAATAAAAAAAGAATAGGGAAAAGCCAGCTATCGGAATCGAACCGATGACCATCGCATTACAAATGCGATGCTCTAACCTCTGAGCTAAGCGGGCCCACATAACAGAAATCTTATATGCATAGTAATTGACTAAACTATTGGAATTGGAATCTTAGTTATTAACTATTCAATATTATATTGAAATATTGAATATTCTAGAACATAAGGGTTAATATAGCGATATCGAATTTCGATTTATCACAATTCTAATAACAATTCTAATACTAATATTATTAAATAGTGATTGTAAATATTGTGAATATTCTTTTATTTTCATTTTCAATTTGAATGGTAAATATTCTTTTTCATTTCTTTTTTTGGCATTTGAAATCCTTTTTATTACAGTTCTATATTTGATTCTATATCATATATATCTCTCATTCTATATTTATTGCAAATTCTAATTGTTTAATGGAGTGGTTAGTTAGAACTAATGAGACATTCCTCCACTTTCAGGCGAAAGTTAAGATAAAAAAAAGAATCGACCGTTCAAGTATTCCAAATTGAATGGCAAAATGACAGGAAGAGAGACATATAGATGGGGTATATATCCATCTATATTGAA
>JARKIP010000207.1:22500-30000 GCA_029990175.1 Petunia secreta | reverse complement strand
AACTTCATACACCTTAAAGTTCATATGACGAAAAGAGATTTTTTTGAGGTCCTTATACTCATTATGCCTAGCATTGAATAGACTGGGTATTCACCTTATCAAGATCTCAAATCAATGATGGGGTCTGTTTGGCACCTCCTAAATGGGCGTCCAAATTGGACCGAACCCTTTGTCAGGCTATGGTTCCCTCAAAGTTATGGAGTAAGACATCGATTTCTCAATAAGATCAAATTTTCTGATTGTATGATGAACTCCCTTGAAAAACATTGGCGCGCGTGTAAACGAGGTGCTCTACCAACTGAGCTATAGCCCTTAGTGCTTGTGATACATATTTTATCATGTAGATAAATTCTTGTCAAGATAAATATTCCATGATCCAACACCAACAATCTTTGATCTCTTTGAGTGGTATTCCTTAGATTCGTATTGCTTATAAGTAATATGCTATTTATAATCCATCGACAGGAAGGGTTTCATTTGGTTCTCTTTGGGATGATAAATGACCTACTTAACTCAGTGGTTAGAGTACTGCTTTCATACGGCGGGAGTCATTGGTTCAAATCCAATAGTAGGTAAAACTTATTAGATACCATCGATTCTGGTATCTAATAAGGTTTACGACCCACCTTTAGTGATATTTATTTTTTGATTTTGTATCTTTTCTATTTCATTTTTTAATTTGAATTTTTGCATCAGAATTGGATTCTGTTTGATTGTATTTGATTGTATTCACCCGACAGAATCTAAATAGGATTAGAAAGAGAACTTCTTTTTATTATTCGAACGTACCAACTAGTTATGAAATCGGATTGATAGCCTCCACCCGTGTTCTAGCTCGTCGGAGAGCTAGATTTGCCTCAATTTTTTGTCTCTTTCCTTCAGCCTTTTTCACATTAGCTTCCGCTATTTCAAGAGTTTGCTGAGCTTCTTGTGGATCAATGTCACTACCCTTCTCCGCATCATTTACTAAAACAGTGATCTCATTATTGCCTATTCTAGCAAAACCACCCATCAGAGCCATCGTTAACCATTGGTCGTTAAGGCGTATTCTCAAAATCCCTATATCTACAGCTGTGGCAATAGGGGCGTGACTTGGTAATATGCCAATTTGACCACTATTAGTAGATAAAATGATTTCTTCTACTTCTGAATCCCAAACAATTCGATTAGGGGTCAGTACACTAAGATTTAAGGTCATTTCTTCAAATTGCTCTCCATTTCTAAGTTCATAGCCTTCGCGGTAGCTTCATCGATATTACCTACCAAATAAAAGGCCTGTTCAGGAAGACCATCTAATTCTCCGGACAGGATCAATTGAAATCCTCGAATTGTTTCTGCTAGACCAACATATTTCCCTGGCGAACCGGTAAACACTTCTGCTACGAAAAAGGGTTGTGATAAGAAACGCTCAATTTTTCGCGCTCTTGCTACGACTAAACGATCTTCTTCGGATAATTCGTCCAACCCAAGGATAGCTATAATGTCCTGAAGTTCTTTGTAACGTTGTAAAGTTTGCTTAACTCTTTGGGCAGTTTCGTAATGTTCCTCACCAACGATCCGAGGTTGTAGCATGGTTGACGTTGAATCTAAAGGATCTACTGCTGGATAAATACCTTTGGCGGCCAATCCTCTTGATAGTACGGTAGTAGCATCTAAATGTGCAAATGTCGTAGCAGGAGCAGGGTCGGTCAAATCGTCTGCGGGTACATAAACTGCTTGAATAGAGGTTATGGACCCTTCTTTGGTAGAAGTAATTCTTTCTTGTAAAGAACCCATTTCGGTACTCAGGGTCGGTTGATAACCCACAGCGGAAGGCATTCTACCCAATAAGGCCGATACTTCGGATCCTGCTTGGACGAAACGGAAGATATTGTCAATAAATAGAAGTACGTCTTGTTCATTAACATCTCGGAAATATTCCGCCATAGTTAGGGCAGTCAAACCAACTCTCATACGAGCTCCCGGCGGTTCATTCATCTGACCGTAAACTAGGGCCACTTTAGATTCTGCAATATTTTCTTCATTAATCACCCCAGACTCTTTCATTTCCATGTAAAGATCATTTCCTTCCCGAGTACGTTCACCCACTCCGCCAAATACGGATACGCCCCCGTGAGCTTTAGCAATATTGTTAATCAATTCCATAATGAGTACTGTTTTACCCACTCCAGCTCCCCCGAATAGTCCGATTTTTCCTCCACGGCGATAAGGGGCTAAAAGATCTACTACTTTAATTCCTGTTTCAAAAATCGCTAATTTTGTATCCAACTGTATAAAGGCGGGCGCAGATCTATGAATAGGAGACATTGTACTAGTATCTACAGGCCCTAAATTATCAACAGGCTCTCCGAGCACGTTAAAAATTCGTCCCAGAGTCGCTCCACCGACCGGAACACTTATAGCAGCTCCTGTGTCAATCACTTCCATTCCTCTCGTTAGACCGTCTGTAGCACTCATAGCTACAGCCCTAACTCGATTATTTCCTAATAATTGCTGTACCTCACAACTCACATTAATTGGTTGACCAACACTATCTCGACCTTGAACTACCAGAGCGTTATAAATATTCGGCATCTTGCCCGGGGGAAAGGCTACATCTAGTACCGGACCGATGATTTGGACAACACGCCCCAGGTTTTTTTTTTCAAGCGTGGAAACCCCAGAACCCGAAGTAGTAGGATTGATTCTCATAATAATAAAATAAATATGTCGAAATGTTTTTGCAAAAATTATCGAATTCAAAATAAATGTCCGCTAGCACGTCGATCGGTTAATTCAATAAAATGGGAATTGGCACTCGATTTCGTAGGCACCATGCAATTGAACCAATTCAATTGTTTACTTATTCGATGAGACTGAGTGAATTTGCAAGCTCACCCAACCTATTTTAATTTAAAAATAGCAAGTGGATGAATCAGAATCTTGAGAAAGTCTTTCATTTGTGTATCATTATAGACAATCCCATCCATATTATCTATTCTATGGAATTCGAACCTGAACTTTATTTTCTATTTCTATTACGATTCATTATTTGTATCTAAATTGGCTCTTCTTATTTTTTTTTTTATTTCAATTTCAGCATATCGATTTATGCCTAGCCTATTCTTTTCTTTGCGTTTTTCTTTCTTTTTTATACCTTTCATAGATTCATAGAGGAATTCCGTATATTTTCACATCTAGGATTTACATATACAACATATACCACTGTCAAGGGGGAAGTTCTTATTATTTAGGTTAGTTAGGTATTTCCATTTCAAAAAAAAAGGGTAAAAAATAAAAATTGGGTTGCGCTATATATATGAAAGAGTATACAATAATGATGTATTTGGCAAATCAAATACCATGGTCTAATAATCAAACATTCTGATTAGTTGATAATATTAGTATTTGTTAGAAATTTTGTGAAAGATTCCTGTGAAAAGTTTCATTAACGCGGAATTCGTGTCGAGTAGACCTTGTTGTTGTGAGAATTCTTAATTCATGAGTTGTAGGGAGGGATTTATGTCACCACAAACAGAGACTAAAGCAAGTGTTGGATTCAAAGCTGGTGTTAAAGAGTACAAATTGACTTATTATACTCCTGAGTACCAAACCAAGGATACTGATATATTGGCAGCATTCCGAGTAACTCCTCAACCTGGAGTTCCACCTGAAGAAGCAGGGGCCGCGGTAGCTGCCGAATCTTCTACTGGTACATGGACAACTGTATGGACCGATGGACTTACCAGCCTTGATCGTTACAAAGGGCGATGCTACCGCATCGAGCGTGTTATTGGAGAAAAAGATCAATTTATTGCTTATGTAGCTTACCCTTTAGACCTTTTTGAAGAAGGTTCTGTTACCAACATGTTTACTTCCATTGTAGGTAACGTATTTGGGTTCAAAGCCCTTCGCGCTCTACGTCTGGAAGATCTGCGAATCCCTCCTGCTTATGTTAAAACTTTCCAAGGGCCGCCTCATGGTATCCAAGTTGAAAGAGATAAATTGAACAAGTATGGTCGTCCCCTACTGGGATGTACTATTAAACCTAAATTGGGGTTATCTGCTAAAAACTACGGTAGAGCTGTTTATGAATGTCTTCGCGGTGGACTTGATTTTACCAAAGATGATGAGAACGTGAACTCACAACCATTTATGCGTTGGAGAGACCGTTTCTTGTTTTGTGCCGAAGCAATTTATAAATCACAGGCTGAAACAGGTGAAATCAAAGGGCATTACTTGAATGCTACTGCAGGTACATGCGAAGAAATGATGAAAAGAGCTATATTTGCTAGAGAATTGGGCGTTCCGATCGTAATGCATGACTACTTAACCGGGGGATTCACCGCAAATACTAGCTTGGCTCATTATTGCCGAGATAATGGTCTACTTCTTCACATCCACCGTGCAATGCATGCGGTTATTGATAGACAGAAGAATCATGGTATCCACTTCCGCGTATTAGCAAAAGCATTACGTATGTCTGGTGGAGATCATATTCACTCTGGTACCGTAGTAGGTAAACTTGAAGGTGAAAGAGACATCACTTTGGGCTTTGTTGATTTACTGCGTGATGATTTTGTTGAACAAGATAGAAGTCGCGGTATTTATTTCACTCAAGATTGGGTCTCTTTACCAGGTGTTCTACCCGTGGCTTCAGGAGGTATTCACGTTTGGCATATGCCTGCTCTGACCGAGATCTTTGGGGATGATTCCGTACTACAGTTCGGTGGAGGAACTTTAGGACACCCTTGGGGTAATGCGCCAGGTGCCGTAGCTAACCGAGTAGCTCTAGAAGCATGTGTACAAGCTCGTAATGAAGGACGTGATCTTGCTCAAGAAGGTAATGAGATTATTCGTGAGGCTTGCAAATGGAGCCCGGAACTAGCTGCTGCTTGTGAGGTATGGAAAGAGATCCGATTTAATTTTGCAGCAGTCGACGTTTTGGATAAGTAGACATTAGCAGGAAATAAAGAAGGATAAGGAGAAAGAACTCAAGTAATTATCCTTCGTTCTCTTAATTGAATTGCAATTAAACTCGGCCCAATCTTTTACTAAAAGGATTGAGCCGAATACAACAAAGATTCTATTGCATATATTTTGACTAAGTATATACTTACCTAGATATACAAGATTTGAAATACAAAATATAGAAAACTAAATCAAAATCTAAGACTCAAATCTTTCTATTGTTGTCTTGGATCCACAATGAATCCTACGGATCCTTAGGATTGGTATATTCTTTTCTATCCTGTAGTTTGTAGTTTCCCTGAATCAAGCCAAGTATCACAACGCGTTCTACCCATCCTGTATATTGTCCCCTTTGTTCCGTGTTGAAATAGAACCTTAATTTATTACTTATTATTAGATTTTAGTTATTCGATTTTAGATTGTTAGATTGGTTAGTGATTAGATATTAGTATTAGACGAGATTTTACGAAAAAATTATTTTTGGATTTCTTTATAGGAGAGGACATATCTCTTTTTTTGATGCGAATTTGACACGACATAGGCGAAGCCGCCCTTTATCAATCAATCATTATATTATTTTATTATTTTTAATAATAAAAAATAATAAAAGGGGGTTCCAACATATTAATATATAGTAAATATCGTGAAGTGTTCCCCCAGATTCAGAACTCTTTTTTCAATACTAACAATCCTTATTAGTTAATAATTTAGTTAATAATCCTAGTGATTGGATTTCTATGCTTAGTCTGATAGGAAATAAGATATTCAAATAAATCATTTTATAGCGAATGACTATTCATCTATTGTATTTTCATGCAAATAGGGGGCAAGAAAACTCTATGGAAAGATGGTGGTTTAATTCGATGTTGTTTAAGAAGGAGTTCGAACGCAGGTGTGGGCTAAATAAATTAATGGGCAGTCTTGGTCCTATTGAAAATACCAGTGAAGATCCAAATCGAAAAGTGAAAAACATTCATAGTTGGGGGAATCGTGACAATTCTAGTTGCAGTAATGTTGATTATTTATTCGGCGTTAAAGACATTCGGAATTTCATCTCTGATGACACTTTTTTAGTTAGTGATAGGAATGGAGACAGTTATTCCATCTATTTTGATATTGAAAATCAGATTTTTGAGATTGACAACGATCATTCTTTTCTGAGTGAACTAGAAAGTTCTTTTTATAGTTATCGAAACTCGAGTTATCTGAATAATGGATTTAGGAGCGAAGATCCCTACTATAATTGTTACATGTATGATACTCAATATAGTTGGAATAATCACATTAATAGTTGCATTGATAGTTATCTTAAGTCGCAAATCCGTATAGATACTTCCAGTATAAGTGGTAGTGAGAATTGCGGTGACAGTTACATTTATAGGGCCATTTGTGGTGGTGAAAGTCGAAATAGTAGTGAAACCGAGGGTTCCAGTAGACGAACTCGCACGAAGGGCAGTGATTTAACTATAAGAGAAACTTCTAATGATCTTGAGGTAACTCAAAAATACAGGCATTTGTGGGTTCAATGCGAAAATTGTTATGGGTTAAATTATAAGAAATTTTTGAAATCAAAAATGAATATTTGTGAACAATGTGGATATCATTTGAAAATGAGTAGTTCAGATAGAATTGAACTTTTGATCGATCCCGGTACTTGGGATCCTATGGATGAAGACATGGTCTCTCTGGATCCCATTGAATTTCATTCGGAGGAGGAGCCTTATAAAGATCGTATTGATTCTTATCAAAGAAAGACGGGATTAACCGAGGCTGTTCAAACCGGCATAGGCCAACTAAACGGCATTCCCGTAGCAATTGGGGTTATGGATTTTCAGTTTATGGGGGGTAGTATGGGATCTGTGGTCGGGGAGAAAATCACCCGTTTGATTGAACACGCTGCCAATCAAATTTTACCTCTTATTATAGTGTGTGCTTCTGGGGGGGCGCGCATGCAGGAAGGAAGTTTGAGCTTGATGCAAATGGCTAAAATATCGTCTGCTTTATATGATTATCAATTAAATAAAAAGTTATTTTATGTATCAATCCTTACATCTCCGACAACTGGTGGAGTGACAGCTAGTTTTGGTATGTTGGGGGATATCATTATTGCCGAACCCAATGCCTACATTGCATTTGCAGGTAAAAGAGTAATTGAACAAACATTGAATAAAACAGTACCCGAAGGTTCACAAGCAGCTGAATACTTATTCCAGAAGGGTTTATTCGACCTAATTGTACCACGTAATCCTTTAAAAAGCGTTCTGAGTGAGTTATTTAAGCTCCACGCCTTTTTTCCTTTGAATCAAAAGTCAAGCAAAATCAAGTAGAGCACTAAGTTCAATTATTTTTTTGTGTTTGTAGCAAAAAAGTAGTTAGTTTATCGGAATCAAAGTAAATAAGATAATAATGGCGTTTTCTTTGGTGATAGAAGATCTAATTGTAGAAAGAATCAAAACTAAAGTTGAGGATAACTCTTTTTTTTTACCTATATTCCTGATTACGAATCAAGAAGCCTTTATCAACAAGAGTGAGTTCTTCCTTTCGTGAAAT
>JARKIP010000207.1:10000-12500 GCA_029990175.1 Petunia secreta | reverse complement strand
AATCGGAAAAAAAGATTTATTTTTTTATTGAATTGAACGTGTTCATTCATTTTGACTACTTTAGCATATTTTCTCATACAAATTTCTACTCTACCTTCCCGGAGTTCATTCTCCGGGGAACTCCATTTAAATTATTCTGGTGGATTCTTTCCAATCTACTTCGTTTATGATTTCGTTCGAAATCATATAAAGACAATTCCTATTTGATATAGCTATTTGTGCAAGTATTTTTCGGTTAAGAAGCAACTGTCTCTTGTACAGATCGTGTATTAATCTACTATAACTATAGGATACTCCCCTTTCGCGAATTACTGCGTTTATCCGAGTGATCCACAAACGACGAAAATCTCTCTTTTTCCTATCCCTATCCCGATGAGCCGAAACTAAAGCTCTTATTTTCTGTTGAGTAATAGTTCGAGTAAGCCTTGAATGAGCCCCTCGAAAGCTTGATGCAAATAAACGAATTTTTGTTCTACGTCTCCGAGCTATATATCCCCGTTTAATTCTGGTCATTGAATAAATGAAACTTTGACGAATAACTAATCGATTGCCTTTCTTTCAGTTATTCTTTTCCCCCTTCCTAGTCTATTAATAACAAAACGGATTTTTCCAATGTATAAAATAAAAATTCCAATGGCTTTGGCTACTCTAACCTTCCCGACCACGATTTTTTCTTTTTTTTTTAGGTATTTTGCTGCGAAATAATAAAGAAATAAGAAATTGTATTTTTCTAGGTATCAAAAATCTAGTAAATAAAAGAAATAAAAAAAGAAATAGTGGGTTCCTTCGTTTCTATGGTTACTTCTTAAACGGTGAGGTCTTCTCTATACACCGGAGCCTTTAACGTTAGACTTTTTTTAATATTTAATCAACTAATTGATGTTATTGGGAACTTGTATAGTTCCCATTCTTTGGCTCTACCCATGAATTATCCAGTAATAGGTCTTTCACAATCAGATCTACCTCTACAGTAACGGTATTTAATTATGAAAGTTTGCTGGGTAGCTGACCCTCTTAGTCCGTTCTTGCCAGAGTGGGAGCCTACCTAATCCTTATGTTTTATGCTTTTTAAATAAGATTTACTCCGCTTAATGGATAACCATTTGTTACCAATGGAGAGTTTCTTATCATCTTAAATTCAGGTGATTGGATTTACACCAACGGAAACCATAAACTTCATACACAATAGAGGGATATGATAGAGTTTAGTTTTTTAAATAATAAATGGAGTTCCTTCTTCCATCCTATCCCATTCACCGGTACTGATCATTGATACTGTAAAAGTTGTTTTCTTGCTTTTGTGCCAGCTCATGATCTAAACGAGTCGCACATACACCCTAGTACATGTTCCTCGACGCTGAGGGCATCCCCGAAGAGCGGGGGATTTCGTGACATTTCTGATTGGCTGTCTTGTATTTCTAATAAGTTGTTTAATTGTTGGCATGTTGAATCGTATACATAATATGATGGGTTGGTTTAGATTGATCCTAACCGAATGATGATGAATTACTTCTATTTAATAGTTAATAGAATATTCAATTCGAAGAGAAAATCTCAAATCACGGATTTGCGCGAAATCCATGGTATTTTCATTCAACCGCTACAAGATCAACAATTCCATAAGCTTGGGCTTCTGTTGCTGACATAAAAACATCTCTTTCCATATCTTCCGATACAACCCATAAGGGTTTTCCCGTTCTTTGTACATAAACCCTTGTGAGGGTTTCACGCAGTTTCAGCAGTTCTTCCGCTTCCAGGACAAATTCGCCTGTTTGTGCCTCATAAAAAGAACTAGCAGGTTGATGGATCATTACCCTGATAATATAACAAAATAAAAGCTTCCCCTATCTCGCATGATAAAGCAAAGAGAAAAGAAAGATAAAGAATAGAAAAAAGATAGAATTGAACAACCGTACAGGCATCTTTTGTGCATACGGCTCTACAAGAAAATTGACCAACCCTCCCTTCTATTGAAGAACGATAAAAATAGAATCTATCAGACTCAGATGGGTAAATGATCAAATTGCCATCCTTCCTTTCGGAGGAGTTAAAAAATACTATGATGGCTCCGTTGCTTTATATGTTTATTTTTTATTTTTTTGTCTGTGATTCAGCAATCCCAAAGTTTCTTTTTACTCCGATCAAATAAGGAAAAAATCTTTTTTTTTTTCGTACTCTTTCATAACATAAATATTGTTAAGAACCCTCCGGCATGAAAACAAAAAGTTTGTGACGCTGAACTGAACTCCCGATAGATACGAGAAAATCGGAAATACCTCTTATCTCATACTACTCTCTCGATACAGAATCTAATGTTTTGAAAAAAAAAAACAATACAAAAATTTATCATATCGAGTTCGAAGTGCCATGCTATTATTACTTAGTATTCATATGGCGAAGGCATAGTCTTCTTTTTTCTCTCAAATAAAAACCTCATTGGCGCCAAGCGTGAGGGAATGCTAGACGTTTGGTAATTTCTCCTCCGACCAGGATAAAAGAT
>JARKIP010000207.1:0-2500 GCA_029990175.1 Petunia secreta | reverse complement strand
TCTCTTGTTTTTCAGTCCCATTCCCATAAGAATGAATACTATGATTCGCGTTTCGAACAGGCATGAATACAGCATCTATAGGATAACTTCCATCTTGAAAGTTATGTGGCGTTTTTATAAGATATCCACGATTTCTCTCTATTTGTAATCCAATACAAAAATCAATTGGTTCCGTTAAACTAGCTATATGTTGTGTATTATCAACGATTTCTACATAAGGCGGCAAGATTATATCTTGAGCAGTTACATATCCAGGACCCTTGACACAAATAGACGCGTCAGAAGTTCCATATAGATTACTTCTCAATACAATTTCTTTCAAATTCATTAAAATTTCATGTACCGATTCTTGAATGCCCGTTATGGTAGAATATTCATGTGGGACTTTCTCAGATTTTACACGTGTGATACATGTTCCTTCTATTTCTCCAAGTAAAGCTCTTCGCATCGCAATGCCTATTGTGTCGGCTTGGCCTTTCATAAGTGGAGACAGAATAAAGCGTCCATAATAAAGGCGTTTACTGTCTGTTCTTGATTCAACACACTTCCACTGTAGTGTCCGAGTAGATACTGTTACTTTCTCTCGAACCATAGTACTATTATTTGATTAGATCATCGAATCTTTTATTTCTCTTGAGATTTCTTCAATGTTCAGTTTTACACACGTCTTTTTTTCGGAGGTCTACAGCCATTATGTGGCATAGGAGTTACATCCCGTACGAAAGTTAATAGTATACCGCTTCGACGAATAGCTCGTAATGCTGCATCTCTTCCGAGACCGGGACCTTTTATCATGACTTCTGCTCGTTGCATACCTTGATCCACTACTGTACGGATAGCGTTTGCTGCTGCGGTTTGAGCAGCAAACGGTGTTCCTCTTCTCGTACCTTTGAATCCAGAAGTACCAGCGGAGGACCAAGAAACTACCCGACCCCGTACATCTGTAAC
The DNA here is from genome assembly GCA_029990175.1 of Petunia secreta. Classification (NCBI taxonomy): domain Eukaryota; kingdom Viridiplantae; phylum Streptophyta; class Magnoliopsida; order Solanales; family Solanaceae; genus Petunia; species Petunia secreta. Next base: position 1,552 of record JARKIP010000207.1, on the reverse strand, counting down.
AGTGACAATGGTATTATTGAAACTTGCTTGAACATGAATAACCCCCTTTGGTATTCTACGTGCACCCTTACGTGAACCAATACGTCCATTCCTACGCGAACTAATTTTCGGTATAGCTTTTGCCATATTTTATCATCTCGTAAATATGAGTCAGAGATATATGGATATATCCATTTCATGTCAAAACAGATTCTTTATTTGTACATCGGCTCCTCTGGCAAGTCTGATTATCCCTGTCTTTGTTTATGTCTCGGGTTGGAGCAAATTACTATAATTCGTCCCCGCCTACGGATTAGTCGACATTTTTCACAAATTTTACGAACGGAAGCTCTTATTTTCATATTTCTCATTCCTTACTTAATTCTGAATCTATTTCTTGGAAGAAAATAAGTTTCTTGAAATTTTTCATCTCGAATTGTATTCCCACGAAAGGAATGGTGAAGTTGAAAAACTAATCCTTCAAATCTTTGTTGTGGAGTCGATAAATTCTACACCCTTTGGTTGAATCATAAGGACGTACTTCAATTTTGACTCTATCTCCTGGCAGTATCCGTATAAAACTATGTCGGATCTTTCCTGAAACATACAGATCTAAACGAACCCGGAGCAGACCGTTGGGAAGCGATTCAGTAATTAAAGCTTCGTGACTCCATTTTGGTTCTTAAAGTCTCCTTGTATCAACTAATAAAGGAGGAAAGATATTAAAGAACCCCCCCTTTTTCACAAATAGGAAGTTTCGAATCCAATTTGGATATTAAAAGGATTACCAGATATAACACAAAATTTCTCCACCTATTCCTTCTAGTCGAGCCTCTCGGTCTGTCATTATACCTCGAGAAGTAGAAAGGATTACAATCCCCATTCCACCTAAAATTCGAGGAATTCGTTGATAATTAGAATAGATTCGTAGACCAGGTCGACTGATTCGTTTTAAATTTAAAATATTTCTATAGGGTCTTTTCCTATTCCTTCTATGTCGCAGGGTTAAAACCAAAAAAGATTTGTTGTTTTCTCGATGTTTTCTCACGTTTTCGATAAAACCTTCTCGTAAAAGTATTTTAACAATATTTTCAGTAATATTAGTAGATGCTATTCGAACCACCCTTTTTCGATCCATATCCGCATTTCGTATAGAAGTTATTATCTCAGCAATAGTGTCCCTGCCCATGATGAACTAAAATTTTTGGGGCCTCCAAATTTGATATAATCAACGTGTTTTTTACTTATTTTTTTATGAATATGATATGAATTATTAAAGATATATGCGTGAGACCACAATCTACTAATTAATCTATTTCTTTCAAATACCCTACTAGAAACATATCACAATTTCATTTTATAATACCTCGGGAGCTAATGAAACTATTTTAGTAAAATTTAATTCTCTCAATTCCCGGGCGATTGCACCAAAAATTCGAGTTCCTTTTGGATTTCCTTCTTGATCAATAACAACTGCAGCATTGTCATCATATCGTATTATCATCCCGTTGTCACGTTTGAGTTCTTTACAGGTACGCACAATTACAGCTCTGACTATTTCTGATCTTTGTAA
>JARKIP010000206.1:0-150663 GCA_029990175.1 Petunia secreta | reverse complement strand
AGCTACACAGGCTGTGCAGGCAGGAGCCTTTGGGAAGAAGAATCAAGATGATGTAGCCATGGTGGGTTAGGGTTCACAAAAGCGGAGCGAGAAAAGATACAATCAAACCCACTCATACCAAGCTCCACAAATATACCCCTCCGCAACACTACTACACCCCACAAAATACACAGTATTCCGTCCCTCAACCCCAATACTCAATTTATACAGTGCAACCATATGCTCCAATATCGTCTTATCCGCAATGGCGCGCTCCAGCCCTACATCCTATATATCCCATTCACCAAGCTCCACATAACCAATTCCAGCCTCCACCGAACCTTCCCCACCGACCAAGAGGTCCTCCAGGCTTTCGCCCAAATGTTGAGTATAGAAAGGTGCATCAAGTAAAAAAGAATGAGTTCACACCAATAGGAGAATCTTATGCCGAACTTTTTCAGAAGTTGCAAGCTTTGGACATACTGAAACCGATCAATGGAGGAATGCATCCTAGGGATAGGATTGACGACTCTCGGCAATGTGCTTACCATTCAGGTGCACCGGGGCATGACACTGAGGATTGCCATTTTCTCAGAAAGATATCCAAGCTTTGATTGATAACGGTCAGATTCAAGTTGAGGGTTCAGATGCACCAGATATAAATCGGAACTCATTGCCTGTCTGTGATGATGTGCATATGGTGGGTATGGTAGATGTAGAAGATTTGAGAGCTGAATCTGCAATGCCGATAGTACCTGTTGGTGATGTGTCAATTTGGGCTGACCAAATGATTGTGACAGTGAACTGTGTTCCTGAAATCGAGTTTGGGGTAGCAGATGAGAAGCCAACTCCATATCTCACCGGGTCATTCATCAATCCCAAAGAAGTGAAGTCTACCCTGATGGAAGTTGGACAAAATAAGGAAAAGCAGAAGATGTTGCCAGATTCAGGTGCATCCTCGTGAAGGGCTCAAGAACGCATGAAAAGCAGGAAACTGGCCCTGACTTGCAATTGAGTGACTGTGAAATGTTGTAGCTTGTTTTGCTAATCTTTCTGTGTACTTGGTTATTTAAGGGTTGTAATCCAAGTGCATTATTTTGCTTGTTTTGTTTGTTCAAACCCTTATATCTTCAATTCAATGAAAAGCGGGATCCTTTTCTCGTCTCAACATTCTGTCTCTTATTTTCCTTCTTGATCTTATTTTCTTAGTATTCTGTTTTATATTTTGTCGACCTTAATAACATGACATGCGTGCGGAATTTACGTCTTGATCTAAACACGCACTCTGGCATTGAGCTATTTGAGTAGTAAAGAGGGATAAAAGAGGGAGTTGAAATAAGTTGGAAATTAATCAGTAGTCATCCGATAAGGGAGATCGGTGAGAAGTTCAAAATCATGCACGGTCGCTGCGACTGAATTTGAAATACTATGTTTGAGAACCATCGTTGGAATAGAGGTCGAGGACACGTGTGGATCAATCCAGGTCAATTGATTGAACCATTATTTGTGCGAGGCATTCTCGGGTCGGGATGACGAACGGCTTTCGTTTCTTCTACCCAAACACTATATCCTTTTGTCAGTCCTTTTGTTGTTTTCTTTGGCCTACCCTCCCTTGGAATCAATTTGATGTGATTAAAGAAAAGAAAAAGAAAAAAAAAAGCAAAACAAAACAAAACAACTTCTACCTCAGGGTAGAGCTACGTCTGACCTGATTCCTCTCAAAAGGATACGTAGGCAACCATTCTGGTGCGGTCATAACAGGGGAAAGTTCATTTTTCCTATTCCTCGTTGACGCAAAAGCTTGCCTCCAAGTTTGCGGCCAATGTCAAAGAAATTCAAATCCCCAATGTATGCTAAACTGGGGCAGAAGTTTGTTTTTATTTTATTTTATTAAAAATAAAATAAAATAAAAACAAACTTCTATGTCATCATACCATATATTCGTCTGTTTCATGAGATGTTTGGTATATCAGTCTCGAAGTCGAGGAAGAAACTCAAAGCGCCCCAGTTTATCCTAAACTGGGGCAGAAGTTTAGTTTATTTTTTTTAAAACAAAAAAGAAAGGGAGAAAGTCAATTCCTTTTGCTTTCTTTGTTTTCATCTCGGGGGAAAACCTCAACATCCCCTATGTTTGCATATCAGGAAATTCAAAAGATAATTCCTCGGGTTTTCAATAAATTGGGGCCTCAGTTAGTTATTATTTTTTTTTAAAAAAAAGAAATGATTCCAAGGGTTGTAATATTTTACTAAGTCATTTCATGAGATGCTTTCATACCGCTTTTCAAACCAAAGAAAAAAAAAAGAAAAAAGGAGAGAAATAATCCCCAACTTGCCTAAACTGGGGGAAATAAGTTTGTTTTATTTTCAAAAGCGGTGATTTTATAGTTTGTGATATTCATTGGATCGTCTCATGAGATGTTTCTGAGCTTTTATGTTGAACCCCTTTCCTCATAGCCCAACCAAATCCAAAGTTACAGTCCAAATAAAGACCCTTCTGACCGATCATTGAGAATGTCAAGCCGAGTAGGGTATCAGGGGATAAGTTCCACGCTGTAAAGTCGCATCCTTATAAGCCGACAATCGCATTTGGGAGCTGGGAGCACCAAGGTCATTAAAGGAGAAATTCTCCGAGAATCAAGATAAAGGCCAAAATTGAAGGAAGAAAAGAAAGACGAGTTCGAGCAGCAAGGAGAGATGGGAGGTCGATTGGGAAAGAGCAAAAAAAAAATGAAGAAAAGAAAAAAAAAGAAAAAGAAAAATTGAAGTCTTATCGGTGAAAACCTGAAAAGGCGCTGCAAGGCAAGAGTGAGTTAAAAGAACAATGAGAGAGGCTAGGCGGTGAAAACCCCAAGGGGCACCACTAGTCGAATGAGGGTCGTTAGATTTACCATTAAGCAAGATTGGAAAAATGGGAGCAAAATCAGGGATAGACTATGTGAGCGGATTAAGAGTTGATTCCACATACATCTCATGTTTAATAAGGTCGTCGTTTCACCTTTTGATAAGTTTCTTCTTTTCTGGAGTCATCTTTGTTCAATGTCTCCTCTTAAAATTCATTGCTTCAGCTTTCATTTTTATTTGTCTTATTTCTTTCCGTGCAATAGAAAGTTTTGCAAAGCTCGTTTACAAGTTTCATAGTTATACTAAAGCAAGTCAGGACCGACCTTGATAATTGGAGCCCAATGTTTCACATCGGCACAAAGTATGCCACACCAAGGAGTGTACCATGAAAGAGATCATCAAAGGGTATGCAGATTTCAAGGTGCAGTTAAAATTTCAAGTCAAAGCCCACCCAAGTGGCAGTTTCTACTTTCAAGATCAAAGCCCGTCAAAGCGGCAATTTCTACTTTCAAGCCAAAGCCCGTGAAAGCGGCAATTTTACTTTCAAGTCAAAGCCCGTCAAAGGGGCAAATTTCAGCTTTCAAGTTAAAGCCCGCCCGAGCGGCAATTTCAAGTTTCAGCAACTTCATTTAAGTCAAAGCCTGTCAAAGCGGCAGTTTCAAGTTTCAAGTGAAAGCCCGCCCGAGCGGCAATTTCAAGTTTCCGCAATTTCATTCAAGTCAAAGCCCGTCAAAGCGGCAATTTCAAGTTTTTAAGACCCACGGGATCAGTTAGAGCTTCAGACCAGTTCATCAACCTGTGAAGAATGAGGGAGTAGTTTAGAGAAAGTCGAGGCACCCACCTGGAGAATGAGGGAGTAGTTTAGAGAAATTCGAGGCACCCACCTGGAGAATGAGGGAGTAATTTAGAGAAAGTCGAGGCACCCACCTGGAGAATGAGGGAGTAGTTTTGAGAAGTCGAGGCACCCACCTGGAGAATGAGGGAGTAGTTTAGAGAAAGTCGAGGCACCCACCTGGAGAATGAGGGAGTAGTTTAGAGAAAGTCGAGGCACCCACCTGGAGAATGAGGGAGTAATTTGGAAAGTCGAGGCACCCACCTGGAGAATGAGGGAGTAGTTTAGAGAAAGTCGAGGCACCCACCTGGAGAATGAGGGAGTAGTTTAGAGAAAGTCGAGGCACCCACCTGGAGAATGAGGGAGTAATTTTTGAGAAGTCGAGGTACCCACCTGGAGAATGAGGGAGTAATTTTTGAGAAGTCGAGGTACCCACCTGGAGAATGATGGAGTAGTTTAGAGAAAGTCGAGGCACCCACCTGGAGAATGAGGGAGTAGTTTGAGAAGCTGAGGGAGTAGTTTAAAGAAAGTCGAGGCACCCACCTGGAGAATGAGGGAGTAGTTTAGAGAAGTCGAGGTACCCACCTGGAGAATGAGGGAGTAGTTTTGAGAAAGTCGAGGCACCCACCTGGAGAATGAGGGAGTAGTTTAGAGAAAGTCGAGGCACCCACCTGGAGAACGAGGGAGTTGTTTGAAGAAGTCCAGGCGCCCACCTGAAGAACGAGGGAATCCGTTTCTGTAAAGAAGCAAGACCCATCAGAGTGATGGTCTCCAATTCAGCAAGAACAAGACCCATCAGAGAGATGGTTTTAATTTTCAGCAAGAACAAGACCTATCAGAGTGATGGTTTTCAATTCAGCAAGAACAAGACCCATCAGAGTGATGGTTTTCAATTCAGCAGAAGCAAGACCCATCAGAGTGATGGTTTTCAATTTCCAGCATAAGCAAGACCCATCAGAGTGATGATTTCTAATTTTCAGCAAAAGGCAAGACCCACCAAAGTGGTGGTTCCAGTTTTATCTTTCAAGTCAAAGCCCGTCAAAGCGGCAATTTCAATTTTTTAGTCAAAGCCCGTCAAAGCGGCAGTTTCAATTTTCAATCAAGCCCGTCAAAGCGGCAATTTTTCAAGTCAAAGCCCGTCAAAGCGACAATTTCATTCAAGTCGAAGCCTGTCAAAGCGGCAGTTTCAACTTTAGTGGCAAAGCCCCGCCCGAGCGGCAATTGCAAGTTTTCAAGACTACTTTAGTAGTGGGAGCTTCGGACCAGTTTACCAGCTTGGAAAGCATGAAGAAGTTAGCTTAGGAATTGTAATTTTACATTTCAGATGTTGTATTTTCATTTTTTCCTTTGTAAAGCAGTGACCACCAGCCAGCTAGCCGGCAACCAGCGACAGTGACCAGCAGCAACAACTCTAGTATGTCAAAGGTGTCTAGAATTAGTCCGGGTAGGTCTAGGAATGTTGAGTCAGTCCCAGTTAGTTCTGAAAGTGTCTAGGGTTAGTGTGTGTATGTCCAGAGAGTGCTTGGTGTTAGTCTAGGAGAGTCTAGTGTCAGTTTGTATGCGGTAGTCCCAGCTATCGCACGTGAGGAACTACACTGACCTGATTCCTTAGTCCGGGGATATGTAGGTAGCCTTGTTCTTGGTTAGAATCAAAATTCAGGGTACGGTCACCACTTTGAAAGGCATGCTCTCGGCTAGAACCGAAAAGCCAAAATTAGTTGTCGATTACGTCTTTGTCCGAAAACTCTTCATGTTCCCGAACAAAGAGGGGCAGCTGTAATCACCTAATTTTGGCGCAAAAAATATCAAATGCATAAAATAGTAGTGTTAATTTTCTTTAGTTTTATATGTATCGTAGCTAATGCTAGGCATTTAATTAGGAGAAAAATACTAGAAAAGTATCAAATATATATTTGTTATGTGTCTAACTGTGTCTTTACATTTTGTGATAATCTGTGCACTTGTATAATTTAAGTGTTAGTTTAATTAGTCTATTTGTCAATTGTGTGTGTTATATAATATGTACTTTAGTAGTTTAAACTTGCAATTGGGGCTATTTGTCAGATCCAAAAGAGAGTTAAAAGAGCCCAATATCTTAGCCCACACACTTTGACCCGAAATCATCCTAGCCTTAGGATCAATTTGATCCAACGGCTCACATTCCCCATCCCTTTCACCCTTAAATACAATTTTTTTTCACTCATTTACCCATTACACACACATAAGGTCTTTGACCTAGAGAAACTATGTCAAAATGCACGCAGCCCACCGGAAATCGTCACTGCCGGTGGCGCCGCCGTTCCTCCGACGCCGGAAAGTCATAAAAAATACATCCCCTGCATCACCTTGAGCCCCTCGTCCCCGATCTAGTCTCGGTTTCCACAAATTCTCAAGGAATCATTGTAAATCGGCGTTCGAAAAACACGGCACGGGCTTTTCTGGTGAGCCCTTTCATTTTTTCTATTGATTTTTCATGGATGTTCACTGCTCCTTCCTTCTCTTTCCGTTCTTTTCTTTTTCTAGATGAAACGACCCCAAATGGGATCATTTCACTTAGAAGAAGAAAGTGACGGATTCGATGGGTCTAAAAGGGGTCGGGTTTGTTCATTTGGGTATTAAACAACGGGTATGGGACTGTGTTGATGATTTTCGATTCATGGGGTACGGGACTGTTTGGCTTTAGGGGGTTTCGGATAGTGGTGGATTTTGAGGGGGACTGTTGTTTGCTTGTGTTCGATTTACAATGGTGACGCAACGGCGTTCACCGGCGAAACAGAGGTATGGATGGAACTCGGAGTCAGTGGTGATGTGTGTGCTGCGATGTTGATTTGTTTGGTGTGATGAAACTGATGTAAGTGAAATGACGATGGTGAGGGAGTTGATGCTGTGGTGTCTTGGAGAATTGTAGTGCTGTGATGCTTTACGTATTGTCGAGGTGTTGAAATAGCAAAATCAGTGGTGACGCAGTCCGAGGAGGCGATGGTGCTGCTGTAACAGTTTGTGACATGAGGCAGTGGCAACGACAAGGCAATTGGTGGTGCGACGTTGATTCGAAGATCGAGGCAAAGGCCGGTCACCGATGGTATTCATTTTTTGGCCACGGGTTAGGATAAGAAAAATTCTTAACTACTCTTTCCTTGATTCCTTGTGTTTAGATTTAGCTGTAGGGATAACTATGTTCAAGTGGGCTTATCAATGTTAAATCATGCTTGAATATACATTTTGAGGCCTTGGTTTCCATCACTTTGTTAAACATGGAGAGAATTTTGCACGTTCTGTCTAGTAAATGCTTTAGTTTCATATACTTTTGTCATGTTGAATTTGTGTAGTTCATGAGGTTTGAATCTGATTTGGTACTGCTGAAGAAATGAAAATTGAATTTTAGGAGGTCATTAGGATCATCTCTAAGATTCATTTGTTTGCTAGTATGCCTTGAATCGATTTATTTCAGTAGCTATATTTTGAGGTGTATGGACTTAGAGTGCATTTGTTGTCTTGAGATTTGCCTTTGGTCCAAATTTACTTTGTTTTGGTTTAGTTCGAATCTAGTTTAATTAGTTGTGGGTTAAGAATAAGGTTAAGTCATGAGTTAGTTGGTTTTAGGTTCTTAGTTTTTGCCTTTAATTTATAGTTCTAAAAAATCTGAAAATGTGAAAAGTGATGATAAAAAATATGAGAAGAAAAGAAAAGAATCAAAATGGTCAAATAATAGGACAAGAGTTGCACAAAATTGGAATGGTTTGAGTCTTTCCTTTTGTTTGGTTGGTGGGACCCAAGCATGAAAAGGGAAATTTTTATTAAAGGAGTCACATGGGTGTTGTACCCTTGGTCTGAAAAGTAAAAACAATACATGTGATTGTGTCCTTTTACCCAAACTTTTTCACTTTCACTTGATCTATTTAAGAGAGCCTTTGGACTCTCTTTAAGGGGGACAGATCTGGAACCAAAAAAAAACACTTCACTCTCTAGATTAATTTTTTTCAAAATCTGAAAGCTTGAGAAAAAAAATGAAAGAGAGTTTCTGAGAGAACAAAAAGAAAAGATATAGATAATGAGTTTTTTTTGTAATTTAGAAATAGGTCTTAAATTTAAAATTAAAGGTTGGTTTAAAGAGGAGTAAAAAGGGTATCGTTCTTGTTGCTGTTGCGCTGGTTTGCTGCTTTGTCTCGGTTGAATTTTGGTCACATTGGGGCTGTTGAGCAGAAAGTTTTGTCTTCACAGTAGGTAAACATTTTAGCTTTGAATGTACTTTATTTTGATGCAAGGTTATATGACATTGTTGTTTGTTAAGGCCCAAAACAAAGTCTTTTCTATTGTTACTCACATTCTATATGTTTGATTTTCTTTTTCTATCTATGTGAAACCATGCAAGTCAATTTAATTTAACACTCTTTTTTAAAGAAAGCATGTGACCAGTACACAAATATATGATTAGCCACACTTGTTAAAACTCGTCCAAGTTGAAATGGTTCGAACAAAATAGGACATTAAAGCAAAGCAACTCAACTTACAAACTCATTTATTAAAATAAAAAATAGTTTGTGCTGCTTCTTAGACCAAATCGTGCGAATTATGAATATAATGCAAATGCCAGACTAAGCTGTTACTTGCGCACACAAATAGAACCGAATGGTAGAGCATAAGACAATTAAATTATAACATGTGTAAAGGATAAAGGTATTTAATGATATTGCCTTATTTTCATCATAAAACAAAATATTTTTTTTTAAAAAAAAAAAAGAAAGAAAGAAAGAAAAGAAATGACATGTTTGTGAGCTAACTGAATGAGATGTTCTCAACACGTTCAGGCAAAATTTGTAGACTGAAATCGCGGATATGGAATAATTAATTTTTCACAATGTAACTCATATAAAGTCAAGAGATTTCGAATGGGTGAAGTGCCTGCGCGAATTAATTGATTTAAGTCGAAATATTTCGAACGAGTGAAGTTCTCGCGCGATTATATTCGATTTGAGTTTCATTTATTGAACGAGGAAAATTAGTAATAAATTGAAGCGTAACAAAATCGAGGCAAATTACAACAAATAGTTTCAAGAGTCGAAATGCGTCTATAAAAGCAACTGTGCTGGGCACAGGACTCGAGGGTGCCTAACACCTTCCCGCGAGTCAACCGAGATCCTTATCCGGAACTCTGACGCAGACCACTAAACGAGTCAAGGGTGTTCGAGGTACACCACTTTGGTGACTTGGCACACCTTTAACTTGTCAAGTGGCGACTCCGAAATCTCTAATAATTTGTGTACCTGAACACCTAGTCACAGACCCTTTAAAAAAAAAATTCTTTTTTTTAGTTGAAAAAAGGTCGTGACAGAGGGTGGTAGGAGGTAGTGGTGGAGGGTGGTAGGAGGTGGTGGTGAGTGGTGGAGGGATGGTAAAAGGTGACGATGAGTGGTGGAGGGTGGTGATGGAATGGTGGATGGGCGGGGGAGGGAGCAGGGTTGGATGGGGGTGGGGTCCGGATGGGGGGTAAGGGTCGATGGGGGTGGGTGATGAGAGGTGGGGGCTTTGTGTAAATTAAAAAATTTGAGGGGCTTTTAAAATGTTAGTAATTAGTACTAATCTTAAAAGTGTCTCTTTTTACCTATTTTTTGAGACTTGAGTCCTAAAAAACTATTTAAAGACTTAGGAGTCTCTCTTACCCAAAAATCCCTACAAACATATATACATAGATGTTTGCAATTCTACTTGTACATAAATTATTTTATTTAGGGTTTTTTATACTACATACCCATGAAGTTCAAAGTATTTACCTGCCATACCCATTAAAATTACACTATCCATAAAATTATTTACCCAACATACCTATTTATTACTGTATACGTTTGTTATAAATTATGTATGTATACCTTTATGGTATACTACATATATTATGGTATACAGATCTGGATGAGCAGGGTGGGTAAATAGTTTATGGATAGAGCATGTAAATATAAAACTTATGGATAAGAGTGGGTAAATATTTTGATTTTAATGGGTATTTTCATAAACTTCCCTGAAAAATATACCCCAACAACACAATACTAGGTACAAATGTGTTCTAGTCCCACAAAAAAAAAAAAAAAAAAAAAAAGAAAAAAGAAGAGGTTTACGAAAATACATATCAAAATCAAAATATTTACCCACCTCTACCCATATATTTTATATTTACAAGCCCTACCCATAAATATTTTACATATCGTATCCATTTAGACTTGTATACTACTATTATTTATGCAGCATAACTTAAAGGTATACACCATATTTAGACCGGTATACTATTATTTATGCAGTATACCTTAAAGGTATACATCCATAAGGTATAAAAAAGGTATGCAGTAATAAATGAGTAGGTTGAGTAAATCTTTTTAATTTCATGAGTAGTGTAATTTTTAATGGGTGGAGCTTATAAATACTTTGAATTTTATGGGTATATAGTGTAAAAAAAATGGATTTTTTTACACATTTTTAGAAAGTTATTTACAAAATATAGAGACATTTTAATAAAATTATCCAATATAGAAGGAAAAAAATTAATTACAAAACATAGCAAAAACAAGCATAACATAGCAAAACTTTATCTCTTCCATTCATTTTCCCCCATTTCACTTCTCATCCTACTCCCCTCCCCCAATTTCACATAACAGAACTAATTCAATTGTTGATCTCATTCACACTATACTACAATTCATTTTTTCTCTGTGCACAAATTCCTATGGACTCTATTACAACTTCATCTCCACCTCGGCCTTCGAAGAACAAAAAATCGCACAATGTAACTTCTTCCATAACCTTACACTACTAGATTTCACACTAAAGCAAATACTAGTGCTACTGTTAAGAAAAGTTGGAAATGAAGAAAAAAGCCTAGAATTGGTGTAAACTGCTGGTATGTTTATTGAAAAGGATGAACAGAGAGCTTTGAACTTTCACCCGTATCTAACTATTTCTGGATCGTTTCTTAGTTTTCCATTTTTCTAATTATTTCTGGACTGTTTTCTGCAATTTTCTGGCATTTCTGCACTGTTTCTGCATTTTCTCTGCATTTCTGCACTGTTTCTGCATTGTATCTAACTGTATTCTGCACTGTATCTAACTACTTCTGGACTATTTCTGAGTTTTTTCACTGTTTCTGTACTGTTTCTAATTGAATCTTGTCTGTTTCTGTACTGTTTCTACATTTTCTCTGTGTTTCTGCACTGTTTCTACATTGTATCTAATTGTATTTGCACTGTTTCAGACTATATATGCACTATTTCAGCTTTGTTTCAGACTGTATCTAACTGATTTTTGCAGACCTGGGCGGCGGCAGCGGCAACCTGGTGGTGGCAGGAGGTGGCAGGAGGGAGGGATGTGGAGTGGAGGGTATGTTTTACCCTTTTCTAGTTGTTTGTAGCAACTTGTATATATAAAATTATGCTATGTTTTGTAATATCAATAATATTGCTTTTTTTTTTTTTTTTTTTTTTTTTGTAATTAAGGTTTCAAAATTGTATATAAGTGTTAAAATCCCAAAAAAAAAATTGGGATGGTTCTTTATGTGGGCTGGTTATTTGCTTAATTTAGGGGGGACACTTACAAAAATACCCACAAAATCTAAATAATTACAGCCACTACCCACTACTTTTAAATATTACCCGGCCTACCCACTAGACTATTTACCCACTCTACTCATCCAGACTTGTATACCATAGCTTATGCAGTATACCATAAAGGTATACACATATAAGGTATAACAAAAGGTATACAGTAATAAATTGTCCTCTATACTTTTATACCATAATTTATGCACTATACCTTAAAGGTAAACACCTGTAAGGCACAACAAAAGTACACAATAATAAATGGGTAGGTTGGGTAAATACTTTTAATTTGACATTTTTACGCCTGACACATCAAACCCCAAATTATAAAATATACCGATATTTTTAAATATTTATAAAATATACCAATATTTTTCAATTTACTATACTACATATACCATTTTTCACTTCCATTCTTCCCAAATAAAATCCTATCTTCCTCTCTCTCTCTCCCGCCCCCTCCTCTACCCACCCCCTACCCCCCCCCCCCACATTTTCGGCGATCTGGTGCCCGTGAACCACGGCGGCGCCGCTGCTGCTACAGATCTGAGCTCGTTGGAGCTGATGGTTCAGATCTGCTTCTTCAACTTCTTCTTTCTTTTTTTTTTTTTTTTTTTTTTTAAAGAACACATACATACATGTATGTCTTTGCATTTTCATGTATCTCCATATTTTTGGGTGATTACAGTGGTTGTTAATGGTGGTTTGAAGGTGGAAGAAACACTACAAGAAATTGCTTTTCAGGGACGAACATTTACGGACCAGCTAAAATTCTGGTCCTAAAAACATATTTATTGGGACGAGATTTGTTGCTGGTCCCTAAGTTTCGATTTAATATGTTTAATTTATGAAGGGATTAAATCTGGTCGCTAAAATAATCAAAATCTGGTCCTTAATTATCTAAAGGTTGAGAGGGATAACAAGGCGCCCAAAAATTTGGCCAAAATTTTATTTAAAAAAACAAAGACTTTAAACATTAAAAAGCTAAAATTACTCCATAAAGTTTCTCTATCTCTCAAAACCTAAAACCCCTTTTCTAAAAATCCTAAATCTTCCAAAAATTCTTAGACGAAAGATTTTTATAACTTTTTGACTTATGTTTTCTCTTTATGTTTGGGAACTTGGCGCAAATAGCTCTTGATTTTCTCGGTAAGTTCCTCAATGGCTCGATCTGTTCACTCTAAATCCTTTTCTCATATTTGGATCTTTTCGAATGCAGAGCGTGCTTCTACCGATTAAGCAATTTCTATGCAGTTCCTCTTGTTTATGCATTACTTTTTAATAAATTTGTAATTTCTCAAAGATTCTTCTTATCCGGCAAGTATTTTTAACTTACAATTTGGTAAGTATGTTACTGTTTTCTTGTTGTATCAATCAATTTCTTTCATCGGTGCGCTACTTTTTCCTTCTAGTTCTTCTTTTTTGCTTGATTTCTCTATCTGGGTCTTCTTGGGCTTGTGTTGTGGCTACTAGGTTGACAAGAAGATTTTAAAAATTTGTAATTTAGGGCTATTTTTCTTTGTCCTAGTTTTGCTATGTGATTAGGAATTCTGAATTTTGATTTGTTTTTGTAGTAAGTGAACAATCTTTTTGACTTGGAGGGATCGAAAAAATGAGGCTTGACTTGCATCGATTATGAAGCTGTGACTTTGGTTGTATGTTCTTCAGCTTAATTGTATTCATTTTGATAAATGGATTTTGTTTCTTATGATGGCAAGTTAGAACACAATTAGGATCATTGATCATCTGAAGAAGTCCCAAAAGACTATTAGGAATAAGGGATTTGGTGCATTTTACAAGGTTCGTTCTCTTTGAGATATATGTATTGATGTGTTAACTTTTTCCTTGAAAACAATAGTTGTATTGTGTTAAAGCCTAAGCCATGTTAAGAATTATTAGTTCATGTATTGTGCCACACTTTGAGTCCCAAGTTTGACTAATTAGTATATTGTCTCTCAAATTCTTGAGAGTGATGTCAATTTCTAGTTTAACAGTGAAAATTATGTATTCAAGAAGTCCCATGGGATTATCAGTATCAATTGACGAACTTATTTTTATGAATTTATGAATATATACGACTTATCTTAGTGTGTCATTTTTTTCTAGTGCAGTTGAAAGTAGGATGTCAGTTTGTTGAGATGATCCTTCTGTACAGGTTTAGTGTCTGCCTATTCAGTTGGTTTATGTTGGAGTTTTTGTCAGGAGTCTTTGAACATTCGGCTGATAATCAGCCTGCCAATACTTTGTAAGCTTGCCCTTCACCCATATTAAATATATTTATATCTATGAATCTTTTATTTTTTTATTTCTTTTCATATTTGCCTTGATGAAGACTTGATTTTACTTTCTGGGTATCAATAGTGCTGAAGCTAATATGCTTTCAGTTTGGATAGTAGCTTTGCTAACAAGACTATGGTTCTTGCTGCTGTGTAATTTGAGGTATCAGGAGTACTTATTCTATTGTTGTTTTTCTTTATTTGCAGCAGCAACTTTAGTTATTAACCACATTTTTATAGATAACACTTTTTTGAGGCATAGTAAATTTCTGTGTAGCTTTTCTTACACCATATTTTTCAGGAAATATATATGAATTGCTCCCTAAAGGCTCTGTTCTAAAGACTATTTCTTTGGTGGTTTCCTGATGCGAATTATGAGTTCTATATTTTGAATTTTGCTTATAGGTTGTACTTGTCAACATTGTACTTACGCGTAATGTTATATTTGGCTAATATGCATTGTGAATTTGAAACAGCAGAGAACATGGTCACTATATTTGTTGTCCTTTAATTCGTAAAGATACAACATCTTAGCTTTAAGTCCTCTCTCTTCCCTATCGTCATATTCTTCTTTAGAGTTTCTGGTATTTATCTGATCTGGTTGTATGCAAGAGCCAGAAAGAAGTAAGAAGGTAGCAGCCTAAACTAACATCACTGAAGTATGAGACAAGGTATCTTTTTCCATTTAGCAGCAGCAATTTTATTACCACAGTATTTGTGTTGGGAATAGAATTTGATTTTGGATATATTAAGCTATCTCAGATATCTCGAGTAAGGAGACGGGACGGGTTTGATAGTTAGAGTTCTATTTCTAGGAAGGAAGAGACTATCGGGAACGCTTAACGAAGGAGGTGGACTTCAACCAAATCAGCCCTTCTTATGAAGTGGCTATGGAAATTTCCAAAAGAAAAGAAAAAGCCATGGTACTCATGTTTGGCTGCTAATTGCCTCTCTAATGGCAAAAATGGTAGTAATGATGAAGAGTATATGCTTTGACTTATGGATTTTAAATTGTTTCCAGGTGCGTGTCCTCGCCATTATAACGGTTATACTTGAATTATTTAATAGAAAAGCTATTCAATTTTAGTTGATCGTTACAGTTTTCTTAAAGAGAAATTTTTATACGTTTTACATGGTTTTGAATGGCTGTACAAATGAAGAAGCAAGTTTTGCAGGCTTCGTACAAGTTTGACAAAATTAGTTATCATTTAGCTAGGACTGTTATTAAGCAATCAACTGTGTAAAAGACTGTGATTGATAAATCACGGCATTACAACTAGTGGGATGTTACAAAATTTGTATATAAACGCAGGATGTTTCTGATAGTTTTGTTTATATGCATCCAGTATTCTATATCCAACATAGTTTAATATTTTTAAAATATTGTAACTAACAGGAAAGAGCATATAGTTATTTATGGTCCAAAATCCATCATTAATGATCAGATTTTTAATTGAAAATTAAATAAAAAATTTTAAGGGCAAGCATTGTCCTCATCCTTAAAAGTTTTTAAAGACCAGATTTTTTCGTCTTAAAGGACACTTTTAGCTTCGACAAATGCAAGTGTAAGGACCAGAAGTATGGTCCCTAAAGGTGTTTTATGGACCGGAAATTTTGCTGGTCGTTGAAACCATTAAGGACCAGTTTTTAATTTTCGTCGTTATTGACTTTTAACCACGGAGCCTTTAGGGACGGATGACGACCGGATTTTCCCGTCGCTATTGACCTTTTAAGGACCAGAAATTGACTATTAGGGACGGTTTTTCCCGTCTTAAAAGTATTTTTTCTTGTAGTGAAAATGTATGGTTAGTTTTTCTACAAGTGTATGTATTTGTATGTTCGTGTATATACATGTATTTATTTCAAACACACAAGTGTATGAACGTGTATATTACTGTATGAATGTGTATATCTGATAATGTATTTGTATTTTTTGTATGTGCTTTTGTGTATATGTCAAGTGCATGTGTGACATACATAAATTTGTGTGTTTAATTTGTAGATCTATAGATTGTATGTATGTGTCTGTCTAGTATTTGAAAAACATATTGTTTTTGTGTATTTACATGTATTTTTTGTTTGTATGTATGTTGCAATTGTATTTATAAAGAGAAATAAATATTTTTATGTGTATTTCATTTTTTAGATTAAAAAAAAAAAAATCCGGCAGCGGCTGGCGGCGGCAGCCCAGCGGTGACTAGGCGATGCCGCCGTCTGGGGTGGTAGCAGTTGGTGGGGGGGCGGGGGGGAGGGGGCGCAGTAGGAAGAAGGAGGAACCCTAATTTGTTAGGTTTTGTTGGTTTTGTATATAATGTGCAAAAAAATATTGGTATTTTTGTAAAGTGGAATAATGTTAGTATTTTTTGTAATTTTGGTGTTAGGGTTGTATACATTTGTAAATAGCCCTTTAATTTTATGGGTAGTGTAATTTTTAATGGGTATAATTTGTAAATACTTTAAATTTCATAGACATAAACTGTAAAAATTCTTAATTTAGGTTGGCGATTATAATGACGAGCTTAGAAAAAAATTTAGAACTAGATTACTCATACGCAAAAGAAGACCGTGTGGAATACGGGTCATCGTTCCCTACTTGACTTGCTTTTTGGTCAAGTTTAGTCCTTGGCTTCACTCTTCCAGCAAAATGACATAAAAGAGAGGAAAGAGTAATGAAAGAAAGTTGAATAATTAATTATGGGAAGTCTTTCGAGATAATGAGGAGCCCCTTGTAATTATTTTCTGAAAGCTTAGGTGTAACTATATACATATGTATTAACCTACGCATTTAATTGGGGACCCAAAGTTTCATAATGACATAAAAAAATTTAACGTGGAAACAAGAAAATAGTAGCTAAATAAATAAGGGTTAAAAAACTTCGCCATGATTCGATCAACCTTTTCACAACTTAATTTAATGGTATAACAAGGGAAACATCTATAATAATTACTATCTGAATAACAGAAGGAAAAAGCATGGAACTTAGAACTTGACTCTACTCGTACGCAAAAGAATTTAGTAGGACACATCAATTCAATATTCCTAATTCCTTTTCACAGGTTGATACATTGTCTTCCACTAGACTGGGAAATGAAAGAGGCTTTAGAATATGCCAACATGTGGGGAGGTTATTGAAAATTATTACGTACCTTGTTCTCCTTTGTTTTTAAGTCAGTCTTTACTAGATAGTGAAATTTAATACAAATAGAGTAATGGTGAGATTAACTATAAGTTGTTCCCAAGGATAAGGAATTTGTATTGGAATATAAGAACAAGAAAATATTTCAATAGTTTAGACATGTGAAAACGCAAAATATCTTCTTTTTGTTTGACAGAAGAAAGTAGAAACTATCTCTCTTGAAATGATTTACTAGGTCAATCAAATATATTGTTCATGAGCTATGAGTTACTTATATATGAATTATGACCTTTCAATATTTGAAGATTCTTGTAAATTTTTCTTTTGTGAAAAATGAAGCACTGAACTATACAAATGTGAAGCATGCTAAATTTCCTAGCAATTTGTAACGCTATTTTATATTCCCTTCCGTTCTAAAATGGATGACAATATTTTCTTATTAGTCCATTCTAAAAAGAATGACACAACTCTAAATTTGAAAACATTTTTTAATTGAAACTACTACGTATTTTACCCTTAATGAAATGCTTTATGACCACATATTTATGTATGACTTATTCTGGACTACAAGTTCAAAAAATCTTACTACATTTCTTAAATTCCGTTCCAAGTCAAACTATAACATCCATTTTGAAACGGAGGGAGTACTTGTCGATGACAGGGCCACACTTGTGGACCGTGTCCAAGATTTATTCAATTCTTACCCTTGCATACAGGCTGAGATAAGTTTTTAGCCTAATACTAGTATAATGGAGATGTCGTTTCAGAATTTACACGACCATTGTGGTTTAACGTATAACAAGTTAGTTGATTATGCTAATATCATTTTGTATCGATTAATATTTATAGTAAAACATTTTATATATAATTACCTTATAAGTAATCCACGAATTTTATGGATTTTCCAAGTCCTTGCATGCTCAGTACGTAGAAGTTGCAGCAGTACCATCACTTTTAACAGAATACCCAACAACCAATATATATACACAACCTGCACTTCATGCATAATTGCCCAAATAACAAAAACAACAACATACTAGACTTCTGCTAAAATGTCTCCTGGCAAAATTCTTAGCAATGGCACTAAGACAAGCACCCATTTGCCCAAACGCATAATCCTAGTCCGTCATGGGGAGAGCTTAGCAAATGCTGATATCAATGTTTATGGAACAACCCCAAATCACAAAATAGAACTTACACAAAAAGGGATTGAGCAAGCCAAGCAAACTGGTTCACTCATCAAGAAGCTGGTTTCTGAAAATGTTTCTAATAATAACTGGAAGGTTTTCTTCTATGTTTCCCCTGCTGAACGTACAAGAAGAACGTTGAGAGAAATAGGCCAGTCGTTTTCGAAGAAAAGAGTGATTGGGGTGAAGGAAGAGTACAGGCTAAGAGAACTGAATTTTGGTAACTTTCATGATCCTGCAAGTATTGAAAAGATTAAGAAGGAACGTTTTACTTATGGGAGGTTTTATTATAGAGTTCCTGGTGGTGAAACTGGAGCTGAAGTTTATGATCGCGTATCGAGTAAGTATTCCATCTTTATTGTCATTTGCTAGTATTATAGTAATTAAGATCTAACTAATGTGTACCAATGGTGTAAACAATTTCATACTACCAACGTATTTTAAGTTGTTATAGTAGGTTATTTGTCTTAATAAAATGATAGTCAAAGTACAAACATCTTAGAACAGAGTGACTGTAATTGTTGCTGTGATGCATTTGGGATGCTTTTCTTTCCTTTTTTAATTTGTTGTACTACAAAAATTTAGATGAGCTTATGTTAGAACACTTTTAAGTGTACTGTCGGTGAATTGAACTTAAATTCATACAATAATATGCAGGTTTTGTTGAACGCTTAAGGAGGGACTTAGAGATGAAGAAATTTTGTCAAGATCCTTCTCAAGAAACCAACATTATCATTGTTACACATGGACTGTCCAGTCGCATATTCCTTATGAAATGGTTTGAGTGGACTATTGAGCAATTTGAGGATCTTAACAGGATGAAAAACTAGTGAATTTCAAGTTCTGCAATTAGGGGAGGGAGGGCAATACAGCCTAGCATTTCATCATGATGATAAGAAACTTCAAGAATGGGGATTATCCCTTGATATGATAGAGGATCAAAAGCGTAATGCTTATGGTCCGACAGTCAACTGTGTTGAATACTGTGGCTGTCAATCTTTCATGGATTGTTTTGCAGAAGATTCAGATGAAGAATATACTACTTAATAAGTAGTTCTAATAAGGTGTATATGTGAACAACTTAAGGTGTTGCCTAGCTCTTCAAATTAGGAATATTATATCATCAATAAAATTGTTAACAACTTAATTATGTCCCTCTCCCTTCAATTTTTTTATGCTTCCCTCTTTATATTTCTAGACTTATAGGTTGACCAACTTTTGGCATGCGACAACAATAATGTTGTTTCAACTTTTGTATAATTGGTAAAGCGATTAGTTAAGTTTTCACAACTGCTCAACTAAAGAAAATTGTCCTCGTGGAGAAAGCGGGGCCATAATTTTAAGTTCATTTTATTAGTTTAGGATTTTTGTACTTTAAGTTATTGGGCCCTAAACAAATAATTTGTATATTTATGAACTTTTAGGACAAATACAGATACTGAAATTAAATTATTAAGTTCGATCGAACCTGGACTCGTCTCTCTAAGCTCCTCCCGTGTCTCGTGAGACTTAATTTTAAGGAGTCAACTTGAATTAAAAATGTATGGAACATATCTTTTCCGTCAATCTTAGTTTCAAATTTTTTTAATTTATAGAAGGAAAAAAAAAACAGCTAGGTAATTTCAATGTAGGAAGAAAGTAAGGGTTACAATAACGTAGGGACAAATTATCAAATAGCTGGTTACTCTATCCCTTATTCCTCTAAGCAAATTTTAAGATTTTAGGAAACTTTCGTCTCCTAAGCATGGAACTATCATCTGTTCACCAGATGCCTGTCGAAATGCCTCAGCAAGGCTTTCTGGTAATGAAAGACATGCTTTACTATAACTATGATGCATTTTAATTAGCACATTTTACCTTTCAGAAATGTCTAATTGATAGGTTTTATATTATCATATTTTATCAAGAGATAATTGATCTAGCCAGCAACAAGCAAAAAAATAATTGAGAAACAATATTAACTGCAATAAGTCTCATTGGCAATGAATATATTCAAGTATAGCATGGTTACAGTAGAGACCTGCCATTCAGCTACATGTAATTACATGGTTTCTGATAGAATGACAACTGAAATATTTTAATCATCTAAGCGAACTTGAAAATTGGCTGTGGGATTTCCCTGTTTTCTTCTTCCAATATATTTCGCTAATGCTAGAACTATGTTCTTTCTCTTCATCAACCTGCTTTCCAAACATCCAAAAAATTAGTCCATCAACCAGCTTGTTGTAACATTCTCTCCATGCTTTGCAGAACAAGAGTGGTAGAAATATTACTGCTAGAGCCACTACAAATCCTACTGCAGCGCTTGCGTAGATGTCGGCCATACTAAAGAATTGCTCGTCTTCAGACATTGCTGGCTGCAGAAGTACTGCTTGTTCTCTGTCATTATTTTTGCAAGTTTTGTTCAGTGGGAAGCCACAGAGTCCCTTGTTTCCATGAATGAATCTGGAAACGTTCGAATTTGGTCGCCTTGAGGGATCATTCCAACAAGTTCATTGTATGATACATTGAAGAAGCCAAGATGTGGGATGCCTGAAAGCTCCTCTGGGAGATGCCCATTTAACTTATTGAATGAGAGGTCTAGTGATCCAATTGCTTCAAATTTCCAACTGTAGGTGGGATTTGGCCAGTGAGAGCATTGTGCGACAAGCTGAGAAGATAAAGCCATTTGAGTTCTCCAACTGTGCCAGGAATGCCTCCAACGAAACTGTTGTTCGAAAAGTCAATTGAGTTGAAGGAAAATGAAATCTTTGGCACGGTTACTTCCTGTCCCTTAAGTGTAAGAGTGACTGTGTCCCGATAGTAAAACATTTCTTGCGCTCTTGACTCACCTCCCAAAAAGATACTATCAGCAGCATACAGGTAATCAAGCTGTGAGAACTCAACCTTCATAGCTTTAAGCTCCAAGAACAAATTTCTTGGCAGAATGCCACTAAATTTATTGGAAGCTAGGTCAATGATTTGGAGTGCTGGCCAGCTGTAATTGGACCCAGAGCAATCCACGTTCCCATGGAAATTGTTGAAGCGTAACACAAGTACATGGAGATAGGACAGCCTTCTCAACCAGCAGGGAAAATTATCATTTATCTTGTTGCGCCCCATGTTTAACACCTTTAGATAGCTGCAATTGGACAGCGACCGAGGAATTTTCCCTTCCAATTGATTATAGCTTAGATCTATCGTCTCCAAGCGACACTCCTCTGAAAAGTTTCCAGGCATGTTACCTCTGAGATTGTTTCCCCCAAGGTTCAGTACCATCAGGCTTTTTTCAGGTAAGCATGGCTGGTATACTGCCATTCAAACTATTGCTGGACAAGTCAAGTACTTTAAGATTGGTCGCCTTGCATAGTGAAGAAGGGATAGTGCCACTGAGTTTGTTGTTTGCAACTGAGAAGAACCAGGCACTTGAGAGGTAATCGCCATAATCAGGTGAGATAAAACCATCAAATTTATTGCTAGACAAGTCCACATATGCTGGTGTATCTAGTGGTGATGGAAGTTCCCCGGTGAGCATGTTTGCGTGTAGATCAAAGGAATTTAGAGAGCCAAATCTATAAGGTGACTGCAAATGTGTGAATTGATTATGAGATAGATTCACTGAATGCTGGCTCTCTTTGCCAAATATTTCCCATATCCAGCTAGGTATTTCACCTTTGATTTGGTTCTTTGACAGGTCTAACATCGCCAACTCAGTTTGGTTCTTTAAGAATGAAATATTCTGCAAATCGCAAGATACCAAACTTAAGATATTTAACTGGGGAAGCAAGGCAATATCTGATTCGCTTATATTAGTGTCGACTGATAAATTGTTGTGGGACAGATCAAGATGTTCAAGCATTTTAAGCTTTGTAAAATTATGCAAACGCACAGTACCACTGAAATTGTTGTATGAGAGTAGAAGATATGAAAGATTGTGTAGCTGGAAGAAAAACTCAGGTAATGGCCCATCTAAGTTGTTGCTGGTCAAGTCCAGATATCTGAGTGAAAAAGTTACATTCTGTAAAGCCATTATATGGCCGTAAAATTTGTTGTTGCTCAGATGTAAGTTCATAAGTGATGCCAGAGAAAATAATGATGGTGGAATGAGCCCAGTAAGTGAGTTCTCACTCAAGTCAAGAAATTCAAGATTATCTAAGCCATCCCAGTTAGATGAAATTAACTCACCTGTCAAGAAATTGCGTTTAAGGGTCCATATACGTGAGATTTTTGGACAACCTAAAAGATGGAATCGAACCAGTGAAGTTATTGAGCGCGAAATCCACAAAACAAGATGGGTAAGATTTTCAATAGAAGGTGGTATTGGACCTGTAAAATTGCAAGTAGAAAAGCTAACTTGGGATAACATCTTGAGGTTCCCAATGGACTTGGGTAAACTTCCTGAGATATTTGTACGTGTAAGAACCAGACTCTGTAGGGATCCATTTGAAGGAAATTCAGGTAAAGTACCCCCAAGCTCATTATTGTCTGATAAGTCAAGTGTCTGCAGAGTTGGTATGTGGAATATCTTCTGAGGTACTTCTCCTATCAAGCTGCAGGATACTAGACTCAATACTGTTAAATTAGACAAGTCCAGAAAGAAATCTGGAATTGGAGCAGATAAATTGTAACCATAAAGACGGATTTCAGAGAGAAACTTTAGATTTGATAATGGATCGATGCTGCCCGAGAAGGATTCAGAGCTAAAGTCAAGACCAATAACTTGGCCTGCACCATTGCAAGTGACACCCATCCACTGACAGCAGTCAATCTTCTGGTCCCACTTCGCCAGATTGGTGGGAACATCAAAATCATAAGTAAGGTTGTTTCTTAGCTGCAGCAGCAACATCTTCTGATCCTGGAGACATTTGCTGGAATTATTAGCTGCAACTACATCATTCATTCTACAGCAGACGGATAGTAGTAGGATTAAGGAAAGCTGAGAAAGCATCAGATAACTTCTCATTTTGGACAGTGACCAGCAAGAAAAGTTGAAGCTTCTGCAGATCTGAAAGGTATAAAATACTACTAGGATGTGGGGTGGGGTCATCCTCGTGGGAATTAATAAAAAAACGTGCATTCTTTTGTTTATCCATAGTTTGACTATTTTAGGATGGTGGCGAAAAGACACATGCAGAACAAGACGATGCATGGCAGTATATTTAAGCAGTCAATTTATATTTTGAGTTCGCTCAAACCGTGTCTCTAATGATAATGTTTGTTACTCCTATGTGGTTGAAGGAACACTTGAAGCAGCTTCCTATGTTTGTCATGCAACAATTTTCTCACATCTGCTGAACTTTAGTTTCACATCAATAGATTTTGGGTACTTTCACAAATGATCAATAAATTATTGATTTTTTGCACTAACGTACATAACTTTTTTTTTTCCCCACATAAGAGTCACGATACTTCAACCTTTATATTACTAAAAGGCACAATGGTCGAAAAATACTATTTCCGGTGGCTCGAATATTTGTCATCCCAAAAATTTAACCCATTTTTAAACAAATAGGTACACTAATAGAACCCAACAAAAAACTCATCAGCTACTATTATTTTCCCCACATAACAGTCACGATACTTCAACCTTTATATTACCAAAAGGCACAATGGTCGAAAAACACTATTTCCGGTGGCTCAAATATTTGTCATCCCAAAAATTTAACCCATTTTTAAATAAATAGGTACACTAATAGAAACCGACAAAAAACTCATCAGCTATTAAAATAAAACTAGTGCCGGAGAGTCTGCACCGGCCCAATAACACCTTAATTATGTTCTTTTTTTAATTTTATATTTTCTTTGTTTTGTTCATGCGACAACATTTTACATTTTATTTTGTTAGCAGTTCTCTAAAATTAAAAATAGTTCAACTTCGATGTTTTATTTTACCCTTGATGGAGAGCTTTTATAACCAAAATTTTTAAATAAGTTCTTCATCTCTTTCTTAAACTATGTGTCTATTCAAAGTTTGCCACATAAATTGAAATGATTGACATAATAATTTGGTTTGAAATGCAACTCGCCTTTCAGACTATGCGTTTTGCTCTTTTGATTTACTAATTCTTTATTATGCTTTCTTTAGATAAAATCTTAATTTTTTTCTACCAATTAACTCTGACATTATTCACGAATAAGAGTTAGATAAATCAAGCATTCAATTGAAATTGTTCGAGTGCATTTACTATTTTTCAAATACTTTCTAAAACGGATTGTATTCTAATTAATAGCAGTTAAAATTGCTATATGGTTGGCAAGTTGTGCAAATACTATCTCAGAGTTTTACATATAGCAGTGTAAACTCTAGGAATTTTTCTTTAAGTTCATGTTAAACTATTTAATACTTCATAAATTTTAGTGCATAATTTGATTATACTTTTATCTAATAACCGTAAAAGCGGCAATTTATTTGACAAGCTATACATAAAATAGTTGTCTATTCAATTAGGATCCTAAATGGCAACTTGATTTTGCAAAATAGAGTATATTGTATGTAGTTTATAGTTATGAAAGTGGCTGTTTAGTTTGCCGTAAATTGTGGCTATATCGTCAGTCGATATCCATAAAAGTGGCTGCTCAATGGACATGAGTTATATTAAATATGGCCCTACTCTTCAACTGTATCTCGAGAAGTGGCTATTTTTCTCAACCGGTGGTGCCAACCCCAAGGCTGGACGACCCCAAGCTCCTCTCTAACTCCCCTTTTACAGGACCTGTGCCAGCACATGCCCAAGTTCAACATAAAGTTTCATCATTATCTACTTTGGATGTACTCCACCTTAATTATTTGCCAGTTATTTTTTTTTTTAATTTTTGTTTAAGGTACTTTGTAAATACCGATAATATTCCGTTGATAGCGGTAATAGTACTTCTTCAATTAGCAAGTTGTGCAAACACTATATCGAAATTTCACATATAGCACTGTAAACTCTAAATTATTTTTAAGTTCATGTTGGACTATTTAAAAAATTCATGAATTTCAATACAAATTTTGGTTATGTTTTCATCCAATAACCGTAAAAGTTGAAGTTTATTTGACAAACTATGCAAAAATAGCTGTATTTATTCAATTAGCGACCCTAAAGTGGAAATTTGATTTTGCAAAACTGGTTATCTTTTAACATATAACTCTGAAAGTGGTTGCTTGATTTACTGAAAAGAGTGGCTATTCTGTCAATTAATAACCGTTAAAGTGGCTAGTTAGTTGATCTAAGTTATGCAAAATTTGACCAAGTCTTCAACTTAAACCCAAAAAGTGGCTATTTTAATAAATTTTTGGCGCCAACCCCAAGGGAGGACGACCCCGAGCGCGTCAACTCCCCTTTATATATATGTACTAATACTAATACTAATACTAATCTAACCATTTTCCCACTTCAGTACTTCTTGGTTTCTGTTAATTAATAGCCTTGTATTTTACTTAAGACGTTGGATATCAAGCTACTATTCCTTCCAGCTATAATCAAAGAATCACAACGTCCAACGTATCATTCAACAAATTCTCAAAGTACATCACATTTTCCAACCTATCGTCCAACAAGGCCTTCAATTGTCAAAAATATTCTAAAGGACGTAAATTTAAAAAGTTCTACACGCTAATTTCTTTGAACAAACGGTCCATGTTTCGTGCACATCCAGAAGAATTTGATTTAACCAGCTAAAAATCTGCCCAATAACCAATAATCAGTAATGATCAAACAAATATTTGTCCATCTAGACCAGATGATGAGAACTGAAATGGTGAATAATAATTTTTACTATCACCGGATGCCAAGTGCTCTAGAACAAAAATAACTAGCACTGTCTCTGTGTGAAATACCAATCACGAGTAAGTAATTTGGAAATTCCTGCACAACTTTGTGTTGAACTCAAAGTTAATAAGAATACATGTATTAATAGTATAGAATAACAGAGACGCACTAACAACGTATATATTAAAACGGAAGAGAGATTAGTAATTGTTAAATACTAGTATCAGCCAATATATAGTAAAATCTATTGTCAGTATATAAATTAAAGTTACTAAAAGAAAGCAAAAAAAATTAACAAACTGATAATGAGCATCTTGAGTCCTTCACCCGGATTATTCAGTAGTAGTCAAATACTAGCCAGCAACAAGAGAAAATATAATGAGGAAACAATTTATTGCAATTAATCTCTTTGGAAATGAAATGTTAAGGTATTCCATGGTCCCAATAGAGGCCTACTGTGCAGCTACATGTAATGAGATATTGTCTGAATGAACAAGAACTGAAAGCCTTTAATCATTTGCACGAACTTGGAACTGGCTTTTGGAATTTCCCTGCTTTTTCTTCCAATATATTTCGCTAAAGCTAGTAGCAGGTTGTTTCTTTACATTAACCTTCTTGCTAAACATCCAGAAAATTAGTCCATCAACCAGCTTGTTGTAACATTCTCTCCATCCTTTCGAAACCAGGAGTGGTAGATATATGATGGCCACACCCGCAACAAATCCTAATGCAATGCTTGAATAGATGTCAGCCCTGCTAAAGAATTGCTCGTGATCTTCAGATATAGGAGGTACTTTTTGTTCTCTGTCATTATTATTACAAGTTTTGTTCAGTGGGAAGCCGCACAGTCCCTTGTTTCCCATAAAGCTTTCTGGAAACGTTTGAATTTGGTTGCCTCGAGGGATCATTCCAACAAGTTCATTGTATGATACATTTAAGAAGGTAAGTCGTGGGATGCCTGAAAGCTCCTCTGGGAGATGCCCATTTAACTTATTGAATGAGAGGTCTAGTGATCCCAATTGCTTCAAATTTCCAATTTCAGGTGGGATTTGGCCATTAAGAGCATTGTGTGACAAATTGAGAAGATAAAGCCATTTGAGTTCTCCGACTATCTCAGGAATACCTCCAACAAAACTGTTGTTTGAGAAGTCAATTGAGTTGAAGGTAGAGAAAATCTTTGGCACTGATATTTCCTGTCCCTTAAGAGTAATAGTTACTGTGTCCTGATAGTAAATCTGTACCTGTGCTCTTGAATCACCTTCAAAAAAAATTCTATCGGCGGAATTCAGGTGATCAAGCTGTGCAAACTCAACCTTCATAGCTTTCAGCTCCAAGAATAAATTTCTTGGCAGAGTGCCACTAAAATTATTGGAAGCTAAGTCAATGATTTGGAGTGCTGGCCAGGTGTAATTCAACCCAGAACAATCTATGTTCCCGTGGAAATTATTGAAGTGTAACACAAGTACACCGAGATAGGACAACCTTCTCAACCAGCAGGGAAAATTGTCATTGATCTTGTTGCGCCCAACGTTTAACACCTTTAGATTACTGCAATTGGATAGCGACCGGGGAATTTTCCCTTCCAAGTGATTATGGCTTAGATCAATAGTCTCCAAGCGACACTCCTCTGAAAAGTTT
This sequence comes from Petunia secreta, assembly GCA_029990175.1. Classification (NCBI taxonomy): domain Eukaryota; kingdom Viridiplantae; phylum Streptophyta; class Magnoliopsida; order Solanales; family Solanaceae; genus Petunia; species Petunia secreta. Next base: position 123,463 of record JARKIP010000206.1, on the reverse strand, counting down.
CCAGGCATGTTACCTCTGAGATTGTTTCCTCCAAGGTTCAGTACTATCAGGCTTTGTTCAGGTAAGCATGCTGGTATGATGCCATTCAAGTTATTGCCTGACAAGTCAAGTACTTCAAGATCAGTCGCCTTGCATATTGAAGAAGGGATGGTACCACTGACTGTGTTGTTTGCAACCGAGAAGAACAAGGCATTTGAGAGATAATTGCCGTAATCAGGTGGGATAAAACCATCAAATTTGTTACTAGACAAGTCCACGTATACTGCTGTACGTGGTGGTAATGGAACTTCCCCAGTAAGTAGGTTTGCATGTAGATCAAAGGAATCTAGAAAGCCAAATCTGTAAGGTGCTTGCAGATGTGTGAATTGATTATGAGATAGATTCGCTGAATGGCTCTCTTTCTGAAAAATTCCCCATATCCAGCTTGGTATTTCACCTTTGATATGGTTGTTCGACAGATCTAACATCGCCAACCTGGTTTGGTTCTTAAGGAAAGAAATATTCCACAAATTACAGGATGCCAACCTTAAGATAGATAACTGGGGAAGTAAGGCAATATCAAATTCACTTATAATAGCGTCAACTGATAAACTGTTGTGGGACAGATCAAGATTTTCAAGATTTTTGAGCTTTGTAAAATTATGCAACCGCACAGTGCCACTGAGATTGTTGTATGAGAGTGAAAGTCGTGATAGATTGTGTAGCTGAAAGAAAAAGTCAGGCAATGGCCCGTCTAGGTTGTTCTCACTCATGTCTAAATTTTTTAGTGGAGAAGTCACATTTTGTAAGGCCGGTAACGGGCCAGAAAATTTGTTGTTGTTCAGGCGTAAGTCGGTAAGTGATGCCAGGGAAAATAATGATGGTGGAATGAGCCCAGAAAGTGAATTATCACTGAAGTCAATAATTTCAAGATTATCAAGGCCATCCCAGTTTGATGATATCCCTGTCAAAAGACTGCCTTGAAAGTTTATGTAAGTGAGATTTTTGGACAGCCTAAAAGATGGAATCGAACCATTTAAGTCATTGAGTCCAAAATCCACATTAACTAGACGGGTAAGATTTTCGATAGAGGATGGTATTGGACCTGTAAAATTACAAGCATAAAAGCTAACATGGGATAACATCTTGAGGTTCCCAATGGACTTGGGTAAACTTCCGGAGAAATTTGTATATGTCAGGTCCAGACTCTGTAGGGATCCATTTGAAGGAAATTCAGGTAAAGTACCCCCAAGCATATCATTTTGTGATAAGTCAAGTGTCTGCAGAGTTGGTACCTGGAATATCTTCTGAGGGACTTCTCCTATCAAGTTGCAGTATCTTAGACTCAAGACTGTTAAATTGGAGAAGTCCAAAAAGAAATCTGGAATTGGAGCAGATAAATTGTTCCCTTCAAGACGGATTTCGGAAAGAAACTTAAGATTTGCTAATGGAGTGATGCTACCCGAGAAAGACTCATCAGTAAGGTCAAGACCAATAACTTGGCCTGCATCATTGCAAGTGACACCCTGCCATTGACAGCAGTCGATCTTCTTATCCCACTTCTTCAGCTTGGTGGACATTTGAGAATTGTAAGTAAGGTTATTTCTGAGCTGTAGCAGCAACATCTCCTGATCATTAAGACATTTGCTGGAATTATTTGTCATTGCACTTATCCTACTACAGCAGATGGAGAGTAGTAGGATCAAGAAAAGCTGGGAAAACATTTGACTTCTGTTTTGGGACTTTGACAACAAAAGAATATTGAAGCTTTTAATGATGTGAATTGTGAAGGACGTATAATATAGCAAAAACTTGTATGAGGCATGTGGAGTAATCCCTGTGCAATAAAGCAACGTGATGCTTTTCTTGAGACAAAGAAGTCAAAGTTGGAATGCTACATTTTCTTCTCTTTCATGACTGTTTAATATGATAATTGCCTTATGGTTCAACTGAATTGTTTTAAATTGAGAGGTTTCATCTTTCCACACTGGCTTTACTAGGGAAGAAGTCCTAATTAGGATTATGACACCAACAAATTCTGTTCTTTTCCTCTCTATCTTTCGTTAAATACAAACTTGTAAAGTTGCTTGGATTTAATTTTGTAGTATTTGGGTAATATATCATGTGGAAGGGATACTAGCTTCATGACCACATTCACATTAGGTGGTCGGTCTCATGTATGCTTCCAGGGACAAACGATCCTTTTTTGTTAGTTTCTTCTTTAATTTTGTTTTTTATACAAGTATTTTAGTTTTGGCATGTGGTGTACTTTAAAATAATATTTTATTTCTGTCATAATATCACTTTACCTGTTTGAATCCTCATCAGTTATCACTTGATTCTAATATGAAAAGTCTCGGAGCATCTCATAATTTGGGTGATTTAGAGAATATGACACTTCTGGTGCCTATTAATTTTGGTCTTCGTGAGAAAAGTTTCATATTTTTCGCCTCAATAGACATATTAATCTATCTTAAAAGAAATAATGCATGACACAAAGTTCCACTTTCATTTTGCATGTAGTTTAAGAATCATGGAAATAATATATCGTCTCTGTATTTGATTACGAGATAAGATAACTTTTTAGAGAAAGAAAAAACAACAATATTGAATTACAAGCAAGGTTTTTTTATTCGTCGAAACTTGTAAATACCTTAACAAAATAGGTAGGACTAAGATAGCAACACGTCTTGATAGTGTCAAAACTTGTGAAAAATATAACAAGACGTAAAGAAACGAGCAGCACGGTGCACAAAGCATCCCGCTCACAAAGTTTGGAGAAGGGCTGCACTTCAAGGGGTGTGTAATGTACACAAGTCTTTATGGTCCGTCAAAACTTGTGAACAATATAACGAGACATGCAAATGAAAATAGTTGCAAATCTTGATTGTCTGTCAAAATTAAGTAAACAATTAAACCAAATATGTAGCCCTGTTTGTTTATAGTTTTTGGGAACATTTTCTGGGAGTTTTTGGAGAAAAACTGTTTGTTTATACTATTTGAGTAAAACTTCTTCCAAAAACTCAAAAAGGGCTCAAATGCCTTTTTTGAGCCAAAAACTAACATTTACATATCAAATTTCATTTTAATAAGAGCTCAAAGGCTCTTTTTAAGCCAAAAAATTTGTTCCCAAAAAGTATGTCCAAATACTTTTTTATTTTCATATCAAACTTCACCCAAAAAGTATTTCCCAAAAATTATTTAGGAATTTATGTCCAAACGCTAGCATAGAATAATAGTACAAAGTTATGACACCATCTAAATATGGAAACAAGGCAAGATTGTCAATTTGTCAAAACTTTATGAATAATTTAACAAGATAAATGGAAGGAAGATAGTACCAAAATAATAACTTCCGTGGAAACTTAACCTAATATTTCATTCTTTCGGTTGTGTAGCCTAAGTGGGAAAATTACTAGTGCACAACCACATAATCCCCTGTATATATTTTCTTAACCTTTTTTTTTTCAAAATACTCCTAAAACACCTAACCACAATTCTATGCATGTAAACTGAATATAATTGTAAAAGTGACTAATACATTGTGTATAACTAAGAAAAATGATTGCATACATCGTAAAATTGGGTATAAATATTATGTATGCGTGCAAAGACTATTTGCGTACACTATGACATCATACTACAAAAAGTAAGAGCTACTGAAAAGTAAAAGGTGGGAATTGATGGACTATTTTAATAATTATCCCAACTTTGCTTAATCAGAGTCAATATATAAACAATTGCCTAAACTCATCCTATTTGATAAAAATTCCTAAACTCATCCTATTTGTAACCCGCCCATAATTATAAATGACTGGCAAAATTGGGACCATGTAGCAAAATCAGAAAGAATAAATAGCATACATTTGCCAGATTGGCCCATTCAAAATTTCAAACTGGACATTGACAAAAATACCCACAAAACTTAAAAGAATTATAGCCGCTGCTCACTACTTTCAAATATTACCAGACCTACCCACTAAAATATTTACTAACTTTACCCATCCAGACTTGTATACCATAGTTTATGTAATATACCATAAATGTATACACATATAAGATATAACAAAGTATACAGTAATAAATGGCTTTCCAGATTTTTATACCATAATTTATGCAGTATACCTTAAAGGTATACACTTATAAGGCATAACAAAGGTATACAGTAATAAATAGCCCTCCAGACTTTTATACCATAATTTAAAGCAGTATACCTTTAAGGTATATACCTATAAGGCATAACAAAGGTATACAATAATAAATAGGTAGGTTGGGTAAATGCTTTTAGTTTTATGGGTAGCGTAATTTTTAATGGGTATGACTTGTAAATACTTTAAATTTTATGGGTATATAATGTAAAAACCCCCCCTTCAAACTCAACTCAATAATTTACTACTCTAGCACCCCCACCCCAAATAAACCACATTTCCCGGGTTTAGTTAACTTTAATTCAGTAGTGATTACCTCTAATATAAGTCTATTATTATAGTAGTGTTTGAATCATAATGAAAAACAACCTTTACAAGTACATTAAAAAGCAAGAGACTTGTTCTTCACAACACTACCTAATGTCTCCTATTTTCACTCTTTACAACTCTTATACTACTACAAATGTTGCATCTGTAAAACCACTCCATAAATTTCGTCCATCTTTTTTGGGATCTGACCCACTTTCACTTTCCCTATTTACTTCAAACACCCAACCAAATATTTGCTTTTTCATAGCTCTCTATCTTATTCAACTTTCCTTAAGAGTTTGAATACTAGTACTCCCACTAAAGTGGTGGTTTATAAAGACATTCACGTATATTCCAATTTTGTTAAGTGGGTTTTGTTCAAGACTTGCTCAAATGATTGAGCTTGAGTTAAAGATTGTAATAAAGTTTTGATCTTTTTTGACTCAGGTATATAAAATTGTGATCTTTGGGCGTTTTTAAGTGAAATCTGAAGTTGGGTTTTTATAGATTTGTCATTTTGTTGTTTTCTTGTAATTTCATATTATGAAAGTGAATCTTGGTTTGTCTGTTTGTTTTGTACTGACAGTTGAGATTTGGAACTTTGTTTTGTGTGTGTAGGGGCAGTATTATGGCTTACCCATCAGACCAGAGGTCCTCTAGTAGGGGGATTGTGAGATTTGTATTGGTTCTGGTGGGTTTGTTTTTGGTTGTTTACATAGTGAGACCACCAAGATTGAGGCAGTATAAGGCTTTGGCTTCATGTCCTCCATGTTTCTGTGATTGTGAGGAGGAATCCCTGCCTTTAGGTTAGTTCATCTTTCTTTGTATGCTATAGTGCTTGTATATGGACCAAGAAATTCTTGGCAAAAATGTGTAGATTTCGTGTATTGATGTTCCCGCTTTCTAAGTGAGGAACGCTAAATAATTCTGACTTAAAATAAGTTAACAAGTGAATTTTATATGTTTAAAGTTGAATTGATGCTTCCTTGTAGTATATTGATAATGAACTAGAATTAGATGTTATGGCGAAATCTATCACTTTGGGGGAACTGTATATCCCAATTAAATGTGCTAGAGAATGTTCAAACAGAAGTAAATTCGAGGAGTGAATTGGGTTATACTATTGAATAGTATGTCATCTTGGTACAATAATCAAATGCTTTATATAACTACTGGTCCAAATTCTATCTGAGAATTTCAGACGTCTTCGTAAGGTAGGTCTTTTTGAAAACCATGTGAAGTTAGTGAATTTGCTTAGAACCAGTGCATGAAGTTTAAAATGAAAATGGAAGATAATGGTACTACGACTAAAAGGTACTACTATTTTGTTCATGACTGATATGATAATCGTCTCCTAAAAGAGTGATTATTACATATTTCATTTTCATTGAACATACCTTTTGAGAAAGGTAACAACATATTCATCGAACATATTGTTTATCATGTTAAGAACTTGCAAAGGTCCAAATATTTTTGGTAACTTCCAAAAGAAATTGCGATTCTCTGATGCCATTAATGGCATCATGATATAACTGCTGGACCAGGAAGAAAGTTTATAGACCTTAAATTTATTCAGCAGCTGAACCGAAGCCTCAATATAGGGTGGAGAAGACTTGTCAAAGCTATGGCCTACAGTTGGCATTAGTAGTAACAGATTTTACTGAACCTAGTCGGAATGCGCAATCTTAGAATCTTTTTACTTTGATATGGAAATATATGTTGCTGGCATCTTAAACCTTACAGACATCTTTTGACTGGTAGAAGAAATGTTAGTCTTGTAGTTCCTCTTTTTCCTATTTCTGAATAAGTTATTTCTCTCACCTCTTGCAATTTAATGTTGGTAATACAGCATAACTTTGGAATTAGTTTCGTCTTATTACACAGAATTGGTATACTTGATGTTCTTTTTAATCTATTTTTCTATTTCCTGCTGACTCATCATCTCCTGTTTGTGTGTTTTGCAGACATCTTTAACAGCTCATTGACAGGTTAGTTCGCTGCTTTATTTTCAATCCCTGAAAACAGTCATTGTATCATGATATAAATGATCCTGAAGAAAATTGAATAGACCGTTGCATTTTGTTTGTTTCAACTTTCAGGACTAAGTTGACATTTTCGTGCTTAAAATTCTATGAGGGTGAATTAATGGGGAACTAATTGATTTTTTTTTGCTCTAGCATCTAGCAGACTTGAAATTGTCTACAATGTTGCATCAAGAATAAATTTGTCAGTTGGGTTTTTATATATTGCATTACCATTTGAGCAATCAACTGAAACCTATTCCGCTTCTCAAATCTTTTCTTGACTAATTCCTGATTGCACTTAACAACAAAGCTCTATAAATAAGAAGAAATTTTCCGCAGTTATCAGTTTGAGATATTGTGGACCTCTGAGGAACTGTCTGCAAACACTGAAATTAAAAGAGAGCAAGTGCGCTGGCTACAATCATAACAGAGCTGACCCTTTGGCTCTGTTACCTTTTTTGTCTACTTAACAGAGCATGATTCGACCCACCGATTGTGTTGCCTAGAATTATTTAATCAGTTTAGTGGATATGATCTTTTACAAATTATGCTGCTTGCCGTTAAGTTGGTCGGCGTCGCTGTTGTCTGTCGTATGTGAAAAAGTTAAAAGGGCTAGTTTTTCTTGGTTTAAGCTGCTTCTTCAAATCCTTGCATCATTTTGCTTTTTGTGGATGCAGACTGTGGTAAAGATGATCCTCAGATGAACGAAGAGATGAAAAAGGATATTGCTACTTTACTATCAGAGGAGCTCAACTTGCAGAAAAATGTTACTAATGACGTTTTGGATCGCACCAAGGCTCTAATTATGAGCGCCAAAAGAGCATCTTCGCACTACCAGAAAGAATCAGAGAAGTGCAACATAGGGATAGATACATGTGAGGGAGGTAGGGAGAAGGCTGAAGCTGCATTGATAGAAGAGCGCAAGCTCTCTGCACTGTGGGAGACACGAGCCATTGAGTTTGGCTGGAAGGACTAGCGAAGAGTTTTTTCCTAGGAAATTAAGCACATTTAGATTTTGGTCTCCAGTGGAATTAGACTAGACATGCACTTGTGTGCTATGTTGCCCAACTCTTAAAAAATGCGACCGGTCGTGTTGCATCCTCCAAAAGTATTACTATATTTTTGAAGGATCCAACATAGGTGCGGCAACATTTTTTGGAGAGTCCGAGCAGCATAGCTTGTATGCCTCTTTCCGTGTACACCCTTTTTGTGAATATGCTTTTCGCTTTTGGTCTTCATTCTTTGTACTACAGATTTTGTTTATTTCAGTTACATTGGTTCATTAACGTTTTCCAAGTTTTGCGTCCTCACAATTCACATCTTAGTAAACAGATGCATGTGGTTTTCAATTTGGACCAGCATGCATGTAAACCCGACGAAATTAGTATAAGGGTTCAGAAGAGGACTATTATCTCATTTCTAGATCATTGTTGCAAATCTTGGAGGGACTCGAAGTTTCTTGGCTTGGGGACAACGCATTTGAGTTTATGCGTTACCTGCAAATTTTGGTCATCTTGCTTACACGTCATGGGTGCATGATGTACTCAGTTAATTAATATACATTCTCACATCAGCTTATCACTTGAGCATGATATAATTTTGTGCAAGCATACAATGCAGCCAAGTCTTACCTAAAAATTGCTACCATATTGTGCTTACTAAAACAAATCAGAAGGGAAAAAAATTGGAAGGTTTATGGTGTCAATGAGGAAAATTGCATGCTTTAAAATTTTACAAACTGGAAAAGTCTCAAGTATCCATCATATCAATTATTTATGATACATAAAGCACTGCAGATTTTTCACATCCTAATAAGATCGCAAAGCCCTTGCAGAAAGAAAGCGAACTCAAATTTATTGCCTTTTTGGAAACAAAGAGAGCACTGAATTGGGTTCACAAGCAAGAAATTTGGATGAACTATCAATCTTGTGTCCACCTCCTTCAGAAAAAATATGGACCTCAATTTATTTAAGATTAAAAAGGAAAGAATACAATGTAAAGAAGGTTGAACAAGCTAAAACCATGTTGCTCCAACATAATGTAGGAAAAGATTTGTACAGCTTCTGCATTCAACCCTATGATGTGCACGTCATTTCCATCAAACCAAGTAAATACTGTCCAAAACTGCAAAACCAGCTGCAACCCCGCCCTCATTTGATGAAGATACTTTTGTTCGCATCAAGTAACCTGCCTGTTGGTTGATTAGAACTTCCGTTTTATTCCTACAGATTACTGCATGTCAGCACAAGACTCTAGAGGGCAACAATGATTGAAAATTTAGGATTACGAAAGACCATCATTCTTGGCCCATCTGTTACCAAAGAAAATGCATCCTATTTAACATTATGAATCAAGCATAAGCTGAAAGCAGGGACTGGACAATTACTCAGGGGGTAAAAAGGTTGGTCTCAATGCTTCTCCTTTCTGGCAGGTCCTCATTTTTATATTCTTATGTTGGATGGAGGGTGTGTATAATACAACATATTCACCACTTACCTTAAATAGGTACCATATATCCCAAGTTCTGATATGGTTTGTTCTTTATGAGGGATGCCTTCTCGCATTAGTATTGAGTGAGAAATGGTTGGAAAAATCCTCTGCATTAGTATGTAAGCTGCATCACTTCCAGTGCCTTCCTTTTGCAGTTTCAGAAGAGCTTCTTTCACATCCTCCCCATAGATATTGTTTCCTGAGGTGAGAAGATGACCCAGTATCAGAGATTTTGATTAGTAATGACAATATAGACAAAAGCAATTTCATGAGCAAGACCTCCTCCTTCTCGCTGTGGCTTCATAACATACAATCCAGGTCTCTCAATTGCATCATTGACAGTGTTGGGTTCATCCAAGCTCCACAACCCGGCAAAGCATTTTCGCAGTTTGGCAATGTCCTCTTTGTTTTCAAGAAACCTGCTCATAAACAAGGACAGAGGTTTAACAGATTATAGATGAGTGTCACGGTGAGCTAATTTCTCATAGACTTGCAAGTAATTGCATTATTGCATTCATCATGCTCTCAAATTACGTATTATACATAAGTTCTTCATTCTCTTCTTGATACATTTTAATCTTTTGTATGGAACTGTGCATATCTTCATAAACTCTTGTGTTTCTCTCTTTCCAAATCTAGTTCTTATGTTGGTACTATTAGTTATGCAGAAAAGAAAATTAGGAATCAAACAATGTAATGTTATGTTTTCTGTAGAGATTATTTTCTTCCAATGCTACCAACCAAAGTTACCTAAATGCATTGAGTTATGCCTCTCCAAAATCCCCTAATGGAGAGGAAGAGGGAATATCTAAAACATTATCGCCCCTCATAACGACACACTTGTTACAGTGAGATTTTAAGCTTCTCAAACATAAGCTTACTAGTGAGTAGTGACTGAATCACCAGAGATGCAACACGAGCTAAAATGTTACCTTTCAAGTACATTGGGCTTCGCAAGCTCCTGCTGAATCTTTTTGGTGCCAGCTAAATGATAGGAAATTGAAGGGCACTTGACTGCACGTGCCTGCTCCATCAGAAACCTAGCACTCCACTCCTACAATGAAGATTAGCATATAACAGATCAAGCCAGATGATAGGTGATTTGTTAAGTGCATACATAAGTGGAATGTAGATATCAGAATGAGAAACTATGGTAAAATGGCCAAGCTCTCTATATGAGTCACTTCCATTATATCAAATAACAAGACCCTCTCCCTTCTCAAATAAAGGGCAATACATACTGTCATCTATCTTCCTTCTGCTCTTAACCTTCACCACCAGCCCTTTCACCCTTCTACTTTAAACCACGTGCTTATTTATCTTCTTCTCCAATTGTGTGCCCATATTGCCCTCTCACTTCCCTTTTAAGTAATTACCCTTCAAAGTATTCCTGATAAAATGACTTGACAACCTATCCTATTCCACACCCCCCCCCCCCCAACCCTGGTTACCATGCCCATTGTTGTTACCAGACAGATCTCCCGAGGGATGGTTTCTTCCTATTTCTGCCTCAGGTACTTAGAGACGGAATAAGTATTGTTAACTGGCACGAGATTGCAACCCATACACATACCAATAGATACATGGATCAATAAAGTCGAGCCATGTACACAAACTTGTGACTTAAAAGGTCTCAGCTTCTAACACAAAAGATGAAGTTTTTCACATATGAGCATAGGATATAAAACAAAGCCAGTAGTTGTGTAAGCTACAATGTCAAGCAGTAAAAAACTTGACTTACAGATTCCGAGTGATAGTCACTTGGTGCGTAGCCAGCTCTAAAGTAAATGACTGCCACAGCTTCACCATCTCTGCAATCCTAAATATTTAAGCTTACAAACAGAAACTGCAAGTTCAAGAGCAACAATAAAATGCACTTTGTTCAAAAAGTTACATACACAACAAGAGTACCATCTTCCCGAAGCTCGCCAAGTGCATCAATTTCAGCTAGCGTCTTTCTGATTGTTGTAATTTGATGTGTGTTTAAAAGCTAAGGAAATATTTCCAGGAGAGTCTACAAGCAAAAACCATAACAGATGTACTACAGAATCTATGTTTTGTAATATTTCTGAGGAACATAATTTTAAATGTCTCAAGTATGGCTCTCTTCCTCTAATTAAATCCATGATATGTACATAAATTCCACATCCATCATTAAAGTAGGATATTTTTCTCTCAGTGCAGCAGATAGCCAATGCTGGTCGTACATGTTGCGTTCTTCAGGTTGAACCACAAACATAATCACCGACCTGCATTATGTACTTAAGTTAGTGCGACTTCAGGGACCTTTCATTAGCTTTAGAAATAAAACATCTCGCAAATCAAATCGACCTTGGATCACCATATTCATTCCAAGTTTTAGCCAATGCGTCAGCAAATTGATTTACTGCATCGTTTGGGGGAATTTTTCTAGGATTTAATGCAATGTGTTCTCTGTATTGATGAAGCAAGCTCCTGCAAACAACAGTTGAGATCCAGTTCTATATGAGCTTTTGAGGAGAAAGAATTAGCAACAGGATCTGAAGTTATCTTTTCAACATTCACACAGATACACACTGAAATTTCTCATCCTAAAACAGAAGACCAAGAAATAATTTCGTAAAATTATAACAAAAGTTCTGGATTATGAGTAAACAGAGCGAGACATATTCATAACACAATTATTCCTACCTTAGTGCTTTACAATGCATTTCATCATGTAAAAAATAAAAACTTTAACACGAAATTTAAACTAAATTAAATTTACCGGTGAAGCTCACTGACAAGACAACTTAGCCCTGGGAATGATGACGAAATTGTGTTAAGCTCAATTTGTAGGAGCAATTTAGTTTGCTCATCCAGCATATAGTCTGACCGATGCAACCCCAACCGTATATCCTACAACAAATGTCATATCAAACTGTAAGTCGTCTCCTCTAATGAGAAATAATAAAATACTCCATCGACAACTTCTTTAGGCACAACTATAAAACAATCCCGTTATGATTCTTTAGGCACAACAAGTGGAGATGAAGATAACAAAGAATTTTTGCATTCCTGATGATTACATATGAGAGTATCCACCTCTGAAGCAACAAGGAGTAAAGCTTTAGTAAATGCGAACAGAAAACACCAAGATTAATGAATGGCCTCAATCAATCATGGTGATTTAGATGATGTCTTAGGAATTTCAAATCGAGTTCAAAGCCCGCAGAGTTAGGATATCTGAATTAGTCAGTTTAGGCTTTAGTCTTAACTGCTTCAGAAATTTATTGGAGTTGGAAAAAAAATGATAAGTGCAGTACACACACCACGAAATTAAAAATGTATGCACCACTGAAACATACCTCCTTCTTATTGGTTTCTAACATCTTGGAGTGTAAATCTAGTAATCTGGAGGTGAAAGGATCAACTTTCCTCGTCCTGCAGTATAAAGCATATAAAGGTCACAAACTCACGCATGATGTGATATACAATTCCCTGATTCTACAGATATACATTCACAATGAGTAATTTACGTAATCAGGGAGGAACTGATCCTAGAACAAATTAGAAGTTTACATAGGATTGATTTTGGAAGATATAACAAACCTAAGAACGGGTTTCCTGGTTGAAACAGATGATATTTTATCAATACTTGTAAGAAGTCTTGCATGATTTTGTACTGATATTATAAGAAGCTGATGGAGAAAATTTAGTAATCCAATGTATTCTAGTTTTCATCGGCACATAGCCACAAGTTGATGGACTTCCAAAAGCAACATTCTATACTAAAATCAATGAAAGTTATATGCCAAAAGATCTTTCATTTTCCTACATGTCAATGCCATATTTTCTCATATATGTATAAACCCTCTATCAAAGATTAGGTTGGAAAAAAGGCCCTAACTTTACCATTAGAAACATTAGCAGAGCTGCAGAGATATTCTATACAAGAAACAGTAATATCATAATAAAAACAATTATACAAAGAAAATACGTCCTTGTTAACCATGCTTTTGAAGGAAGAAACTCGACTGTAAATGAAGCAAGACACGACAAAAGGAACAAGCATAAAGGTTGCATCCTTGACATGTCAAGCAGTAGAAATGCAGGACGCATACAAGTAACAGGACATCACTAATTCTTGTCTGGCCAGGGATGATGATAGTTGAGACAGATGGGATCAATGTTACATCGAGTGAGCTAGAAATATCAGAAACAGATTACCACCATTGCATGAAATATGCCATTAAGCTTCACAAAATTCTAAAAGAACTACTCTGTCCATTTCAATTATGTGGCAGAGTAAGATCGAGCACCGAGTTGAAGAGAAAAAGAAAGACTTTTTAACTTATGGTCTAAAACATGAAATGACCTTTGTGGCTATAACAGCATGTCATTAAGGATAAAATGATCAGATGAAACTTAAGCTGTTTCCAAGTGTCATGTAAAATGGAACAAGGGAGTACTATTATCATCTCTTCCAACTACCAAAGACCTGAACTATGTGTGTCATATCACAAACTGTACACAATGACAGTAGCTATTATGTCCAAATAAGGACAAAAAATCACCAACCTAGACAGTGATTGCTGCAGAAATTCTCCATCCTGACTAACGCGATCGACAAGTTCATTAAAAATAGGAGCAACTTCACAAGCTTGGTTCCATTGACTTTCAGGAAATGACATTGGTAAAAGAGCAACTGGAGCATGAACCATACCAACACCAGGAACAGTTCCTGAACTCTACAAATTTCAAAAAAACACAAATATCACATGAAACGAATAACACCAAACAGCCTTTTTAATGAACAAAGTTGAAAAGGAAAATAAAGCACCAAACTTTAATCAAAATAGTACAAGAAAATCAACATAATCCAAACTTTACAATATAAACAGAAAAAGGCAGCCCGCTGCACAAAGCATCCAGCATTCATGCAGGGTCCGGAATTTTTTTTTTCTAATTTACATATAAACTGACCTCTGAATTTCTGTCACCAACAACAAGACCATGAAGAGAGCACCAAACAAGGGCATCATAAGCAAGTTTCTGCAACAATTTTGAATCAATATCATGAGGATCAAGAGTGGATTTTTTCAGAGAATCTTCAACTTGGGTTGACATTTTAGCACACTTCAATGGCAAGATTGATGAAAATTTGGATTTTGGTATGAAGATTTTGCAAGATTTATGGAAATGGGGTTTCAAGAATTTAGTGGCTGAAGAGAAATTTAAATAGTTTAATTGTGAATCTTGTTGGGGTTGAAAAGGAGTGGGTGTTAAACAAGTGCTGATGCTTTGTGTTAAAGATGAACAAGAAGAATAGCCACTGCCCATTTTGACATTCTTTTTGACTCTTACTTTGTGTTGTGTTAGCTTATTATCGTACAAAGTGCTACTTTATGGTTGGCTGGCGGCTAAGGGAAAGAGAATTGGTTCTTTAATTTTGCCATTTTTTACAAAGTGTTTGGTATTTTTGCTTTTTTAATTATCGGACGAAACAAAAAAGAATATGAATTCAACCCATATAAATATGTATTTATCTTCAATCCACCCACTCTTTAACTGGAAGATGTCACTGCTGACAACAAGAAATAGGTTTTTTTTATTTTCACCACTCGGTATTTAATACAACACTTATTCAGGGGTTTGATTAATCCAGTTTGCACAGTAAAATTTTATAACCAAAGGCGATTCCATTACTTATATCAAGACATTAGTAGAAAATTAAGTAACTATCTAAAACTGCGTGTCTAATATTTTATTACGTTAAGAATATTGTCTAGGTTTTTCTAACTTAGGAGGAATAATTCTTAATCTTGTAGATATACTTTACTTGTGATGTATATCATGGCGAATATGTATGTTCAAGACAAACCAAAATTGTTACGGTAACTGGAATTGAGGTCCCCTTTTGTTGGAAGATGATAGCAAGTTCAACATTTGACTATGTCTTTGGTATGAAAGGAAATACTACTGTATGATAACCACTTTATGGCATTTAGTTATTAGAAAATGTTTTCAGAGGAGTATCATTCTTAGCTTTTTTAGTTAGCTTTAATTTTTGATGTTATTGCTTTTCTTTGCTTTAGTATTTTTATTTTTACATTTTATTTTTGTAACTTTTTTATTTCCTTTCCCAAACCCGTTTTGAAAAATATTTTTCTTGAGCCAAGGGTATTTAGGAAACGGTCGGTCTATTTCTCTCTCGAGTTAGGAGTAAAGTCTACATACACCTCACCGTATATCATATAAATTAAGAAATAGGATCTTACTAAGTATGTTGATGTTATTGTTGGAAACATTTACCACCAAAAGGTGGGAATGGAACAGGTACACTGACAAGTAATCTAATAAAGTTTTTCCATGATGATATATTTTTGTAGAAAACATCTCTCACACTACAAAATACTAGTACATCGTAATAGAATTTCGAAAACTTCAAGTTCATGATCTTCAATCTAAGTTGAGCATCTAGAAGAGGTAATTTTGTGCTAAAGTGATCCTAATACGAATGAAAGATTTTAAACACAAGCTAATTGAAATTTATATGATATATGGTGAAACAAATTTATCTTGAATATAATTTCGTGTACAGTGTACATGAAGGAGTTTGAATCAATCTACATAATTGTGGCATTGATGATACTATCCCTACTACAGAGGTCCTCTATCAGAGATCTTTAGAGACTAAGCCATCTTCCCATGAAACAATCGGAATTGACTCTTCTATCATTTAGTTTTTTCTTCTAGAAAACAAAAAACTACTAATACTTTAACTTTACTAATAAGTGAACTTGTTTCATAGCCCCAACACAATCTGCATCATTAACAAGGGCAATGGTTCTACTAGAGGAATGCATTGTAAATTTACTCATTTTTTGTTCACCTATGAATCTGCTAATTCTCATCCCATTTTTCATTTACACTCGAGCCCACCTTAAGAATTGATTTCAATGGCTTTGGTTCTTCTTTTTCTTGTTCTTTGATGGAAGGCACTTTCTCTGTTGATTTCCTTTTCTTTTTCTTCTTATTCTTATTGAAATAAATCTCCTCCACATTATCATTTATGCTAACCATCTTCTTTGGAGCTTTGTTTGGAGTTTCCATCGATGGTCTAGGGGCTTCTTCCTCAACAATCTTATCATCATTCTCATCATTACTCGGCTGAGAAAGATCATTTTCTCCATTTGAATTATCTTCAACTACAGCTTCTTCCAACTTGGGAACCATAAGAGAATTTGAATATTCAGAATGCAAAATCTTTTCATTGCTTGAGAGTTTCCCTATATCTGGATTTGATCGGGACTGGCTCGTATCGCCCAATGTCACAGGCTTGATAGCTTCAGCAGCAAGGCTCTGCACAACACACTCGTAAAGCATATTGACAATATGAAAGCCATTGCGCCAAGAGACATCCAAACTTGTGATCATGTATATTTGACCTGCTATTTCAGCAGCAGTCTCTTTGAACAAGTTAAATAGCCATCTACAGATGGATAGGCTGCAGCACAAAGGGCATCTAAAAGACATGATATTATTTAAGAATTCATTGCAAATGCCAAAGAGCTGGATCTTTTTTTCTACTTGATCCATCTTTTTGCCCTGTTTTAAGAAAGGAAATTGGAAAAATAATGCAGGCTTATAGAATGCTGCAGCATTAGATTCTTTCTGCCAAAGACAGCAACAGTTGCAGACTTGCTCTACTATTTTCCTTTTCTTGAGAGCAAACCAAAGCCAAAGCCAGGTAGGCATCTTTTTTGTCCCCTCCATAAAGCTATTCTCCAAATCCAGGTAGCATCTTATATTTCCCCTCCATAAAGCTAATTCTGCATCAAGGTTTATTCCTAGCCTCTTTTTCACTTTGAGTTTCAAGAACAAATAATTACACCATGAAAAGGGGCTCTGATAGCCAATTTCAGCTCGAGAACATGAATACAACTTAACACTGAAAAACTAATAAAGACGATTGAAAAAGTTTATTCAGCTTTAAATTAAGACCAGTTCTTTTTGAAATGGAACTTAAGTAGAATTCATAGAAACTGTGAAATACTTGTTGATACATGAAGAAAGAGAACGAAACCATACAATATGGGTTACCATTTCCCATGGGATGAAGCAAGCAAATGTGCTTCATTGCACACGAATATCACCAAGTCAAAGGAGCGACATTCCCTTAAATCACAGGAGAACTCCTTAAAACAATTCCAGAAAACTAAAAATTGATCTTTACAGGTATTCTATAAATGATTATTCAAGACTTACACCTGCTTATTGAGTCAATGAAATGGCAGCTACAAAAGTCAAAAGGAAATTTCCCGGATGGACTACAGAATAGGCACTCGAAAGTACTCTTCCACCCCAAGAGGAAGCTCCATATAATTAGCTAAAGAGAACCAAAGACATGGAGTGTCTAAGGGTTGGATAATGTACAAGTTCTAGCATATTACAAAATTGAAGAATAACATTCCCTCTTCAAAACAGTGCGGCTAAAGTTTGATTCGTCCACATAGACGCCAGTATGCTCCAGGGTGGAATAGAGACTTCTCAAAAACCCATATATCACGTACCAAGACCTGAATTAAAAAAAAATGAGAGTAGGTTTTCCGGTATTACAATCGAATTCAGTAGCTGTACTCGCTTGCAAAATGCTTTCACCAACATAACTAAGATGATGTTGCAGATATGGTTTCCAGTACTCCCTTTGTGCTGTTTTTATTAGTATACTGTTAGCATTCTCCCAAAAAAAAAAAAAAAAAAAAAAAAAAAAAAAGAGGATGCTGGTGCAAAATTATAAATGTTCAGCTGGAAAGCACTATAAATGTAGACCCTCTAGGGTCTTATTGTGACATTGTGGTAACTTAGCAGTGCTTCACTAGATGCAGTCCAGAAGGTCTGTTTTCTTATATATAAAGTTTTAAGAGGCTTGAAAGGTAACATTTCTGGCTTCCCAAACCCATATGCAAATAACCCAGATAGATATTTGTAAGATATGGAGCAATTAGCTAGAGTTAATAACAACTTCTAATTCAGCATGGTCGGAGTGTAGAAGTAGAAGAGCAACTTTCTTCATATGATGCTGAATTGCTAATTCAGTCAATAACAGTGGAATTTATAAGAATGCACTACACAGAATCTCTATCACATACCTCCTTATTTCTATCTCCAGAGACAACAGCTCCTTTCGCATCATATGCCTCAAACTTCTGCAAATAATAACTAAAATCAAAACAGGGCAGTAAAAAATAACCACACAGGACAATCACTAGCAATACCCAAGTCTGCAGAAAGGGATTGGTCCTTTAGATTTTCAATTGTAAAAGCAAAACCTGATGCACACTATTGGAAACTAGATGGAATTCCTTTGGCCAGCTAAAACATGAGAATGGTTGATCTCCAAGTATCGATTTTCCTGAAGTGATATGATTTTTAAAGATCAAGGAGATAAGCTCTTAGCCAGATTTCTCCAAAAACAGTATGAGATATACTGATTACTTGATTCAGACACACACCAATATCACTCTTTAGAAAGTTAATGCCATAATTTTGAGAAAGGGTCCTTAAAATGTATTTACTTGATTCAGACAGCACCATTATCATACTCTTTAAAAAGTTAATACCAAAACTTTGAGGAAAGGTCAATAAAATGCATTCCATAAGGACAACAAAAGCTCCTTTTCAGACCCTCAAAGTTTCTGTTTCTTATCCATAGGTAGGATCTCTTCGTTTTGAGGTAGCAAAATCAGGGTTTATCCCTTCTTATCCATAAGCTCCAGCACGATGTCTTTTAGCTTCAAAGTAGCAAAATAAGGCTGATATAGCCAACTAGAACTCTTTTTTTCTGAGGCTTATTTAACAACCAGAAAGATTAGTTTTTCCAAAAGTTCTTTTATTATGTAACCAAAGCACAAATATAATTTTCAAAACTCTGCTGATTTTATCTGCAGAAATCAATTAGCTAAAGTCCACAGACAAACAAAGAGCAAGTTTTCCATCAACTAACATCATTGTCATCTGCAAGCAGCTTGGTTATTGCAGCTGTTTTGGGTATAGAGGGCCATGTGTTCATGAATAAGCAGATAAAGTGATCTTTCAACGGTCCTCCTTTCCTTGCAAGCAGCAAATTTTAATGAGCTAAAAGGTCTTTCAAACGAGGGAAGCAACTAGGCCAGCTTATTGTCTATTGCCATGCCATAGTTCAATTTCTAGGCTCTGTACACTGAACCCTGTTTAGGTATTAGGGATAGGAGAACACCAGTCAGCCCCCCTTCTCTTCATTCTTCTCTCAAATTATGATAAGAATTGTGACAATATCTTTTTCCTGTCTATTTTTCCCGAGCCTAATTCTTCATAAAATGGACATTTTTTTCACAATGGTGGTGTCCGGGCCAGCTTACGTGCACCTTGATTAATTCCACCAGATACTTCTCCCACCAGCAACAGGTACCGAGTAACTCTAGGCTTGGATAGATGGAAAGAAAGACCTAGTATTTTTTGTCTCCACTGGGATTTGAACCTGAGACCTCATGGTTCTTGGACACTAGGCCACACCTTTGGGTGCAAATGGACATTAATAAGCAATAAAATACATTAGTTGCCAGGTTTACCCAAAAAGGTGACAAATTACCCAGATATCTAGTTGTATCAATAGGTTTGGCTGCCGGGTGTTACCAGGAATCAAGCATTACAATCATGAGATGCAGAAAATTTAAACCAGCTACAACACCAGTGACGGGGGCATCAGCAATAAAATGAGCTCAAAAACAGTTAACAGAAAAAATCAACGTACTGGCCGGTTACCTGCTTAGACAGAAACTCAAGTGTAAGCTGTATGAACACCTTACTCAGATCATTTCGATCAACACCAATCTGAAAAAGAAGCGGCTACAGAGTTCAATCATTGCAAGACTAAGACATGGTGAAAGTTCAAGGGCTAAAACTTTCACATGGATAATCACCTAATGGAGAAAACCTAAAGAGCAATGAAGTTCTTTTTTTTCCCTTTTTACATGATAAAGGTGCCAATTGATGTTATATTTCTCAATTTTGGGGTAAAAAATTCAACAGCAGAAAGCAAAGAGCTCTCTAACATTTGCCTTTGTCCAAAAAGGGGAAAAAGAAATCAAAGAGATTTGCTATGGAAAACTGAGTAGAAAAGCAACTCAAAAACTTCCAATATCCAAATACTCTCTAAGGCTTTATCGCCCAGCTAAACTAGCACTCTCTCCCCAATCAATTGCATGGCAACCTCCTCTTAAGATAAGATATAGGAAGTAAGACGGGGCCAAGAACAAAAACTAGAAGCTCAAGCAGACTACTTTAAATTCCTGATGTGTTTCATAGTCGTCCCCTTTGCATAAGGTTTCTCTTAGAAAGAAGATTACCAAAACCAACCAATTCCTCGCCGGGGCCATCAGAACCCGAAGAAGGGAATTTACAAAGAGAAAAATGAAGAACAAACGTCACCAAAATAGGCTTTGCTCCTAAACCAAAGAGAGACCATAATTCTGGTTCACATTCATCACCTAAGAAAGGTTATCATGTCCAGCTCCATTTGGTAGTTATATAACGTTTCCAACACATGCAAATCAAAGCAGTTACAAATAAAAAAGGTTTGGTACTTGCCATTCGAGCCCGTAGAGTTCGCATTTTAACAATTGGTTCAATTAGTTCCCAGTGGACAGTAGGCCACACTGATTCTCGTTGCTTGATCTCATTCTTGAGAGCCTGTCTTATAAGACCAAAGGAAGAAATATGTCAAACAAATTAGTCTTGACTTTGAAGTCAAAAAGTGTGAATCAGATAAACAGCCTGTGCTAGAGATAGATAGCAGGTGGCCTAACTCGACCGCTAACTATGTATAAGAACTGAAGTGGCCCAGGACCCACCAACTAAAAACAGGGAGACCCGATGAACAGGTTAAGCAGCAAAATAGAAGGCTCGGTAAGAATTCAATATCACAATTTACAGTACCAGGTAAAAGAACCTACAGAGTACATATGCTCCGTAACTAATTTCCTCAAAGTTCCCTTTCCTCCGTTCGCAATTTGGGTATTTATCTGAAGAAAACAAATGCAGAAATATACACAAGTCAAATGCTGAACGTGGAATACGTAACAAATACACAGAGACCACATACTGATAATCACCCAAAGGCCTAAAATTATGATTAAGAACTTTTATGATAGATACAGCTCACCTCTTTGTATATGCCAACAGCTTCAGCATAGAACTTTTGTTTCGAATATCCAGCTTTTCGTAATTTAGCAATGGCATATGCACTTTTAAGCTGCAAAAACAAATTTGATGCATAAAAACTCGTCTGTGGTAAGGATAAAGGACAGAGAATCAGACTTGGTGCATGCTCACCTTTATATAATGTCAAAAAATGTTTTTACCTCTCAGAGAACATGCTAAAAGCGAAACACTATTAAGAATAGCAGATCTCAACATAATCTTTTTATGAAGTAGCAGGTATACAAAAGGGTGTCTGCAGATAATGGTCAAGTGCACAAGTAATTACCTCTGAAATAAGTTCCTCTTTTGTCCTTTTCCAACCACTTCTAGTGAACCACCTGATATCCAACATTTGACAGAGATTGAGCACAAATTGTTTTGCATGATTGCACTAAGTGATAATTGATGTTACAATTTCGTCCACATAGAGCGAAATGGATACAGAGTAATCATGCAGCCGACCCCATTCAGGATTGAGGCATAATTGGTTGATTGATTGATAGAATGCAAGAATTTTATGAAAATCAGCTAAGTTAGTGTTGGGAGTATATAAGTTGGTTTACACATCTGGATAGATGCCTGCAAGGTACTGATGAAGCCAGCACTCTATCTTATTCATAAGTATTTTTTTGGTCTATGCCACAAGGCTAGCAAATATCAATTCTGTTTCAAAGTGTAAATAGCTTCAGCTTTGTCCACTCTCCTTCAACACCAGTAACACCTACTACAGACATTAAGCCCTCTTTTACAATTACATTTATGTCAAGAGCACTTCTGGTCTGCCACACAATAGCAACATGCTACTTTGCATGGGCCATATATTATGCTACTCTGTATGCAGCCTTGATTCACCAAATTTATTCCCAAAGGCCATTTAGTGGCCTACCATGTTATTGAGTTTCTCATTTTTCTGCATGGACCAGACGAATGAGTCCAATTCCAGAGTAGTGGTACTCGAGTTTCCATAGTCTTTGGTGATTGATCCACTGTTTCCTACAATCATTATTCATTACAAGTGTCCGCTAAAGGAAATATCCCGGCCATGTTCGGATCTGCAGTGAGCTATTGTGAGCTTGTGCTTCTTTATTAGTAACACTATAAAAAAGATCTGGAAACTTTTCATTAAGAAGTGTATGACCCAACCATGTATTATTCCAAAAGCGAAAGAAAAGGGTCCATCGGTTTCTTTACGTGTCCGTACATCAACCCATAAGAACTTACTGCCTCTCTTGTGCAATATGGAACTTGTTGTCCATTTTTGCTTGACCTTTTCTCCACATTACATTTTTCTCCTTAGTATGCCATCTTTTGTGAGAATATACAATACATCCTGTCCTAATCAACGCCAATTTAGACATTATAACAATAAATAAAGAATTTGATGGTCCCAGATTGCCGCACTAAAATTACATGTGTAACACTTACCAAAAGGAGTTACTTGCGTAACATAATCATTTTTTTCTGTTATATATAGATTACAACTGCTTCCAGAAAAGCATTCTCTCATAAATAGATGTTAATCAGAAGAGCGAGCATTGAGAGACAATTGCATGGGAAGTCTTACTAACCGCTTCCAGAATGGGAATTTTGCACGAGGGGCATAAGGCTCATATATGATTCCAGGACTCAGCATAGACACTTTCACTGCCCCCTACAGATAAACAAATTGAAAAGAAAAATATGACGAAACTCTCTTAAACCAGAGAGGTTTGAAGCTAAAGAAATTCTCTAACACAATAATGGGGCCATTGTTGTCCTCGACAGGATACTTAAAAGATTTACTAATATAGATGACTGATTGTTATTTGTAAAGAATCATAAATTTTGTTTAAAACTCTCCATGATTGAATACAACTTGCGTACAGGTTCTACCCTTTACGTTGTCAATAAATTCTTAACTTAAGAAGCTGAATAATAAGATCCATCAAAAAGAAAATAATGCAAAACAATTTTAGTGCATTCAAACATTTACTGTATTTCATTGTGCATATGAAACTTCGAGCAATCATCACAGACAAGACATATCTAAAAGCTTAGCAGATTAGTGTGCTAAGTGCTAACAAGTAACAACCAGTATGAAACCATGCATATTATGCGTCACTAGTTGTGCTTAAGGTCAAAACTTCCTTACCATTTTTCGCGCTTGGGCTGGAGCTTTCGTTGTAACTGATCGCACGTAACCATAGCCTATTGGCTCCTGCATTTACATGGAAAGAAAAAGTGATGGGAGATTAAAAGCTAACAGCAAAATAAAGATAAAAAAATTCTACAAGGAAAAATACGTCCCCTCAAAAATGAGGTGGTGAATCCATTGACAGTAGCTCAGGCAAGTTAAAACTTAAGATTAAATACTGAAAACAGTAAAATTATATAAAGAAATGAAGAAGCTAACACCTGATACAATTTAGATATTTTCTCAAACCTAACTCACCATAGTTGAGCATATAATTGTTTTATCTCCAGGGATACCTCCATGGTCCTTACGTGTGCAGGATGATATGCTCCTCAACGAGATGTGTGAAACTGACCACATGAGCAGATAGTTTAACTAAGAAAGATCTTCATTCTATGAATAGCTCAGGATTCAAATTATAAAAGCCAGAACAAAGGTAATTGATTTAGAGTGGGTGGTCTTTCACCAAGTGGACAGGTCTTTTGTGTACATCTACTATTCGAGGGACGAAAATCTGCCCATTTATATAAGCAAGAGTAATTGCTCCAGCACTTGGTATCTGGTCACAGGGAAAGACATTTTTTGATAAGTACAAAGAAAGACATTTCTTCATTTCGTTACAGATAGAGTTATCCCACATAAGCACTAGTAAATGATTAAAATGAGTAAGGACGTCATCACAAATAGAACAACCAGAAAGCAAATTTATTCCAACATGATGCAACTCAGCTACAAGTACACCATCTTAATATACCAAATCATAGCATCCAATGGAGTGGCCTAGTAGTCAATCCATCAACGAAGTGGGTTGAGAACCATGAAGTCTCAGCGGAGGCAAAAACGCTAGGTGATTTCTTCCCATTTGCCCAAGTCTTGGTTGATAGAGTTACCCCATATCTATTCTGGTGGGAGGTAACGGTACCCCGTGGAGTAAGTCGAGGTGCGCATAAGCTGGCCTAGACACCACGGTTATCAAGGCGAGCACCATACGCATAAAATAATTGGTGCAATTACTAAGTAGTACTCAGTCCATTTGCCTATTCCAGTAATATATGTCAATCAACTTAAAAACACATCAGAAAGTAAGTAAATTTCAACAAATATGCATTCCAGAAATAGAATACCAATGCGCATTAGGGTATGCGTACCATTTGCAATAGCTTTAGAATAAATTCTTGAGTTGCTTAACCTGCAAAATAATCAGAAAAAAAAGAGGTCAGATTTGAAACGTTATACGAAATTTGAGTATACAAGTTGTAAATAAATATGTAGCTTACAAGGTAGAAAACTCTCTAATTTCAACAGTTTGATAAATGGTTCGAAGGTTTCGAAATTTTGCTAAAGCCATTTGCGATCGAAGCGAGTGAGTGAAGACGGAAACGGAGGTTTTGGAATTTGACAAAAGAGGGTTTAAGGAGCAATTTTTAGCTACTTCGCACCATAGTTTAGCTGGTTGTTGTTACCACTTAATGACCGCCACCTGTCACAAGCTTTTTAATCCTAATGATCATCTAATATATGTGTTTTTTAAAAAAAAAAAAAAAGTTTACAAGCTTTAATCGGATTTATTTTGTCAATAATCAATTAAAATTTCAGTAATTTTAAAAATATTAAATTTAGTTTAGTCACTTTCAGTAAATTAGAGGATGTTAAGGTGACGAAATAGTTGATTTTATATTAAGAAAAATCTTATAATTTACCATATCTTAGACAACAAGATATAAATTAGGATTATAAAGGAGAAAGATGTTAGGACTAAGTTATATAAGAATTCTAAAATGGTCATTTAAGCAATGAATAAAAATAAAGTGATTGTTATGCACGTATTTATTACTTTAAAGGTTGTCATTTGATTACTTATTTGCTCATATATTCTTGTCATTGGAAAAGAAGTACATATGCTCTATTGAGAAGGTGTGGGAGGATAGTTGTGCTGAGTCTATGGAGATGTAGAGGTAGACCAAAGAAGAATTAGGGCAAGGCGATTCGATAGGACATGGCTCATCTCCAAATCACCAAAAACATGACCCTTGACATAATAGTGTGGAGGTCGAGGATTAGGGTAGAACGTTAGATGGAAGGCGATTGATTGTTGACTTTTTAGCTCATTTATTCTTGTACTTAGTAGTTTTATCTTGTTCTACGTCCTTTCCGCTATTGGTGTCTCATGTTCGCTCGGGTTGCCGTAGTTTTTTTGGCAAGTAATAGTATGCAACTAACTAACACAATAACTTATCCATAATTTTATGACAAATTGTTCTGTTACTGTGATAAACCGGATAAGTGACCAAAAGATAACTTAATTTTTGAAAAATAGTATGAGAAAGGCAAAAAAATCTCTAAATAAACACCCGATCACATCTCTCAACTTTTTGTAGTCGTGTTTAATCTTTTCCTCCTTATTCTTATTCTCTTTCTTACCGACGCCCATCACCCATCCACCCACAATCCTTCTTATTCTCTTTATCATCCGGCCACTCTTTCCTTCGTAGTCGCCGGGATGCCGATCCCGCCACTCCGCTTCTCCTCCTGCAGCAGATTTGCTATGCCACCACTAGTAGCTCTGGTCTTCATCTCGATTTGTAGTCCTTGAAATCACCAGCGGCGAAGGTGGATCTCTTGTCCTGTTTCGTCGTTGACACTGCCGACAAAACAGCTATATTTTGTAGATCTATGGCCGCGTTATGCTGTCTATTTCTCCTCCGGCCATCAACGACAACAACCACTACTTCTCCTTATTCTTCATTTTTTTTTTGGATAATGGTGTTGTATATACACAATCCATTATAGTAAAATGTGCCTACACTAAAAGTGTGTATCCACTGAATATAACTGGAAAAATTGACTATATACATTGTGTATAACTGAGACAAATGACTATATAGGGAAATTTTGATCACTAGCCATTTTTGGACGCGCTCATTGGGGACTATCCACCGTTTCAAAATTCATTGAAGAATAGCCAAAAATTCGCGCGCATACTTAAGCTCCATTAGCGTTGGAAAAACACCCCAGACTAGTCCCATTACAAAATACTGGGGCTTCGAACAAAACTTGTTCAAAGTCTAAGTATTTTGTTATGGGACTTTATATATAAAGCTTCAGTCCCATAACAAAATGCTGGGGCTTTGAACAAGTTTTGTTCACAGCCCCAACATTTTGTTATGGGACTGAAACTTTATACAAAGTCCCATAACAAAATGCTGGGGTCTTGAACAAAACTTGTTCAAAGCCCCAGTATTTATACTGGGATTTGTCCGGAGGTGGCTATTTCTCAGCGAATTTGTTTTTGACGGCTACAAATCAATTAACGCGCGCCAAATAGGCCCTGCACAAAATTTTTACGACTATATACACAGTAAAATTAAATATAAACACTATGTATATTTGAAGAGACCGTTTGTATACACTATTATATTTTTGTATATATTGTGTATTAATTTTCTATATACCGGTTACAAAAAATAAGGGCTGTTGAAAAGGAATTGACGGTTAATTAAGTAATTATCACACTCCTCCCGCTAAAAATTGAGGAAAAGATGAGAATGCCCTTTTGTTGTCTCCATGGTTGAGAAAAAACGTTATCCATACAGATTAATATCCAGCCACAACCAATGAAGGTGACAAACACAAACCACCCCATATCCTAAACACAAAAGAACCAGACAACACACAACCATAGTACTGTCACTCTGAACATAACAACAGTATCAAGAACTCCCTCATGTTCAACATCTTTTCTTTCTTATCTCACCATTTCTGATCTGTTGTTACTCTTCTCTTTAAACCATGAAAACCATTCTCTCCCCTCCTTCTTTTTGTCCTCTCTTCAACTCCAAAACTTCACTTTCTCACTTACCAAGATCAACTTCACTATACAATTCAGCTAAGCCAATATGTTGCAGCCTCAAGAAACAACATTCCCACATTGAAAAAGATTCTTTTTCAATGCCCAAAAGTTGGATTTCTCATGCACAGCAAGGATTAGCTGCTTTAGCTATTTCATTGGCACTCAACTTTTGTCCAGTTGTGTCCACTGGTTCTGCATTTGCATCTGAATTTGATGTGTTAAATGAAGGTCCTCCAAAAGACTCTTACGTAGTTGATGATGCTGGTGTACTTAGCAGGGTCACAAAGTCTGATTTGAAGGCATTGTTGACTGACTTGGAGCAAAGAAAAGGATACCACATTAATCTCATCACTGTCCGCAAGCTCACTGTAATGTTTCTTGTCTTCTTTCATCTTGTCAATAGAAGCCATAAAGTCAATGATCAACTGTAATTTACTATGATTTCTGTTATGCACTTATGCTTTTTCTTGTTAAGTCCTTAGCGCTTTGGTCTAGTAGTAACAGGGCAGCTAGTGATGTGTAGGTTAGGTGCACGTCACAAGTTTTGAATATTAGTGTAGACAAAAGTATGGTATTTAAGTGGAGAAGAGTAGAGGGGTGGGCTCGTTATCCACCATGTTTTAAACCGTGTGCTACTACCCCTCTGTGATTTCTTGGTTAGGTTGTTGAGAAGAAAAAGTTCCAATCTTTGTGGTGCTTTTCTACTAGATTTGCTCTTAAACTTAAGGTTTTTGGTATATTCTTGTTTTTTGTGAAACATAAGTGCTGGCAGGCCTCAACCCGTAGACTACAATTCCCCCTCCCCCCACCTCCACAAACTTTCATTTTTTACAATTGCAATAGTAGGAAAAGAAGATAATTGAACCTGTTAAATACCTAGGAAGGAAAATAATCAAATGGTAACTTTTTGGTTTGTAGAGCAAAGCTGATGCTTTTGAGTATGCTGACCAAATTTTAGAGAAGTGGTACCCAAGTGTTGAACAAGGAAATGACAAGGGTATAGTTGTGCTCGTTACCAGTCAAAAGGAAGGCGCGATAACTGGTGGTCCTGACTTTGTAAAGGCTGTTGGTGACACTGTTCTTGATGCTGCCGTTTCAGAGAACTTACCAGGTAGACAACACTTTCTTTTAGTTCCTTGTTGTTTGTTCGCATAAATGAATTCGTCATGGAAGTCGATTTACAACTGCACGTGCTATTGAGAACATTGGCAAGAAGAAAGAATAACAATGTGTGTAAGCAATTGAAGTACAGTACCAAGAATTAGAATATGGGAGAATATTACTTTTAAGAGATGGTACTAGGTTAGAGAGTCTAATGCTCTTAATTGTTCAGTTAATGCAATGAGAAGTGATTAACTAGCTTATCCACAGTTCCATGAGTAGATCAGATGTAGCAACTCTCGAGCATAAACTAGTATCATTTGAATGATGACATGTAAACATGCAGGAATGAAAACAGATCCATTTTTCTCCTTGCTCTTTCTTTCTCAATCTTCTACTGCAGATCATAGTCCGTTAGAGCAGGTTATTCTTCTAGGTTGATTTATCATGACATCTTGTCATTGCTGCAAAATGTCCTTCATACAAGAAATCTTTCTATAGCATGAACATACTAGGTATCTGTTCATTAAAATTGTTTTGCAGCCCAATTCAAGCACCAAGGAGGGAGAAAGCGTTTGACTTGAATTTTTGCTTGAAAATTCCCCTCCACAATGTTGAATATCATGACCAAATAAAACATAGAGTACAAACATCTGGGTATCAAGTTTGTTGTTAACTTTGACATCAACAATAACTTAACACTTGCTTTAGCAGCCCATAAGGAAAAAAAGCCTAACTAGCGGCTTGAAATCAAGTCTGAGTAGCTAGATTCCCCACGCATATGAGACAAGTAGAAGGTATGGGGCACGTCACTTTTTGAAGATTGAATCCAACTCTGAAGTCATCATTTTTGTTTAAAAAATGCACAATGGAGTGGGATGCTAGTAGCTTCGCGAACAACGGATCATGATTATTGCCGTTTCACCTAGTCATTAATGGTAGGGCTAATAAGCAGTTAGCACAATACGGGTATGTCAATATGTTGATAAATATTTGGGAGCTAAGAAGGTATTGCTTGCTACTGCTGTCTACTTCCCGAGCTTGCCCCATCTGTAACCTTCTCCACTTTCGTCGGTCAAGGGGGATTATGAGTATTCATTAACTCATCCTAAGAGGCAAATTTGTTAGAGGTTAAAAGAAGAAAGCGAAATATCTGTATTTCAGTTGTTATTATTTTTTTTAGTGCAGACGCCTTTTTGATAAACTATTCTCTTGTAGGCAACTCATTCTGTAGATATAGAAGAATTAGTGACTCCAGAATAATTTTCTTACTTTTCACTGTGAAATTTGTAAAAGAAGCTCTTGTTCCTGATGATGGGCCTATTGGTTTCAATATTTGTAGTCTTGGCTACTGAAGAGAGGTACAATGAAGCACTTTACAGCACTGCCAAGCGTCTCGTTGCCGCCATTGATGGCCTTCCTGATCCTGGTGGCCCGCAGGTCAAGGATAACAAAAGAGAGTCCAACTTCAGATCCAGAGAGGAAACTGACGAGAAACGAGGACAATTCACACTTGTGGTTGGTGGCTTGTTAGTGATTGCTTTCGTTGTTCCTATGGCTCAATACTATGCATATATTTCAAAGAAGTAAACTATGCTACTATCTGATTCTGGAAGGTTTCATTTTTCTGAGACTTGAGTAAGCATGTATATTATCTTGTACAAATGGTCAAAACCGGAAATGACCGATTCATGAGAAATTTGAAAAGGATAAAAATGAAAATTTTGGGCCTCCCATAAGGTAAGAGATACTTTCTTTTTATCAGAAGTAGAGAATATTCCCTGTTGCAGTGCTGTTAATGCAAAGGGGGATTTAGTGGTATTTCTCATCACATGATCAATAAGTTGTTCTAAATTTTCAGGCATTCATGAAAGTGACGAATTTCATTACTAAATTAGAAAGTATATTTGTATATATAACCTATACAGAGAATAAAACATGTCAAGCGTGTTAGTCCCTCAGAACTTTAGTTTAAGAAGGAAAGGCATCTTGTCTGCAAAGGGTGGATCTGAGTATTTTCCGGTGAGAATTTGTGAGCTGACAAACTGATTTGCAGTTTCTGTGTAGTGAATTCCATCCCAATTGATATATTCACTGCTGTCATTGCACGCTTTGGCCGTGACATTGTTTCCATCCAACACCTTAGTCTGACCACAGGCAACCCTACTGTCATAGTTGAGTGGAGGTCCTCCATATCCACAGCAAGCCATTAAGGGCTGCTCAAATCCTGCAGGATGTAAAACAAAATATATTTACAATTTAACTAGAGTGCACTTTGTGGAAATCTTGTCCTGCTTTATTTTCCCTAATGTTGAAATACAATCAAGTTATGATGATGGCATATTGCATAAGTATGATATGAAGCTGAGTTTAACAGGAATTCTAAGTTTGTTCAGCCAAATTGGAAAAAAAGGCACCATCTCTCCTCCACGGTCAACCCGTGGATGCTACCAATTTCATTTTATTTCTCATGAAAATCCCAAAACAAATTGCATAATATAATTGAACTTACCATATCGGGAATAATTAGCTATCAGATTAGACTTGATGGAGAAAATATCAACATGGGTGATATTTGCATCTTGATACTGGCCCTGCAGCTTCTTGCAAAGGGCATAAAGCTGCAGGTTCAAAAGTTTTGCAGCTTGATTATGTGAGCTGACACATCCTAGCTCATCCAACTTTGATGAATCAGTTCCAAATTTGGCTATATTCTGACCTAAGCACCCCAAAGGACCTGTGTTATGAACCCAAAAATTCCTGGCCCCTTGGTCATACAATCTCTGTCATGACAAAAGGAAGCAGAAATTAGTTTAGAACTTCATTTGATCATTACAACATGAATTCTGCTTATTTTTCTGTTATATAACTAACCTTGACACCTTCTTCAAATTCCAAAAGAATAGTTGGTATTGAAGCTAGAATTTGATCCAATGTCTTCGAGTAAAATCCACCAGCAAGATCATTCTGGCCAATATCGAACATGTAAAGACCTTTCTGGAAAAAATCTTGAGCTGGAAGATACTTATCATATTTCCTGGCTGCAATTGAAAACAATAAAATGTCACCAAATATAGGATTTTTGATGTCATGTAAAAGGAGTCCTGATAATCAGAAACATGATCAAACTTACTCTTAGCTTGAATTTCCAGAACCCGATTCTTGAACCTGAAAAACTGAGCAACTTGAATCCCAAATGAAAAAGGACTAACAGATGATGCAGTGGCTGGAAGAATAGTGGAACCAGCAGCTGCAAAGTTGGCTCCTTTTCTGAAAGTTGGTGCACCAATTGAGTCCAAATAGGAGTTCAAGAATGGCAGGTCCATGGCATCCACTGCAACAAGATTGCATAACAAGAAAGAGTCATTATAAACTCAAAATGATTCAATGAAGACCATTACCCCCCATAAGAAAAAATGACACATTGAAGTGGGAAGTTTTACTCAAGAAATCGAGAACTAGCCGTCCATCACAGAATCTTCCAGATGGTTTCTGGAAATAAGTTTGCCCATTTGGGGGTTCAAGGCGATCGCCAACGCCTGCAATAAGGCCTCCTGTATCAGAATTTGAATCACCAAAGTTGAAGACAGCAGGGTAATTGAAATCTATGGTATTGGCAAGGGGAAAACAAATGAAGAAAAAGGCAAGAATGTGGAGGAAACAAGTGGTTAAAGAAGCCATGCTTTTTGCCCCTTTGACAGAAAAGTTGCCTTATTATCCTCTTAAATAAGAGCTGGTGAGCTTTTGTTTCAATTTCAAGCTATCTTTGAGTTAGGAAAAGCTAAAAGATTGTGATGGTTGTTCAATTACCTACATATCCTTCAGAGATAATGGATGCTATGATTAGAGAAGTTTCCATTAAGGAGAAAACAGATTGATTAGGACAGTTTCCCTGTTATCAGTCAGGTAAAAGCTGTCATTTTCTATGTTATTTTCTCTAACCACTGATAAAACACTCAGCTGAGAAAATTTATGCAACATTTAGTTCTGTGACAAAGACATCATAAAAATGTCAGTGCATTCATTTCAGATATCATGTTTAACTCAATCTTGGTCAGACATGTACATTTCGAAGTTGCTTGTCTTCTAAGTGTCTATATGAATAGAATTGTCGTTTCCTTTTTCTGGGCTTCGGGAGTTTAATATATCAACTTTTATACCTTAGGGGTCGTTCGGTTTGGGGTTTCTTTTACGCGGGTATTAACTATTAATGCGGGTATTAATAATGTAGGTATTAATAATGTGTGTATTAATAATGTAGGTATTGATAATGCGGGTATTAGTTATGTTGGGTTTAATAATGTGGGTATTATATTATAACGTAGGGATTATTTGTTGAATCAATGATATATTACAAATTAACAAAAAATATTATTATTTAAAATATTTATTTACTCCTTAAATAAAATTTAGAAATATCCTTATTATTATGAGGGTTAATTTTGTCATTTTAAATTTTAATACCTGCATTATTAATACCCACATTATTAATACCACCTTCTATCCCGCATAAAATAATACATAGATTCCCGCATTAATAATGCGGGTATTAATAGTGCGGAATATACGAAAATGCAACCAAACGTTGCACTAATTTTATGCGGGTATTAAAATTCCACAAAAACCAACCGAACGCTGCGCTAAATTAACGCTGAGTTTTGTGCGGGTATTAATCTTTAATGCGCCAAACCGAACGACCCCTTAGTAGTTGGATTTAAATTGAGAAAATAATGAACAATAAAAAGATTAGGTAGAGGGTCAAACATGTTTTAGTAAACTATTAAAATAAGTCTACGCATGTAATATGCTTAATTAATTAAAGATCTCTAACGTCCATGCATAGAGTATATTTGTTTGAGCATGAATGTTAGTCTACACTTCTTTATCAAGTTAGTTTACATTTATATATTACTGTACCTTTTTCACAATCAATGAAAGTACGTCTGTCTGTAAGAACCAAAAAAAAAAAAAAAAAAAACAAGGGTATTTCTGACTTAAATAATTGTTGCTTGAAAACAAATTCTGAGTACTGTGAAAATTAGAAAACGGCAAAGGCAGATTGGATCAAAAGGCTTCAATTCCTTTCTACAAGCAAAATTGCAACTTGCTTCAACGAAATGCAAACTTTTAAGGCTTCTTTTCATGTCAACCAAAAAAAAAAAAAAAAAAAAAAGGTGCATCAATCTGAGTCTGAGGTGGCGTTAGGTTCAAAAATATTGAAGAAGAATTTTCTCAAAAAAAAAAAAAAAAAAATAGTAACAGTTATTACTATTTTTAAGTAAAAGCCAAGTTCTAATGCCACCTTAATTCTGCAAAGTAGGATCAAAAGCTCGTCTTTCTTGGATGACGAAATCAGTCCAACTAAATCGAAGATAAAAAAGGTCTCAGTTTTCCGTCAAGTCAGTTAGCTCCCCTTGATTCATAATCTATTTTAAGACAAAAACTCGATATTTGGCTTCAGAAAGAAAATATCGGCGAGACTATTTTCACATGCATATGCTGTATTTTGACAAGTTCAACCGTATTCAATATTTACCATAAATCAGTTAATCTGATTGAAACAATATCCGCCTTATAACTGCTCATGAATTTTTTTTACAACTAACAAGATTTCATTATTTTGTTCCCACTTCCCATGCCAGTGGAAAGCTAATATGATTGATTAATGTAAGTCAACAAAGACAAACTACCTACTACCTTTTATGGTTGATTAACAAAAGTATCAGAGCAAACAACCTAATATCAAATTCAATACTCTAACCTTAAACAGTCTTTAAAAATGATGGTCCACTATTACAATCAGAGAATCGAGCAGGTTGGCCTTCTTTCGAGTTGATGCAGATATGACTCTTGAGAAGTTTTCAAGCTAGCTTTAAGAGCGGCATTCTCCCTCTTGAACTGCAAAATGATTCATATGGCACAATCAATATGCAGCTTTATAGTTCAGTAGGAAAACTCACCTTGTAAAGAAATTCTGCGATTGGAAGGGAAAAGCTTTTGGATGGTTTTTGACTGGTGTCCATGATCTAAGTAGAATTCTGATCACAAATTAGTAAGATACTTTCCCCTTCCATAATTTTTTTTCTTTTTTGTTAGGTCTACTGCACAATTGTTCCATCCAACTAATGACATGTTCTAAGACCGCATGTTGGAAAATAAGATAAGGTAAAATATGTAAAGGATATTGCTACATTTCAGAGCTAATCATGTATCTGTCCTCTAATTTTCTCAACTTTCAACTTTCTTCAAGTATAGTTGGAGAGCTTTTTATTCTTTTCAGAAATCCTGCTCAGGAATCCTCTATGCAGGACTCCTTAACCTACTCCATGAAGCTTCGCCGAGCAAGTAAGCTTTCTGGAGAAATCCTTCCTTGGTGCTCCAGCAAATACACTTAGTATTTATAACGAGTCGATTAGGGAGGCAGAAGTGCTTTTAATGACCAAAGAAGCTTATGGATAAGCTCCGCTAATCCTAATTCTTTCTTACAATTTTCTGATTTGTTGTATAGAAGAGCAAATGAAAGGGTAAATCATTGAAATAAAAGTTAACCTTAATTATGTCACAGTGAATTTCTGATGTATGTATCTCTTACCTTCTCAACAACTGTACTAAGCTCTTCCAATGCTTTATATAAAGATGAGAGTGTCCTTGACGTGACATCTTCATACGCGGCTTCTATTTCCTCAACTGAATTGGGATTAAAGAAAATTCCCTCCAGCTCAAACAATTCCTCCAGCAATTGAACATCTTCCGCAGTCATTCTCTCTCTCAGCTATGTAAATCAGATAATTAGCTTAAAGTAGAGGAACCAAGGATAGCTTAAATTACATGAATCAAGCAAATCAGACCTTGGCCAATATCCTCTCCCTGGACTCATCTACATTCGTAGAGATGGCTCCATCCTTATTATTGTCTTGATCTTCCTTGCAACTAACATGTACTGACGCCTTTATATGCTTTGCTCTGTTTGAAGGGAGAGAAATAGAACCTTTAATTTCCTTACTGGTATTTAACACATCAAAATGCTGGTACTTTACAGGAATCAGCCAGCACCAAAAAGCAATTGACATGGTAAGCTTTTCGAAAACAAAGCTATAACTTATTCAATAAATGAGATCATACCACTAATAAGATAGCGCAGAGAGAGAGAGAGAGAACAGATTTGGAGAAAGAAGATAAGGTAAAAATCACTTTGATTTGAATATCTCTAATTTATTGTAGCTTTCATGAAAGTACACCTTACACAAGTAAAGAAGTTCTGCATCCGACACAGAGTATCACTAGTAGAACTTGTGTGATAAATATTAACAGATTCATGCTTCACTGACTAGAATGATCGATTATTTATAGCATTCATATCCAGTCAATGTGAAGTGAAGTTTCCTAGCTGCAGAACTATTGCAAGCTAGATGTTTGATATAAAGTAAACCAAAATGAGTAGAAACTGGTGGAAGATAAATAAGAGGAAAAGCAAGATTTAATGGAATGTACCAAAGATCAAAGCAAGAGAAGAAAGTACAATGTCAGCTTACGAATCCCAACAAAGGAAAGAAAAGAAGTTCCCTAGTGACTCTATGAGAACTAGTTCAGATAATACTAATTTTGCACACCTAGCACCAAATCGCAGGGTGGAGAGGCTCTCTGAAGCATTGGAAGGGCTTGGAGAGCAACAGCAAAGTAATGCAGTCTGAGAGTATCCGCCCTACAAAACATAATGTAGATGGTCATTATGTAGGCTGGAAGTATGACAACGATGGAGCTTAAGAAGTGAAACTAACTAGAGCATCTTGAAGGATCCGAGTGAGCTTAGAATCTCGATAAGGAATATGAGTTGGTTTTCCTGGAGAGCTGCTAGTCATAGCATTTATCACTTTTCCAAGTGCTGTGAGGGACTGATTGATGGTCTTTGCTTCTTCAAGAATTTTACCTTCAGCTCCAGTCTTCTCAACTTTTTCAGATCCCGCCAAGTCTACGAGTATCAGCTTTCCAAATTTGGTCCTGCTTGGAAATTCAAACATTAAGATAGATCTTGCATTCAAACTTATTAAGCGATAATACCTTTTATCCTTTGTCAGCTCCTGGTGGACAGTGAATATGTAAATGCAATGGCTTCTGCTGCTCGACATATTCATTTCTGGACTAGTTAAAGTTTTTCAACAAAGAATAAACAGAATAGCATAAAACGAAGAAAGTGTTCTTAACAACAAGATGCACATAATTGCCTAAGGATACGTGTTTCTCCAACTGCTCTATTAGCTATCCCACTCTGCATCATGAACAGCCATATCAGAACAGAAGTATATAGAACACCTTGTATGGAAATTTCTTGTCTTTTTTTCCCTTACTGATAAGTTTCGTAATGCTTCTGCAGGATCGGATAAAGCTACCTGGAAAACAATTTTAAGATTCAGAGGCTTTAGAAAATCCCAAGGAAGACATAAAAGAAAATTAAAAAAGAAACAGTACAGCATTTGAGTTGTGAATCAAGACAAATAAATTTTCTTGCATAAACTAGTTGTTTATGAAAGTCAATTGTCCAGCTCTTAAGAAGGTCAGGGTTCCAACATATCAAGCCAGCCAGCTTTTTTTGATGGGTATATTGTGATGTATTAACAATTATATCCAAACTGATAGTACCAGGTTACGGTTGAGCTAATTACATGCCTAAACTAAAACAGTATAACTATTTGAGGAAAAATTGAAACAAAGAAAGGCTGCTAAAGAATCTTACTTCTGTTGCTCCATTTAGAATTATTCCATGTGCTTTACTCTCTTTTATCTGTATATTATCCTTCGATAAATCGAGGAGGTCCCTGAGAAAAATTGACAACCAACTTTAAAGGTATGCTTGTGAATAAGGAACTAATGAGTTAAAGCAACAGATGTAGATCAAGGAAATCCCCTTGGTTACAAGTGCTGATAAGTGATACAAACCTTACTTTCTCCATGTAAATCTCTACCTGTAAGAGTCACAAAATTTTCTTAAACTAACATTTCTTGCTTGATGAGTAAGCGCTTAAGGAAACATAGCACTCGCCATAGAAAATGTTGAAAAGAATAACATATAATTAACAGATGGTCACCATTGATAATCTGATTGTGTATTTAATCGGTTTCTCTGAATTCGTTATGGCCTCAAAAAGCCCATCTACCACCCTCCGCAATAGACCTTTCTTCTTGCTTTCACAGTCTACAATGCTTGGTCCCTAAAGCCAACAAACCAACAGTGAACTAATAGAGTCATAAACACGGATCATATTTCATAAATGTTGTACAATCATTTGTACCTCCATGCTGTATGTCTTTCCAGCTCCTGTCTGAGAACACAACAAAGGATAAGAAAATTCAGAAAAAAGTAGAAGAAATTTCTCCTCTTATTAATCAGTATAACAATTTGCACAAGGAATCGAGTACAATAATCTGTGCTCTCATGATCTCATCTTTCTACAGTTAGTTCGTCACCAAATCAGACACAATATTTGCTTATTATCATATTCAACACCGTTATCCAGATATGTAACTACACGACTATGCACTATGATTCAAGTAATAATCTATGTTCTCATCTTTCTACAGTTTGTTCCTCAATTAATCAGACACAATATTTGCTTATAATCAATTTCTACACTTTTATCCAGACACGTTACTGCTGGTTAATAAAATTAGTTTTAGCACCTAAAAGTGTATTTCAGCAGTTTATGTTTATCAACTACTTTAAATCAGCTAATCCAGTCCAAACACGCTCTGTTTGTACAGAAAATCTCCAATTCACATATTAAAAACGCGAACATGCTTACATAAAAGGCTGTAATCAAACATTTACCTGTCCGTAATTGATAATCGCGCCATTTATAGCATCAACAGCACCTATTTTCACCATAATCCAAACAACGAACATTCTAAGGCAAACGAGTAATTAAATTTCAAACTAGTTCACTTGTCTTAATAAAATTCGATTAGTACCTTGAACAATAGGCAGAGCTAGAAATTCATAAATATCAGCTTGTTCAGAACCTTGATAAAATACTCTGTCAAAGCTAAACTCAAATTCCTGTTCCTTTTCATCCTATAATAATAACGTTGTAATAAAAATCAACTACTAATAAATCACTAAAATCGCATTCTAAATTCGCAATACATACGCCGAATTCAAATGTAATGTAAATTTAACAAATGTACTAATTAATACACGAAACAGAGATTTGTGCTTTTAAAAAAAAAAAAAAAAAAACCTTGATTACGAAGGACTCAGAATTAATGCATTGAACGGAGACGACATCGCCATATTCAGATAGTTCCTTGGAATTCAGAGGTCTGAATAGCGCACAAACTTTCATATTCGACATTGTTAGCTGATCAACGATCACTATGTGTGTGTGTGAGAGAGAAGATATGAAGGTTTTCCCGCCAAAAAAAAGAGCATGTGAAACTGCTGAGCTGATGAAAGTGATTTTGAACAGAATGAAATGAAAAATGATTCTATAGTTGCGTCTTTGATATATTTAAAAGATTTGGAACGTGTGAGTTGTGACTATAGTTTTTATTTTCTTTTCTAATACACTACTTATAAGTTTTGTCAATTAATTTATGACTTAGATCAAATTACTCCATTCATCTCAAATTCTGTTTTGTGCTTTTAAGCTCTTTTCGTTTTATTTTAAGTGTTGTTTTAGCCGAAACAAAAAATGAAGTATGTATCTAATTAGAAAACCAAGACATATTTCATCACTAGTTTCTTTCTATTTAGTTTGTAAAACTCTAGTTACTCCCTCCGTTCTATTTTATGTGTTATAATTTGATTCGGCACGGAGTTTAAGAAATAAAGGAAGACTTTTGAAATATGTGGTCTAAAATGAGACATAAATGTTTGTGTGTGATGTTTGGCATTTTATGCCTATAATTCCTTAATATTTCCTCATGTTTGAGTACTTTATTCGCACGTTTTCTAGTTAATGAATGTGATTTTACACTGATTTTGTGTCGTATGATTGTAGGTTGTTATGAAGTGCAATTGGAGCTTTAAAGAGCATGATCGAGCAAGAAAAGATTGGATTTGGATTGAGGATTGGATCGAACATACGAAGGCACAACGCGACGCGAGCTGCAGACGAATGAAGCAGGAAAATGGCCTGGCGCCATAGGTGGCGCGGGGCGCCCCAAAAGCGCCCAGCCTTCTGGCGCGTTTTTCAGCGCGGAGCGTGGCTATTGCGCGTGGAATTTGACGGGTTCTGCTTGGGTGCGCGCGTTCCGAGGCGCGGGGCGCCAACTATAGCGCCCCTGGAGCGTTTTTGGAAGTCCTATTTCGTCTAGGCTTAGGCGTAACTAATTGTTAGGCTTTTGTAAACACTATAAATACTCTTTTACTTTGTTTTTGAAGGGAGTTCGGACTTTGGAGCAAATTGGAGAGCTCATAACACCTTGGACAAGGGTTTTTCTTCCTTCCATTAATCTATTACATCAAATCCTTGTGTTGTTATTATGAGTATGTGTGGCTAATTCTATCGTTCTAGGGTTAGAGTGAATTCATGAAGGTTGAGGTTTGAATGTTGATTTCCATGAATTGAATTCCAATTATAGATTGTTTATTCTTTCTTGATCATAATTGTTTGATTATAATGGCCGAATAATTGAACACTATCCACGGTTCTTAGATTGAACTCGACAGAGGAAATTTATGAACGCACATAAGAAAGAATAGGGCTTGATTGTGAACCTGGGCATTAGGGAATCAATTTGTGGGTAGGATAGACATATACCTATTCACCTTGCTTAGCTAAATACAGAATTTGTTAATGCATGCACGTGATTCAACCCATAGACATATAGGGATTGGAGTAGCCTGCATAGACCGTGAAGAATCGAAAGATTTTCACGGGTACAATTAACTGTTAATTAGCAATCTTGGG
Source organism: Petunia secreta (assembly GCA_029990175.1). Lineage (NCBI taxonomy): Eukaryota > Viridiplantae > Streptophyta > Magnoliopsida > Solanales > Solanaceae > Petunia > Petunia secreta. The sequence continues at coordinate 83,282 of JARKIP010000206.1, read as the reverse complement.
ACTTAAGAAGTGGAATCAACAGGATAACTCAACTGGATTGTTCGTAACTCTGACCCTGGACCGTCTTCTTATTACTGATAACAACAAAATTTCTGCTCCATTGTTTGAATTCACTTTTACCACTTTAATTACCATTTTTGTAGTAGATAATATTCTCACTATTGAAAAAGATCCCTCAGTAGTTGTTAAGAAATTGTTTGTTAGAAGTCCAGTCTGAATAGTCCTCGTGGGAACGATACTCTACTTATCACTTTATTACTTGTCGACCACGTATACTTGCGTGTGCGTTGGGAGCAACAGTATGGTTGAAAATCATTTCATTAATGGCAAAACTGTACTTAATTTTAAAGTTAGATTATTACCAAGTTTAGAATGCTACCTGATGTTTGGCATTTTATGCCTATATTTCCTTAATATTTCCTTACGTTTGAGTATTGTATTCGCCCGTTTTCTAGTTTATAAATGTGGTTTTGCACTAATTTTATGTCGTGTGTATGTAGGTTGTTATGCAGTGCAATTGGAGCATTAAAGAGCGTGATCGAGCAAGAAAAGATTGGATTTTGATTGAGGATTGGATCGAGCACACGAAGGCACGACACAAAGCGAGCAAAGGAGCAAGAAAACAGGAATTTGGCCGGGAGCTACAGGCCACGCGCCGCGCCTCCCAAAGCGCCCAAGCTCCTGGCGCCATGGGTGGCGCAGGGCGCCCCAAAGGCGTGCAAAGTTCGACGTAAACTGTTGTGGGTCGCGCATTACGAGGCGCGGGGCGCCAGTTATAGCGCCCATGTAGCGAGTTTTGACTTCCTATTTCGTCTAGGCTTAGGTCAAACTTATTACCAGGCCTTTGTAAACCCTATAAATACTATTTTACTTAGTTTTTGATGGGAGTTCATACTTTGGAGCAATTTGAGAGCACCATACTTCATTGAACAAGGGTTTATTCCTAATCTTCCATCTATTACATCATTTACATCATTATTTCATCAATTCATTGCCTTGTGATTATGAATATGCGTGGCTAAATATTACGTTCTAGGGTTAGATTATTACATGAAAGTTGATTGTTTGAAGATTGATTCCCATTAATTGAATCCCATAACGGGTTGCTTATTCTTTCTTGATTTCACTTGTGTAATTATTAGAGCTCGATAATTATGCATTATCTATGGTTTTTAGATTGAACTCGAAAGAGGGAATTTAATTACGTAATAAGAAAGAATAGAACTAGTTTGTGAACCCCGGCATCGGGGAACTAATTTGTGAGTAGGATAGACATATACTTGCTCGCCTAGTTTAACTCATTACAGAATTCGTTAATGCGTGCATGTGATTTAACCCATAGACATATAGGGATTGAAGTAGCCTGCATAGACTGTGAAGAACTGAAAGGTTTTCACAGTTACATTTACTCTGTCAGTTAGTAACCGGGAATTTAAGAAGTGGAATCAATTGGAAAACTCAACTGGATTGTTCGTAACTCTGACCCTGGACCGTTCTCTTAATATTGTTAACAACCAAAGTTTGCACCATTACTTGACCACACTTTTAGCATTTTAATTACTGCTCTTTAGTTACTAAAACTCTCACCATCAAAGAAAAAGATCTCTGAATAGTTTGTTTAGGAATTGTTTGTTAAGTATTAGTCTGCATAGTCCTCGTGGGAACGATACTCGATTTATCACTTTATTACTTGTCGACCACGTATACTTGCGTGTGCGTTTGGGAGCAACAAGTTTTTGGCGCCGTTGCCAGGGACTAATTACTGACTAATTTCTTTTTGAACGATTACTTAATTTCTATTCAGATTTAATTTTTTGTTGAGTTTCTTGTGCTATTTCAGGCTACAGGTTTTGCATGCAAAGGAATAGAAAGGACGAACCACTCGCACCTTTTGATCCCGAGCTTGAAAGAACCTTGAGAAGGGTAAGAAGAGAGACGAGAGATCGAAAAGCACTAGCAATCGTACTTGCTTCTTTACCCATTGAAATGGCAGAAGAACGAGCAGTAGTAGTGCGAGATGTTGCTCTTCCCAGCCTGGGAGGAGTAGCGTCAAGTATTGTGAAGCCCGCTATTGCCGGGCACTTTGAGATTAAGTCCGGCATGATTCAGTTGCTACATGTGACTGGGCAATACGCTGGATTACTTCATGAAGATCCGCAGCAACACATTCAGAATTTTCTGGAGATCAGTGATACTTATACACCAACGGGAGTTCCTACTGATTATGTTCGTTTGACGTTGTTCCCGTTTTCACTGATTGGGGCAGAAAGGAAGTGGTTAAAGGTTGAGAAGCCTGGGTCTATCACTACTTGGGAGGATTTGGCTAAGAAGTTCTTGGCTAAATTTTATCCATCTGCCAAGACAGCCCGGTTGAGGAGTGAAATTATGTCCTTCAGACAAATAGAAGGAGAGTCTTTGTATTCAGCCTGGGAGCGATTTAAAGCTTTATTGAGAGATTGTCCACACCACAACCAATCCAATGAGGTTGTTACACATACTTTTGTTGAGGGGTTGAATGCGCATACTAAGATCGTGGTAGATGCTGCTGCTGGGGGCCAAGTATTAGCCTTAAATTTTGACCAGATCTATGATTTACTAGATAAGTTTTCACAACGCAATCTTGGCAGGGAGATGGTAGAGCTATTACGTAGAAATCTGCAGGGGTATTTCAGTTAGATGCAGTTTTAGAGCTAAGGGCGAGGATGGATGCTATTTCCAATCAAATTAGCAAGTTAGCTCTGCCAAAGACTCAGCAACCAGTGGCTCCAGTGCAACAACTCCAGAGTTTTTGTGAGGTTTGTGGTCAAGACCATGCTACAGAGGTTTGCTCCTCTAATCCAGAGTCAATTTATTACGTGGGTAATCAAAACAGGCTGCAGGGTCAAAATCAGTTTGGTAATGCTTATTATCAAGACAATACGAGAGCCCCGAATAATTACCACCCACTTCCAACTCCACCACAGCAGGTTAGCAGTTCAGTTAAAGATATGCTAAAGTAGATAATGGCGGGCCAGCAGAGAATGATAGCTGACACTGCAGCCCATGCACAGGCCATACAAGATATTGCCAATGCTCAAAAGAACCTGGAGCACCAGTTGGGGCAGTTGGTGGGAGAAATAAGCACTGTTAAAAAAGAGCCTGAACAATGTCTTGCAGTGACTTTAATTGAAGGTGGAGAGCTGATGGCCAAGTCTGAGGAGAGAGCTGAAATAGAAAAAGTTGAAAAAGTGGAGAAGGTAAAGAAGAAAGAAGAGAAAAAGGATGCACCTCTGCCGCCTCCACCATTCCCGCAGAGACTTATACCATCGAAGGATTTGGCCCAGTATCAAAAATTTGTGAGTATGTTGAAAGAGCTTCTAGTTAATATTCCTTTGGCTGATGTGTTTGAATTGATGTCATCCTTTGTGAAGTTCTTAAAAGAGATTTTAGTCAAGAAGAAAAAGCCTCAAGAGATAGATATAGTTGAGTTAGTTGAGGAGTGCAGCATAATCTTGAGCAAGTTGCCTTCAAAACTTCAAGATTCTGGGAGGTTTACTATTCCTTGCACCATTGGAGGGCATAATATCACTGGTGCATTGTGTGATCTGGGTGCGAGCATAAATCTAATGCCTCTATCTGTTTGCAAAAGGTTAGGGCTAGGAGAAATCAAGCCCTCTTCAGTTACTCTTAAGATGGCGGATGGATCACTCACTCACTCTGATGGTAAGTTGGAGGATGTGTTGCTTAAAGTTGGTAAGTTTACATTCTCTGCTGATTTTATAGTCCTAGATTATGAAGAGGACCGAGAAGCTCCAATCATTTTGGGGAGACCATTCTTAGTCACCTCAAAAGCACTTATTGACATGGAGCTGGGAGAGATGACTGTTAGAGCGCATGGAGAAAAGGTTACTTTCAAGGTTTATAATGAGAAGGAGCACATAACTAAGGTTGAAGAGTGCTCTATGATCGAATGTGTCAAACAAAAATATGGAAGTAAATCCAATGACGTGTGTGAGCAGAGTGTGGAACAAGATAGTAATGACACATCACATGTGAAGTTGAAGATGGGTTCTCTCAAAGGAAGGAAGAAAGCAAAGGTTCGTCCTAAGAAGAGAAGACATAAATGCTGGAAGTGAGCTAAAAGTGACGTCGTGCCACGACGTTAACTAAGGCGCTTCTCGGGAGGCAACTCGAGTTTGTACTTGTATTATTTTATTTATAGTGTCAAGTATTTTTATTTTTCCTTGGATTGCAGGTTCATGTAATGTCGAGGCTAAGTGTGGGGTGTCCTCACCCTTGCCTAATATTGATGACCTGATGAGGGAAGTCTGAGTACCTCATACTATATGGAAGCTTGGAGGATGCTAGCACCAAGGACTAGAGTCTTCATGGAAGTTTTCTTTACCTTGCACTTTCTAATTTTTAGCACTGAGGACAGTGCTTAGTTTAAGTGTGGGGTGGGGGAACTATCCTTTTATTTATTTTTGAGGTTAGGGATGCATGTACCGTAGGATTTTCTTTTGTCACTTGACTTTATTTTGATTTGTTTCTTGCTTTAATATATATATAAAAAATTAGAAAATCAATGAAAAATTATAAAAAGATTCTCCTTTTAGTTTTTATTAGTGGTACATGTCATCCACCCCATGGTTTTTCTTATGGCCTCGGTTCTTTTCCACGGGTAGGCCTTTGAACCAGGTAGTTTTTATTTTTATTAGGATTAGAGTAGTTAGTTATAGGTGGCCCTAGACGAAAGAAATAGGTAGAATGCTGGTGCCTTTGATTTGTTTGATACCGGTGGACTTGAACTTGTTGCATGAGCTATTTGTGGTGTCTTTTGGTTTTAAATTGTGATGCATGCCTTGAGAAAAAATGGAACAACCCCCTTGAGATGCTTGAGTCCACTTGCTTGACTTTGTTGTGAACCTTTGTGCATTAGTGCTTAATTTTCTACAAAGTTGCACTCTATTTGCTTGATTGAGAGTTGTGATGGAGCCATTTTGTCTGGACTGTGTGCAATGTGTGTGTGAGGCATATTCTTGTTTGCTCCATGTTTGCATATTAATGTCTAGAACTTGCCCCGTGTGTGCGCAAAGCAAAATCCTAGGTTTGCTCTAGTTGGGAAATGATACAGGCTTTCTTTTGATTTGCCTACCCTTACATATACACCTTGACTTAATTGTTGCGATTTCTTTGACCTTTTTCTTGGAAGCCACACCCCGAGCCTACCCACTTGTTCTAAATTGTTCTCTTTTGGCCTTTTACTCCTTAAGCACTTTAATTGAAATTGTGATATTATTGTGGAGTTGCGGTTGAATATTGGGAGGTTTTTGAGTGGAACCAATGATGGGAATATTTGATAACTTGAGAAGTAGTTGAAAAAAGAAGATTAGCAAGGTTTGGAGTGAATAGAAAAGAAAAAAAAATTTGAAAAAATGAAAAAATTGAGAAATGGAAAAAAGAAGAGAAAAGAATATCCATCCTTATTAGTGTGTGCTTAAAAGAAAAATTGCTACTTGTTGAAAAATGTGTGTGTGAAATTTGTTGGGTGGTGAATTGGGTGGCTTTGATGAGATATGTGCTTAAATTAATTGTGATGTATTAAAAGTGTTTAGGGAGGTAGTCACTATTACCCATATGTTTCCTACCAGCCCCTTAGCCTACATTACAACCTTTTTAAAGTCCTAGTTAATCCCGATTGGAGTGAGCTTACATTAGTGGAGTCCTACACTGACATGTGAGACTTTCATGAGAGTGAGTGAATTCGTTCTATGTTATTGTCCCCGCTCTATTCATGATATTTATTGTTGTGTGTGATATTTGGGGGACACTCTTTTGCTTTATGTTTGTGAGGGCACATGGTTTGCATGAAATAGGTGAAGTTGATGGTTTCTTGGTTGAGTAGATAGGTGTGATTTTGTGGGAGCATGGGAGCAATGGGTTGAGTTTGTGCATTTGAGCTATTTTGGGGTGGTTGTTCTCATATTTTTGAGTTTGTTAAATTGTTGGCATGTTTGTGGACCCATAGTAGTCATGTGTGCATTTGTTCAATGATCGGTATCAACCATAGTCGTAGGCAGACCTGTTCTACCTAGGTTGGGAAGTTAGTTGTGACTTGCTCGAGGGCGAGCAAGGGTTCAAGTGTGGGGTGGTGATGTTTGGCATTTTATGCCTATATTTCCTTAATATTTCCTTACGTTTGAGTATTGTATTCGCCCGTTTTCTAGTTTATAAATGTGGTTTTGCACTAATTTTATGTCGTGTGTATGTAGGTTGTTATGCAGTGCAATTGGAGCTTTAAAGAGCATGATCGAGCAAGAAAAGATTGGATTTTGATTGAGGATTGGATCGAGCACACGAAGGCACGACACAAAGCGAGCAAAGGAGCAAGGAAACAAGAATTTGGTCGGGCGCTACAGGCCACGCACCGCACCTCCCAAAGCGCCCAAGCTCCTGGCGCCATGGGTGGCGCGGGGCGCCCCAAAGCGTGCAAAGTTCGACGTAAACTGTTGTGGGTCGCGCGTTACGAGGCGCGGGGCGCCAGTTATAGCGCCCCTGGAGCGAGTTTAGACTTCCTATTTCGTCTAGGCTTAGGTCTAACTTATTACCAGGCCTTTGTAAACCCTATAAATACTATTTTACTTAGTTTTTGATGGGAGTTCATACTTTGGAGCAATTTGAGAGCACCATACTTCATTGAACAAGGGTTTATTCCTAATCTTCCATCTATTACATCATTTACATCATTATTTCATCAATTCATTGCCTTGTGATTATGAATATGCGTGGCTAAATATTACGTTCTAGGGCTAGAGTATTACATGAAAGTTGATTGTTTGAAGATTTATTCCCATTAATTGAATCCCATAACGGGTTGCTTATTCTTTCTTGATTTCACTTGCGTAATTATTATAGCTCGATAATTATGCATTATCTATGGTTTTTAGATTGAACTCGAAAGAGGGAATTTAATTACGTAATAAGAAAGAATAAAACTAGTTTGTGAACCCGGGCATCGGGGAACCGATTTGTGAGTAGGATAGACATATACTTGCTCGCCTAGTTTAACTCATTATAGAATTCGTTAATGCGTGCATGTGATTTAACCCATAGACATATAGGGATTGAAGTAGCCTGCATAGACTGTGAAGAACTGAAAGGTTTTCACAGTTACATTTACTCTGTCAGTTAGTAACCTGGGATTTAAGAAGTGGAATCAATTGGAAAACTCAACTAGATTGTTCATAACTCTGACCCTGGACCGTCCTCTTAATATTGTTAACAACCAAAGTTTGCACAATTTCTTGACCACACTTTTAGCATTTTAATTACTGCTCTGTAGTTACTAAAACTCTCACCATCAAAGAAAAAGATCCCCGAATAGTTTGTTTAGGAATTTTTTGTTAAGTATTAGTCTGCATAGTCCTCGTGGGAACGATACTCGATTTATCACTTTATTACTTGTCGACCACGTATACTTGTGTGTGCGTTTGGGAGCAACACTGCCATTCTTTTTGGAACAGACTAAAAAGGAAATGCTGCCGCATAAATTGGAACGAAGGGAGTATTATCTTTGGTGACAAATATGTCAATCGCCAATTTCATTCTACAACGTAGTCAAGTTAATTTTAAGATAACACAATTGGACAACAATTTTGGAAAGGTTAGTAACTAGTGGTAATAGTCTTGCACCTCTTGAGATTCAATACCGTGTTCGAATAGAAATATTCCTGAAACATTTTCAATTAGCAGTTATGTTTTTTAATTAATAAAATATCTATAATTTTAAGAAGTTATATTTGTAGGAAAATACTGGGAAAATAGAATAATAAATAATTTTTTATTTTTGAGAAATTACAAGTACAATTCGGAGTCCTGCCAAGCATTATCTTAAAAAAAAATTCAATAGTATGAAAGTTTTATCAGGATAAAACAAGTCTTCCTCTCTTTAAAAGGAATAGTAACAACAAATATAAATAACATACCAACAAATTATAAAAGAAGAACGATTATTATGGGACAATGATTGCTGGGTAATATTGGTAAATGATTGCTCTACTGGTAATGATTAGTCTGAGCTTTGAGATGCCAAATTAATTGTGTGAATACATATAAAGTAATAAGATGGTTAAATATGATTATTAGTAAAAATATAAATCATAATTACGACACATGTCATAATGGTTGTTGTTGAGAGCTGGTTTTGAAGTATGACAAACGAAAAGGACTCAGAGGTTCCCACGGAGGACCTAGTCCTTGGAATAAAGGGCACGTCTGATCGAAAAGAAATATGGGTTGCAAATCCCTGCGGAACTAGGAGTAGTGGCGCGTGAATGAATATGCATCCTAGTCAGACTAAAAGAGGCGGTGTCCAGGCTGTGTCTTCGAAGTGTGAAAAGGAGTTGGACTTCGACAAGGAAAAGAGTTACTAGGAATACTGACTTGCCATAATTAAAAGGATTCCTTGTAGAACTCAACTAGGGTTTTAAGACCCATATAAATGCAAGTAGCAGAGGCAGCCGAAATCAGTTATTCACAAACGAAGAGTTGAGAGCATACAAAGGCGATCTAGCATCTTTCTACGTGAGTAAACTGAAGAAGACAACTTGAGTGCATGCAGTGTATTGAGTCTAGATATTCCGTCTAGGTTCGTAGAGTGGCAAGTTGTCTTTAATTCAAGCTTTCATAGTTTTACCTATTGGCTTATCCAGAAGCGTATGTATTAGGTAAAATTTTGTGTAATTACTGAGAAGCTAGAGTTTAGCTTTGAGTAGTGTGTAGGGTCTAGAGTGTAGCCCCTTGGTTACAGAGTTTTTAATCAGAAACGTTGCTCTTGTGTTGGTGGATTCAGTTCTAAAATCCCAGAGTGTGGGTCGTGGTTTTTCTCCCTTGAGCAAGGAGTTTTCCACGTAAAATCATTGTGTCCCTTGTGTGTGTGGTGTTGTGAATTATAGTATTCAAGGCAGCATAAAAGATAATATAAGAACTAGGTTCTACGTTAGAAGAACAAGGTTCTTGTGACGAAAATCGGTGGACACTATTCAACCCCCCCTTCTAGTGTCTTCAGGAGGTGCATAGAGTTTAACAAGTGGTATCAGAGCTGGTCTTCTCGTAAGAGGTTAACACCTTGAGAAGGATCAGAATGAGTGCACCACCTACCATCACTGAAGGACAGTCAGTTCAGAGGCCCCCACAGTTCAATGGGCAATATTATGCATGGTGAAAGAACAGGATGGAGAACTACATATGTGCTGAAGATTATCAACTCTGGTTGATAGTCTCTGAAGGAAATCTGATCCCCACCAAAATAGTGGGTGAAGGAGCTACTGCTAAGCAAGAACCAAAACCGAAGAAGAGTTCAATGAGACGGATTATAAGATGATTGAAAAGAATCACAAAGCCAAATGACTGGTCATTTGTAGTCTTGGTCCTGAGGAGTTCAATCAAGTATCATCTTATAAGACGGCCAAGGAAATATGGGATACTTTGCAGGTTGCGCATGAAGGAACCACAGAAATGAAGAACTCCAAAAGGAGAATGCTGAAAAGACAATTTGAACTCTTCACCATGGGTGAGAAAGAATCAATTCAGGATATGATGACGAGGTTGACTATCATCACAAATGAAATGAGATCTCTGGATATGGAATTGCCTGAAATAGAGATGGTTGATAAAATCCTGAATGTGCTACCTGAAGCATGGGAACCAAAGATGACTGCCATCATTGAATCCAAACCTCTGAGATCCATCAAACTTGAAGAACTAGTTGGGAGTTTGAAAACTCATGAGATGATGAAGGACTCAAAAGCTAAAGCAGCGGTAAAGAAGGACAAGACCCTTGCCCTTGAAGCAATTGAAGAAACCAATGACTATGTTGATCTTCAATCAGTTGAAGCAGCAATGGTAAGTGCTTTACGACAGAAGCTCAATCTAGGAAGGTTCAAAGGATTCAAAAGAGGTGGCAAGGAGAGTTCTAGCAGGAAGAACATAGTTGACAGTTCTGATTATTCAGGGTGCTTCAAATGCTTCAAAAAGGATCATGCTGTAGTAGACTGTCCTATGTGGGAAATAGAATGGATGAAAAATGGAGCATCCAAAGAAAAGGAGAAGGAGACACCAAAGGAAACTGACAAAGATAAGAAGAAGTCAAGACGACCTCCAAACTTCAGAGCAGAAAGGAGAAAGAAGAAGGAGGCATTCTATGCTACATGGGGACCAACTGACAGTGAATCCGACCATGAAAAGGATTCTGGAGATGATTCGCCGCTGGCACTAATGGGTATGTCAGACAATAGTTCTGACGAAGAAGACCTTCGAGAGTTGGGAGAAGGAAGAGATCCGTCTAAGCCTCATGTGTTCAATGGAACTCATTACAAGAACTGAGCCATGATAAAAATATTCCAGCCCATCCTCCATACCTCACTTGTTTATATTGATGATATTTTACTATTTAGTGAAACAATGGAGGCACACCTAAACCTACTCCATCTATGGTGCAAAGTTTTCTGAGTGTGTAGCTTGGCAAGCCGTCCTGTTTGGATGTGAAGCCAGCCCCTTCTGTAGGAAAACTTTGTTTCCATAAGCAAATCCTTCCCTTTCAGATGTTTAACTTGAAATTTATAAGGGGAAAACCATTGTGCCCATCGGAGAATCTGAGGATTTGGGATGATTTTTGGATTTATCTGTTTTTGTGGAACGTGAAAAATATCTTATCTTGTCGGAATTCACATCACGACTCTATGGCTGATTGTGAAGAGAGGACCCTATGTCCCTGTAAAGAGAGCTGCAAATGGTGTCCTAGTGCCAAAGAAGGTAGAAGAACTGGATCCTCAAGACCTAGACTGGTTACAGGCAAACTCCAAAGCTTAATGGTACCTGAAAAGAGGACTTACCTATGATGTACTTGCTAAAATATCTGAATGCAAGTCGGCCAAGGAAGTCTGGGAAAGGCTGAAGGAGGCGTACTCAGATGACGATCAAAAGAAGGACTCTGCTCTCATGGCAACTGACGGAACTGAAGATGCTCACTCAGCAGAGGTATGTCTATCTGAACTGAAGGAAACCTTGCATACATACTCTTCTGAAAATCTAATTTTAATTACTGCCACCTTGATTGAGGGTTATGAAAAGGAGAAACTTGAAAAAGGATAAACTAACTGAAGAACTAAGTAGTCTTAGAACTAAGTACAAGAGCCTCCTAGAATAGAACATTGAACTTGAAGAAGTCAATGCCACCTTGAAAGGACAGACTCTCGTGTCAAATTCTAAGATCACTGAGCTAGAACTGGAATGCAATCAGTTAAGAGAAAGTGCAAATGGTAAGCAAGTAATAAGTGAAGTTCAAATCTTTTTGGAAAATGAATTGAAAAGAGCAAACAAAATTCTGTATTAGGAAACTGAGAAGAACAAGGTTTTAAGTCAAAAGGTTGAAAAATCAAAATTTGAGCTCACCAGATTAACTAAGTGGAATAAATCATCAGAGGCAATGAACTGGGTTCTTGAAAATCAAAACAGAGGAAAACAGGGATTAGGATTTAAGAAACCACTGCCTCCATATAACCCTAAGAGCAAGTATGTGGCATTACCTTGCAACATGTTGTGTACTTTTTGTGGTGAAACAGGTCATATCAAATAAAAGTGCATACATGTCAGCAAGGCAAAGGCTAAGAACAAAAGAAGTGTTTTACCTAAATGGGCTAGACAGGACTTGATCTACCCATTTTCTAGTAAGAAGGGACCCAAGCTTGTCTGGGTTCCTAAGGCTAACCTCTAATTTGTTTTGCATGCTGGAGTGAGAGAGAATAACCCAAGCTGGATTCTTGACAGTGGGTGTTCGAGGCACATGACTGGAGATAGAAGAAACTTTCTCTCACTCGCAGCATTTCAAGGAGGCAGTGTGGCTTTCGGAGGAGGAAAGGGTGGTCAAATAGTAGGAATTGGAAAGATTGGGAGAACTCTGGATCATGCTATTGAGAATATTTATTGTGTTGATGGCCTTAGACACAATCTGCTGAGCATCTCCCAACTATGTGATAGAGGAAATGAAGTGAAGTTCTCATCTGTAGGATGCATTGTGAGGAACCTACAGAGTGGAGAAATTGTAATGGAAGGAAAGAGGGTGAACAATGTATACAAAGCAGCGCTGAAGTCATTACCGGAAAACAACCTAACATGCTTGAATGTACAAGAAAGTGACTCTCAGCTGTGGCACAAAAGAATGGGTCATGCAAGTCTCTCACAACTGAATAAGCTTGTATCAAAGGAGCTGGTTCGTGGACTGCCAAGTAAGAGATTTGAAAACATTAAGATGTGTGATGCGTGTGTAAAGGGGAAGCATGTGAGATCATCCTTCAAGTCCAAGAAGGTGGTAAGCATATCAAAACCACTGGAACTGTTGCATATGGATCTGTGTGGACCTATGAGAGTCAGGAGTAGAGGAGGAAAGAGATTCGTGTTCGTAATTGTTGATGACTACTCTAGATATACATGGACTCTGTTCTTGGCAACTAAAGATGAAGCTTTTGACAGTTTTAAAGACTGGGATGGTGTTGTTCAGAATAGGCTAAGCCTTGAACTAATCAGCATCAGATCTGATCATGGGACTGAGTTTGAAAACTCAAAATTTTCTGAGTATTGTGCAAGAAACAACATAGATCATAATTTCTCTGCTCCAAGAACTCCCCAACAAAATGGAGTGGTTGAAAGAAAGAACAGATCTCTGGAGGATATGGCCAGGACTATGCTGTTGTCAAGTGGTCTTGCAAGAAACTTTTGGGCTGAAGCTATAAATACTGCATGCTACTTGCTGAACAGATGTTCAATCAGAGCAATTCTTGACAAGACCCCATATGAATTACTCAGAGGTAGAAAACCAAATATTGCTCACCTAAGACCTTTTGGGTGTAAATGCTTTGTTCACAATAATGGAAAGGAACCCTTGGGAAAGTTTGATGCCATGAGTGATGAGGCAATATTTTTTGGTTACTCTACCCAAAGCAAAGCATACAAAGTGTTCAATCAAAGGACACAAACAGTGGAAGAAAGTATGCATGTTGTCTTTGATGAATCAGACAAGGCACTGGAGGAACGTGAGACAGATGATCAAGTGATTGGCCTTAGCAGGGAAGAAGGTGTGAATGAACTGGAAGACTCAGAAGACAAGGAGACATCAAGTGAAGATCCAAGTACATTGGAACAAGGAGTCAACTTGACAGGGGGAACTGCTGATGAAGCTGATGATTCAGCAAGTCAGGAAGAAACTCCCCAGGATAATGATGCTAGTTCTTCCAGTCACATTAAACTCAGGCCGTGGAAACACCAACGATCTCATCCTTTGGAAAATGTCCTATCAGAACTGGATACATGAATCATGACCAGGTCAGCCTTGAAGAACTTCTGTGCTTTCTTTGCCTTCCTCTCATCTCTGGAACCAAAGAACGTAAAAGAAGCCCTAGAAGACCCAGATTGGATTCTAGCCATGCAGGAGGAACTACATCAATTCGAAAAAAGCAAAGTGTGGCATCTAGTTCCTAAGCCAAAGGACAGATCAATAATTGGAACAAAATGGGTATTCAGGAACAAACTAGATGAGCATGGTATAGTGACAAGAAACAAAGCAAGATTAGTAGTTCAAGGTTACAGTCAGGAAGAAGGAATCGACTACGATGAGACCTTTGCACCAGTGGTAAGGATGGAGGCCATCAGGATGCTAATTGCTTTTGCTACATACATGGATTTTACACTATATCAGATGGATGTGAAGAGTGCTTTCTTAAATGGCTATCTGAATAAAGAAGTCTATGTAATACAGCCACCACGTTTTGTAAACAAAAATTCCCTGATCATGTTTACAAACTGGACAAGGCTCTTTATGGATTGAACCAAGCTCCTACAGCCTGGTATGAAAGACTCTCAGGATTTCTACTGAAGAATGGTTTCTCAAGAGGAAAGATTGACAACACACTGTTCCTCAAAAAGAAAGGAAAAGATCTATTGGTGGTTCAATGTATGTCGATGATATCATCTTGGAACCACTGATGAGGGACTATTGATGAATATAATTTATTCGTGTATTTTCTTATATAAAAATATATTTTTTAAATAAAAGCATGAATAAATATATTCAATTCTCCTATATTTTCTAACAAATCTTGCAGAGAAAAAGAATACTTGAAAAGAGAAATATATCATGAATAAAGTAAATAACAAAGGAAGAAGAGTTTTACGTATGCAAGAAGAAGTCCATGACATGTCTTCCTCACTATGCAAGAAAGATGTTACATATCTTGGCTACAATATTTGCTCCTTATTATACATTTTGGTAATATGGAATTACACATTTAATAAAAGAATGTGGAATTAAAGCAAATAAAGGAGCAATGGAAGACTATCATTATGCAAGGACATTCTAAACATATTCATCAATTGGCCTTTTTCAAGACTCTACGTATTATGTCATTATGCAAGGAACTTGCTACACATCTTCATCCATTGGCATTTCAAGACTTAATGAAGAAGTATTCTTCTATAAATAGAGGACAACTCTCCCTTAGTTAGATACCAAGTTATAGAGTAGCTATAGCTCTTTAAAGTTTCTCTTTCTCTTGTCTTTCTTTTGCTAGTAGTAAAATACTCCTAGTTTTAATTATAAGTCTTTTAAATTCCCTTTTTATATTTTCATACTCTATAATGGAGTAATTTATTTTGTTGGGATAGTTGATGAAGCTTGATATATTTTTAATACTTATCTCAGTTTTAATACATACTTGGCCTGAAATTATCTATTTCACATTTTACACTGTGCGGGAATGTTAGTTTTATTATTTTTTTATTATCACCTACATATTTTATCTCGAGGTTATTTTTCATATTAATTTTGTAATTCTCACGGAGCAAAATTAATGTGTGGTAACTGATGAGTAAAATAAGTAGAGTGAAAGTAAATTTTAGTAATCTACCATTTCAAGTCCGTAGTCTTGCTTGCCTCGGTTTTAATTCTCACGGAGGAATTGTTGTAGGCAAGATTATTGATTTTTAGTAAAAATATTCTCACGAAGTTTTCACTACTTTTTAGCACAATTCAGGCAAGAAAAATATTTCGGTTTAACTGTCACTTGTTATAACTCAATTAATTTGCATAACCTCACGGAGTGTTATTAATTGATTATTTTTTTGTGAGCAAAATATAATTGAATTAGAAATAAGCAATTATTCTTTAGAGAAATACATGTCAAAATTGAGATTTTTATTATAAATATTATCAAGTGAATTCAATGATTCCCAACTCTTTTTAAATTGAAAATCTTCCACTAGTTATTTTGTTTTAGTTAAAGTTATTTAAAAGTTCAAAAACTCACTTTTCATCAATTTGATTCTCTCAAATAGTAGTTAGAATATTCAAAGTCTGTAGCATAGATTTCCCAATCTCTGTGGGACGATATCTTAAACTATACTATAATTTGACAAAGCACGAGCATGAAAATCCTATACACTTTGGCCTCGTCAAATTTTTGGCGCCGTTGCCGGGGATTGGCAGACATCTACTTCGGACTAAATATTTGGTTACTAATTTGAGAACTTATTAATATAATTAATATTTATATAATCTATAAAATACTACTAAAACTACTGATACTGACCTTTAATCTCTAACAGTATTATATCTGCTTCTAACATTTTTTCTTTATTTCTAGTATTTTTTATTTTATTATTATTATTATTATAAACTTTCTCTAGTATATTAATTTTATTATTATATTACATTTTTTACATTACAACCACTAATATTACTATTATTTACTAATATATTAACTATAATATTTCGTTGTTACTTAAGTAATTTCTCTAATATTTCCTTGTTACTCAAGTACTTCTTTCTAATATTTCCTTGTTACTCAAGTACTTCTTCTAATATTTCCTTGCTATTCAAGTACTTCTTTCTAATATTTCCTTTACTACTTCTAACATTTTCTCTTTTTCTTCTAACACTTATATTTTGTTTTGTATATTTTATTATGTTATTATTTTTAGTTAGCAAATAATATTAAAGTGTTTATCTAATAGTCCATGTCACTTCTTTCATCTATCATTTTATTTTCCCTACTACTTTTATTATAACGTCTACTTTAGTATATCTAAGTTTTATTATAATTATTATTATTATTATAAATTTTCTTTAAAGTATTTACCATTACTAATTACTATAGTCTATAATAAAATATATTAGTAGTTCTCTATATTAAGTATTTCTTATTGTTATTATTATTGCTACTAACCTTTTTAAGAAAAAGTTAAAAAAAAAAAAAAAAAGAAAAAAGAAATTATTGTTTGTACTACTACGTAAGTACTGTTTTGACATAACAAGTCTTCTTTTTAATTATTTAGTATTATTAGTAGTATTACAAGTATTATTATATTAGTATTACTTTTATTGCTACTATTACTTCTACACTATTTTACTTCCTTTTTCTTCTTAAGTTTCTATAGTGTTATTACTAATACTGCTTCTATTTATATTATAGCACAATTATTTTTTTCCTATTTAAATTATAGTTATTACTATTATTTTCTTAATACTATTATTAGTTAGACATAAACAATAACTTATGTCATCTTACTATTTTTGTTCTATCACAAACTAGTACTATCTAATCATTGTTATTTCATTTCTATTGCTCATATAACAATAGTATTGTACTATTTTTATTTTTTTTTCTTTTTCTTTGAAAGGCCTTCTACTAATTTTTATTACTTTTACTTTAATACAACTACTACTACTCCACTTACGTACTACTTTCCTTCTTTTCAAACTACTCGAGTGTTATCTATATTTTGCACTACTAGTACTACTTACTAGTTGCTATTTTATATATAGTACTTTTGTATTTTTATTGTTAGTACTAATTCTTCCATATTTTTTTAATATTTATTATTATATTATTATTACTAACTAGTTTACTTTATACCTACTATTTTTATTATCTTTAATTTTTTCTTCCTTATACTATTTTCTTTCTGGTACTGATATTACTACTACTTTAAAATATTATTTTTTTTAAAAAAAAATTTATTATTTAAAAATTTCAAGTAGTTTATGACCCGCTCTTCTAACAAAGAGTTGCCCATTTACGATCCTGAAATTGAAAAATCTTTACGGTTGCGCAGGAAAGGACAATCATCATCTTCTCAAAGCGTAACTTGTGACAAAATGGAGCAGCAACTAAGAGATGACAACAACCAACTGGGAGTAGATCCACCAGTCATTGTAGAAGATCAGTTTGACGAAGTGGCTCCAAGACCAGCAAACAGAATCCTAACGGATTATGCTAGACCAGACCGCTTCAACTGTGAGTCTAGTGTGAGAAAACCCCCAGTTGCGGCCAACAACTTTGAAATCAGGACCGGCCTGATTCAAAAAATTCAACAATCATGTACTTTCACCGGTGATCCAAGTGAAGATCCACACAGTCATTTAATTGATTTCTTGGAACTAGTTGAAACTGCTAAATATAATGGAGTATCTCCTGAAGCAATCAAGTTAAGGCTATTTCCTTTTTTTTTTTTAAAGAAGATGCCAAGACTTGGTTGCGGAGTTTACCTCAAGGTTCTATTACTACGTGGGACCAGATGACTCAGAAATTTTTAAACAAATATTTTTCCCCTGCTAAAACAACAAAGTTAAGACAAGATATTTCCAATTTCTTGCAGACTGACACTGAGTCAGTTTATTAAGCATGGGAAAGATTAAAAACAATGCTAAGAAAATTTCCACATCATGACATTCCTGAGCATATGCAGCTATACATTTTCTATCACGGGTTAAAACCATCTTCTAGAAATGTGATAGATGCAGCTGCAGGAGGTTCCATAATGGGAAAAACCACTGTTGAAGCATTGCAATTGTTGAATGAAATTTCAAAAAATGCTATTCAATGGCCATCTTATCGTGTAGTAATAAAAAGAGCTGCAACGGTAAATCAAGCAGATGCTTTAAATACACTAACACAACAAATTGTTTCTTTGGCACAAAAGTTTGAATCTTTTCATATTAATACACAACAACCAAGCCAGTCTAAGACTTGCGACATGTGTGGAGGAAACCATCTGAACCATGAATGCCAAGCAACCAATCAGAATGATGAACAGGTCAATGCCATCGGGTACAAGCCATACCCTTTTGGAAGTCCAATGGCACAAGAACATCCAGGATTTCAATGGAGCAATCCAAATGGTGCTGAGAATTCTCAAAGCTTCCAGAAGCAACAGGTACAAGGACCACCCGGATACCAGAATCAAAATCGTGTGCAACCGAATTTCAAGCCATATCAGCAAGCAGCTCCATATCAACAAAGGCCTCAGCAAGCCCATCAAAGTCTAGATGACCTTTTGTACAAGTACATTAAGGCCACTGACGAGAAAATAGAAAGCCAAAATTCTGCCCTTATGAATTTGAAAATTCAGGTAAGCCAATTGGCAACTCTAATTTCAGAAAAGATTCAAGGTCCCTTACCAAGCAATACGGAGAAAAATCCAAAAGAACACCTTAAGGCCATTGCCTTACGGTCAGGTAAGAATCTTGATGATCCATATGCTGACAGACATGAAAAGAACCAGCCAGAGCAACAGGTAGACAAAGGTAAGAATGTTGAAACACCCAGTTAACTGTCACAAGAGAAAGAAGTCCAGAAAAAAGAAAAAAATATTGAAAAAGTAACTCCTCTCCCTGTGACAATTCCTTTTCCACAAAAAATGAAAAGAGAAAAGCTTGATAATCAATTTGCGAAGTTTTTGGAAATTTTAAAGCAAATTCACATTAATATTCCTTTTACTGATGCTTTGTTGCAAATGCCTTCATATGCCAAATTTCTAAAAGAAATCTTGTCAAGCAAAAGAAAATTGGAAGAAGTTTCTGTGGTAATGCTTACTGAAAAATGCAGTGCTATACTTCAAAATAAGCTACCACAAAAGCTCGGTGATCCAGGAAGTTTTACAATTCCATGTACCTTGGGAGGATTACATTTTGAAAAAGCACTTTGTGATTCTCAATTAATTTGATGCCATTTTCTATTTTTAGGAAATTGGATCTTGGTGAGATGAAAAATACAGTTGTTTCTCTTCAATTTGCAGATCAAAGTACCAAAAAACCTAAGGGAATAATTGAAAATGTTCTTGTGAGAGTAGATAAGTTTGTTTTCCCTGTAGATTTCATAGTACTTGAAATGGAAGAATGTCCTGATGAACCAATAATTTTAGGTAGACCTTTTCTTGCTACAAGTAGAGCAATCATAGATGTTCATCAAGGACAACTGATTCTAAGAGTTGATGAAGAAAGAGTCATTTTTTATATGCAAAAGATTGTAAAATTTTCAGGAGATGAGACATCATCTTCTTGTTTTTCAATTGACATGATTGGTGATCTTGCAGATGAATTTAAAGATGATCAATTGATTTTAGACTCAATGGAGAGATGTTTGGCTAAATCTGGAACCACACAGGATGATGATCTTGTAGTTAGAAGTGACGCAAAATTATTGGAACATGATTCTAAGGAAAAGGATGAAATGCAACCAGAAGAAGTTCACACAAAAATTGAACTCAAAATTCTCCCTTCCCATTTGAAATATATTTATCTTGAGCCTGAATTATTTCCAGTAATAATTTCATCTTCTCTGTCTGCAGAACAAGAACATAAATTGGTTGAAGTACTCAGAACACATAAAGGAGCCATAGGGTGGACTATAGCAGACATCAAAGGCATTAGTCCAGCAATTTGCACGCACAGAATCCTCATGGAGGATAGCTATAAGCCAATAGTCCAACCCCAAAGGAGATTGAATCCAGCAATGCAAGAAGTGGTAAAAAATGAAGTTATTAAGCTTCTCGCAGCATGTATTATTTACCCCATTTCTGACAGCCCTTGGGTAAGTCATGTTCAGGTGGTACCAAAGAAAGGAGGTATGACGGTAATAAAAAATGAAAATAATGAACTCATACCTACCAGAACAGTTATAGGATGGAGAGTCTGTATTGATTACAGACGTCTCAATGTTGCCACCAGAAAAGACCATTTTTCTTTACCATTTATTGATCAAATGTTAGAAAGAGTAGCAGGATATGGTTTTTATTATTTTCTTGATGGATATTCAGGGTATAACTAGATACCAATTGCACCAGAAGATCAGGATAAAACAACTTTCACATGTCCCCATGGAACCTATGCATATAGGAGAATGCCATTTGGTTTATGCAATGCACCTGCTACATTTCAGCGATGCATGTCTGCAATTTTCTCTGATATGACTGAAAAAATTTTGGAAATTTTTATGGATGATTTCACCCTTTTTGGTAAAACATTTGAAGATTGTCTCCACCATTTGACCTTAGTTCTTAAGAGATGTGAAGAGACAAACTTGATTCTTAATTGGGAGAAATGTTATTTTATAGTTACTGAGGGAATTGTTTTAGTACATAAAATCACTGCTAAAGGGATAGAAGTTGATAAGGCTAAAATTGATCTTATAGCAGGATTACCCCCTCCTACAACTGTTAAAGGCATTAGAAGTTTTTTAGGCCATGCAGGTTTTTACAGACGGTTTATAAAAGATTTTTCAAAAATTTCAAAACCTCTGACTAACCTTTTGATGAAAGATGTCAAGTTTGATTTTTCAGATGATTGTATAGAAGCTTTTGAAACTCTTAAGGAGAAATTATCATCTGCCCCTGTAGTTGTATCCCCTGATTGGAGCCAACCTTTTGAGGTCATGTGTGATGCTAGTGATACAGCTGTTGGAGCTGTTTTAGACCAGAGAAAAGATAGGATTTTTCGTCCCATATACTATGCCAGTAGGACTTTAAATGAAGCTCAGCTGAATTATGCCACAACAGAAAAAGAACTATTGGCAGTAGTATTTGCTTTTGATAAGTTTCGTTCTTATTTAATAGGAACCAAGGTCACTGTTTTCACTGATCATGCGGCTTTAAAATACCTCTTAACAAAGAAAGATGCCCGACCTAGATTGTTAAGATGGATTTTACTTCTGCAAGAGTTTGACCTTGAAATAAAAGACAAAAAGAGAACCGAAAATCAAGTAGCTGACCATTTGTCTAGATTAGAGAACCCTCCTTCTGAGTCTTGTGAAATAAAATAAGAATTCCCTGATGAAAATATCTTTTCTGTCAGCTTTGTTATGACTCAACCACCCTGGTTTGCAGACATTGCAAATTACTTGGTTGGAAAGTGGACACCCCAAGATCTCTCTTACCAACAAAGAAAAAAACTCATATATGATGCTAAGCATTATCTGTGGAATGATCCTTACTTATTTAAATATTGTGCAGATAATATTATTAGAAGGTGTGTGCCTGAAGAAGAAATGAGCAAGATTTTGCATCATTGCTATGATGGAGCAATTGGAGGACATTATGCTGTAAATCGGACTGCCTTTAAAGTTTTGGAGGCTGGATTCTTCTGGCCAACACTTTTCAAAGACGCTCGTGCATATGTTGCACAATGTGACAGGTATCAGAGAACAGGTAACATCACTAAAAGAGATGAAATGCCACTGCAATCAATTCAGGTATGTGAGATATTTGATGTCTGGGGTATAGATTTTATGGGACCGTTTACTTCATCTCATTCATTTGAATATTTCCTTGTGGCTGTTGATTATGTTTCACGATGGGTTGAAGCTATTCCCACAAGAAAGAATGATGCTCGAACTGTGTGCAATTTGTTGACACCCAATTTCGTCCCAAGAATTAATTAATAGCTAATTATTTAAACGAAAATCAAGTATTAAAATAAAATTAGAATTAAAATTATATAATTAAATTATTTGGATTGAAATTAATTAATTTCAAAAGAAGGCTAAAATTGCAAGGCCTATCCTAATTTCTATCCTACCCGTGCAACCCCTCAATTTCTCAATTTAATCTAAAACAAGGCTAAAATCGCAAAACACAACCTCAAATCCGACCCACCCTTGCAAACCCCTTTTAAAAAACAAAACTCCTAAAATACAATCCCTATATCAGTTCTTCACAGCAATTACCCGCGACCCATTTCCCTTACCCGCTTCCAGAAAATCCAACCCGTTTCCCTCACGACCCGCTCCAAAAACCCGCGCCATTGTTGTCCCTTCCGTACAGCTTGATGTGCTGGACGAATAGCACGGATCCAGGCATGTATATTCTCGAAGCTTCACCATTCCAGCTGTGCTTTTTTGGAATCTTCTAGCTTATTCCCCAACGGATACTCAATCTCGTCCGTTGGTTTCAAAGAGTGATCAATCTCGAGCCCTTGATCAATTGTCTTGGAGATAAGGACGAGAGAGGACGATTTGGACTCTCTCACCCTTATCTCACAAGGGAGTCGATCAAAAAGTAAGGGAGTGTTTTGGAAATTCAAAGTCTAGGTAAACCCTAAAACTCTCCTATATATTCAGCATTTTTGTAGGGTTTAAGGGGGGTTCGGATTTTTAACACACAACAAAGAAAACGGCAGCATTTTACATATTTTCAGATTTTTCTCTCAGCTAAAATATATATAGTGTTTTCAGTTTTTGTTTCCGAGTGGAACATCGCTTTCGATTTCGTGTCGTCGCTTTCATTGTTTCTAGTCGTCGACCTTCTTGAAGTCGCTTAGTCGAGTCGTGTTCATCTTTCGAATCATCGCCCAGTTCACTGCCTATAAGCAGGTCAGATTTCTTTCAGTGTTATACATCAGCTCATTTATATGCTTTTGTTTTAGTTTACATTTGACTGCTGCTAGATGATACTTTGTTGAATTTTGTAAGAATGAAGCCGTTCGTAGTTGATTTTGCATCGAATGAGGGTTGAATCTTAGTGTGTGGGGATGCTTCAAATAATGTGAACTGTTAAATTTTGAACTCTATGTCTAACTAATATGTAAGAGGCTGCATCTTAACTAATAAGACTCTAGTTATTTCTGCCGTTCTTGCTGTAAAAGAAAAAATGAAAAGGTTTGCAAGTATGTTTAAAAGAAGTAAGAGGAGTGGGCTTAGGCTTGTGTAGATGGTATGAAAAACTGGTTTTTGACTCAATTAGTAATAAATCAAGTCTGTTTCTAAGCTCAGGTCTAATCTTGATGGTTCTGTTCTTAGTTAGCATTTTCTTTTCCCTCTTTAATCTAAGCATCCAGTTTTTGTTTCTCCCTGGTCTCTACATCAGTTTCTTTCCCATCTTCCTTGTTTATTTGCTTGTGTAGTGTAAAGGTTTATTTAAAGTAAATTACTAGTTTATTGGCCTGTTAATTCATGTCTGGAAATTTGAATTAAATGGATTAAAAATAATCAGTAAAAGTCTCAATTAGTTCAACTAGCCTAAAATGTGTATGAGAAAATAGAGTGCCTGGTTCCTTGTTTGTCTGATTGCTATGAATGCAGAGGTGCTGTTAGGGCTGTGGGGGGGGGGTCTGAATAGAAAGCAGGTGAGAATTTGGGAGACAGGATGGTTTCTGGGAGTTTGAAGGTGTTTGTAGAGGTTCAGGAGTATAGCAGGTTTGAGTGTGCCTTGGAGCAGGTTCCTAGGTTGATTCCAGGTTGATGGTGAAGTGAGTATGAAGAGCCAGGGAGTGCAGCTGATGGTTGTTCAGCTGCTGCAGGGGTTAGTTTGGAGAAGCAGGAAGTGTGAGGGGCTGTAGTAGGAGTCCTGGTGTTTGGAGTTGTCTAGGGGTTCTGGTAGTTGTTTGCAGGGTCTAGTAGAGGCTCCAAGGGTTTGCAGGTGATGTGATTGGTTCAGGGGAGTATAGGAGGAGTTGAAGAGATGTTCTTGTAGTGTTCTGGTTAGTACAGTTATGTGCAGGGAGTGGTTTGTTCTGTGATTTTGAGGAGGGTGTTCCAGGTATAGCAGGGGTGCTTATGGGAGGTCTGTTGTTTGGTGGTGTGAGGTGATGAGAGGTCAGTGAGAGTGATATGCAAGCAGTAGGTTTGAGCTCGTCTTGCATTGCTCTGCTTATTTTTCTTTGCTAGTTTCCAGCTTCTTGTTCAAAGTATGGTCGTGTCTCTGTGCTCTTTTCCAGTTTCTAGTCCTTTTTGATGAGGTCTATGATCAGCCTGCATACTAAGTATATGAGGAGTAGGATTTTGGGTCAGTTCTGAGGGTCTAGATGGCTAGAGAGGCTGTGATGTTTTATAGTTGCTTCTAGGAGTGTTCAGTTGTTGGGGTATAGATATGTTAGCTGAATTTTGTTCATTTATTGTTAGCATGCTCTGTTTCCTTCATTTTAAAAGGATGTTATCGGATATTTAATTAGTGATTTTAAAAAGTCGTTCTCTGCTAAGCTTAGGATTTTCAGAGGGAAAGCTTTCATTCTTAGATTTTAATCATGATGGTTGAAGGTTAATTCTTAAAAAGAGATTTGTGGGTTTGGTATAATTATTTAGGTAAGTAATCCGGAAAGTAAGCATCCCATATTCGAGGTTAATCGCCTGTTATGAACCTTGTTTGGTTGCATCTTAGTTTAAAGCTTCTAGCTTTATTGTGAGTGAAACCCAAAGTTTGGTAGTCATATAGGATTAGATAATGGTTAGCTTAAAAGGTAATGTTTGTACTTATATGTTTGGTATCTCTTGCCTGTGTAATTAGTGACAGAGAGTTGGAATTCTTTGTTTTCTTTTTTCGATTAAATTGGATAAAATGAGGTCTATGTGCAAATACAATCGAGCTATAATGGAATGCCTTTGGTAGATCACGCATCTTTATTAGTAAGAATCCTAATGAGAAAATCAATAGTTTCAGTAAGATCAATGTCAAGTTTTCCTTAGTATCATAAAATAAATCTATTTTAGCAAATGATAATACATCTTGTAGTCTTAATCCGAAGTAAGCTGAAATATCCATATCATAATCCTCATTGTTATCTCTGCCCATTTTTGCTTTAGTCAAATTTCCCGAAGCTTTACTAAGCCCGTTGTCTGGGTTTCTAAATGAAAAGGCATTTTATATATTGACGTATTCTTGTAAGGAAGCATGGAAAGAGATTGCTCTTGGATACTTCATTTGAAAGCTGTTTTATGCTATTTATTAATCTATGAGAAGTATTTTAGTAATCTATTTAATCTACTAAATTATTTGAATGAGATTGCATGTCTGCTGTATTAACTCTCTGATGGATTACTGTTGATGGATTATTGTTTACATTATACATTTCATCTTGCAACCATTTAAGCTTTCTCTTATATGTATTAATTTCTTTCCTTCTCTCTTTATTTCTTTGGCATGAAATCTTTCGGGAACGAGTTGAAATAAAACTCACAAATGGGATGGCTGCATGCATTGGAAGTTATTGGACCCGCTCCGCATTTTCGGGACTTGATATCCCCGAAAATGTGAAACAAAAGAAAATTGAATAAATGAAAAGCCTTGTGAAATACAGGGCTCTACTTAAGTTCGCTATCCCGGGTTCTATTTTCTGAAACTCCTTCTTTCCCATCCCCTTTTAGAAAGCATGTTTTAGGACTTTTTGTATGATTAGAAGCCTGGTAGATTAGTCGTTTTAACTGAATTGTTATCTTATTGTTTTGATTGATTATAAATTGCGTATCCTGTCTCTTTGGGACTCGCCGGTTAATTTAATACAGTAGAAACCTTTAGTTAATTTTCGAGTGCAGAAGGAATAAAGTTAAAATTGTACCTATTTATTCATTACTTATATTTAGTCAATTATTTATCCATTTATTAAATTTACTTATTTATTCATTAATTAAATTAATTAAGTGGCATTTATTATCAATTTACCTGTTTAATTTTAATTAATCATTTATCTACCTAATCAATTATAATTATTTATTTACTTATTTATTCATTTATCTACAAAGTTATTTAAGTGGTATTTATTTATTATTTCATTTATTTATTTTATTTTATTTATTTAATTAATTAATTCTAATTAATCATTTATTTGCTTAATCAAATTATATTTAACTAGTCAAATTATTATCGCTTATCCCTCATCTAATTGAAATCATATAAATATTTATTTATCTACTTAAGTCATTTATCTATTTATTCATTTATCTAATTAATTAATCAATCAATTATTATTCTTATCCAATCATTTGTTAAATTTATTTACTTAATTTTAATTAGCCCTTATTTATTTAGTCAATTAATCAACCCTTATCTCATTATTCATTTAATTAATCTTAAATTTTGTTCAAATATTGTCATAATCAATTTTATCTTCTCTGTATTATTTATTACCTATTTATTTTATTTAAAATTTGTCCCAAACTAAATTTCAAGTAAAATTAGTGAAAATCGCCGGATTAACCGCCTTTGGCGGATTTTCGAAAGTGCTCCCGTAATAAGGACCTTCTTTCGAATTTAACAGAACCACTTACCTAAGAATCTCTGAATTTAATTTAATTTCTTTTAAATAAAAGTTAAATTGCACTCCTTAGTTAACTTAGGTTCCTAATAATCCTTAAATTAGGTGGCGACTCCAAAGAAACCCTTTGGAATCCCACTTTGTTGAAATATTCCGAAACCTATCCTTTTCTAAAGAAAGGGTAATTTTTTGGGGTTCAACAGCGTGGCGACTCCGCTGGGGATACGCAAATGGTTCTAACCAAAAGGCTTTCACGAATTTCTTTTGTTTGTTTGTTTGAATTGTATGACGATATTAGTATGTGTGACTTATTTATTTATCGTTGAAAATTAGCATGATTAGATCTACTGTTTATTTGCGAGCATGCTTAGATTAATCTAATTGATTGCTGTGTGTCACGAAAGCATGTCACTACACCCTATTTGCGCACATATAAACTGGCATTCCGTTCATACTTCCCCCACTCCTGGGAACCTCTTGCATTCTCACTTAAATATCCGCGAGGTGTGTGCATACGCACCCGCAATTTCTTCCATTAAAGAACCCTTTGACGAGTTGGTATACCGGCGGATTGTCGTGGGAGTTATTCGACCACGAAGCCGCCTGCCACTCACCTGTTAGCCTCAACCGTTAACCCACTCTTAGAAAAACCCTTGGACGAGTTGGTGTACCGGCGGATTGTCGTGGAAGTTATTCGACCACGAAGCCGCCTGCCGCTCGTCTGTTAGCCTCGACCGTTAACTCACTTTTGATGGAACTTTAGGAGCATGCATGCATTCACACCTTAGTCTGGACCCGGTCCTTGGTACCGCCTCCATAGTCAGGAATCCGCCCTTGTGTCAACGGGTCCTTATAACCCGTTGACCCGCATATTATGTGTTTTGTGATAACGAATCTCCAGTCCCAGCTGAATTTTGAGCACAATCAAATTTAGAATTTTGTTTTCATTATCTTGTAGGGTAAGGAATGGAACAGCAGTTTGACAAAGTCTACATGGTTGTAGAGGTCCCAGAGAAGTTAAAATTATGGTGGGGTAACTTTTGTGAGGAGGAGAGAAAGACAGTTGAGGGGAAATTAGGAAGGTTGGTAGAGCTGATTGATGTTCATCCAAACCGTGACCTAGTCCAAGCTCTTATTGCGTATTGGCGCCCGACGCGAGCTGTATTCAGGTTCAAAGACTTTGAGTTGACTCCCACTTTAGGAGAAATAGTTGGGCTAACGGGATTGAAGTGTCTGGGCCAAGAGATAATCCTTCCAAACAGTCAAACAGGGAAGAAATTCCAAGAGAGACTAGGATTGGTAAGGAATATCGAAAGCGAATGGGTTCATCTGGATTATCTGTACACCAGGTTTGGGCGCATAACGGGTTTTGGTGATTTTGAGCCGGAATTTAACTGTGGTGAGAAGACTTGGAGAGACCGGCGTGTAAGGGCTTTTATCATTGCATTCTTAGGGACTTTGGTCTTCCCAACAAAGAATGGACACATTAGGACTTGCATTGGTTCCGTAGTTCGGGTGATGTTTGAAGGGATCAATGGGAACAAATCTACCACCATAGTTCCTATGATTCTAGCAGAAATGTATCGGGCTCTGAATGAATGCAGAAGGGGGTCGATGTATTTCGAAGGTTGTAATCTTCTCCTTCAGGTATGGGCGATAGACCAAGTGTGCCGTCGAAACCCTATGGTGGATATTTGTAAAATGTTAGATAGCCGGAAATTAGTAAATCCTATTGCTACCCAAAACATAAGAACGAGGTGGTGTGAAAAACCTGAAAGTTTTGCGGGATGGTATGATTTCTTAGCCCACCTTACTGATAAGAGAGTAATGTGGAAGTTAAGTTATGTTCCTAAAGATGAGATTGCACTTAGGACTTCCAAGCGATACTACATCGAGTTGCCGGGTTTAACGGGGCTTCAACCGTACGCACCTTTGAGGGTCCTCCGTCAATTTGGGATGGAACAATTTATTCCCCTTTGTGCGGATATGTCGGAGTCAGAAATTCCTTTCAACCTGCAGAATGCAATTCCAAGGAAAAGAGAAATCCTCGAGGATTGGAAGGGTTTGAAACCGATAGAAGTGTCAACAAAGCACCAGAGCTGCACACCAGAATATCTCGTCTGGATCAAAGAAGAGCGACGCTTAGGTCTCAGTCCTCCAGGAAGAGTTGGCTATGAAGACACTGATATGACGAAGAAAATGAGACTGGCAAGGGCAGAAACCAGTTTTGATGAAACATCCGCTCCGACAAGCAAGAAGATGAAGCAAGCAGGAACATGATACGGAACTTGGACAAATGGCAGTTTATTTACTTTTGATGTATTTTCTATTTATGCTTTCTATTGTGGTATTTTCACTTATTATGTAATGATGATGTATTGAAAAGGAAAAAGGAAATTCTGAAAAAAAAAGAGAGAAGAAAAAAAAGAGAAGAAGAAAAGGGAAAAAAAAAAAAAAAGAAAGAAAAGGAAAAGAGAGGAAAAGAAGGGAAAGCAGAAAAAGAATGAAAGAAGTTGATTACAATGATGCAGACCTGATGATGAAGATGAAGCAAAGAAAGCAGAATTCAGTCACAACAGTGCACCTACACCGGCATGATGCAGTTGATCGGCAGAGTGACGGCTTTTATTTTAGTTCTGATGTATTCTCAATTATGTCTTTATATTTATTGTATTTTTCATTTGCTATGTAAGGATTATGTATGAAGAAAGAAAAGAAAGAAAAAGAAAGAAAAGAAAAAGAAAAAAAAAGAGAGAAAAAAAAAAAAGAAGAAGAAAAAAAAAGAAAGAAAGAAGAGGGTGAAAGTATGATGTTATGTTATGAAAGACAATTTTGTATCAACTTTATCTATTTTAATGAAATATCTTACTCTAAATTTGAATTGCTCAAAAATGGTTGTGACTATTTTTCGTTATCATTTATTTGCGCGATTAGGCTCGCCTCTAGCACAAAGAGGCACCCTACAGGGTAGGACGCGTCCGCATTTTATTTTACGCACATTATTTGTGGTTGCCACATGCCTAATTTATCGCCTGTTTTAAATGCAAAAGCGCTACGTGACGCGCGCTATGTGCTTACGTGCAAATTTTACCAACAACATGCAAACTAACACAGTTACCTTTTGAATTTTTCTTTTGTTTTGTTTATTCCCAAACAGAGGTTTGATTTGTGCTGATTGAGCTGATCCAAAGGTTTTCCTCTGCACATTGATATACACTTCAGAATTTCGACAAAATGTCCGGTAATGATGATCAGCCTCCCGTCCTCAATGATAAGACTCTCGAAACTCCTGGATCTTCGAGGGGAAACATTCTCCTTGCTCAGGATGACCTTATTTTGAACCTGACCAAACAGATACAGATGCTGAGCGATGAGCTAGCAGCCATTAAAGGGCAAGCCCCTCAAAACATACCTTTAAATGCCAATCCTGTTCACAATATACCCACATACCAAAACAACCCACTTAATCAAACACCACCACCACAAAATCGCCCACAAGTTAGTCAAAATACCCCGCCCGCTCAGCAAAATGCCCAACCCGCTGGTTATCCTTCATATTATCCATATCCTAACGACCCCACTCCTCCTCACTACCAATATTTGCCTGCTAAAGACACTCCCCGTCCTCCACAATCTCAAGCGCCCATTCCTGTAGCCGTTGCTCCTCCAAACGCCAATGATCCAAGGCAGGGATATCCCGAGGCGTTATATTATGAGCATGACCCTAATGGGAAGAATGCGGACTTCACAGATTATCCACCACAGAATGAAATGCCCACAGCTGTGGAAAAACAGGGAAGGACAAGCGAACAAGATGAGATAATCCAAGCAATGAAAGTCATGCAACAATCTATTAAGGACTTGCAGGTGACTAAGAAACGGCAAAGCACTTCATACCGCAGTCTTTATCTATTCCCGGACATTACTCCTCCTCCCGGTTTTAAAGTGCCGAAGTTTGACATGTATGATGGTCATGGTGACCCATTTGCTCATTTAACCAAGTACCTCAACAGAATGAGGGCGGCGGGAGGCAAAGAAGAACTTCTGATGGCTTACTTTAGCCACAGTCTGGAAGGTATTGCCGCTGAATGGTTTGCCAGACAAGACAGCAAATGGCACGAATTTGATGATATAGCTGGTGATTTCACAAAGCAGTTTGAATACAATGTGGCGATGGTCCCTGACCTCATAACCTTGGCCAATTTGAAGAAGAAACCAACAGAATCTTTTAGGGAATACGCCTTGAGGTGGCGTGAACAGGCTGCACGGGTGCAACCCCCGATGACTGAGAGGGATATGGTAAAGTATTTTATTCGTGCTCAAGACGACTCCTATTACATGCATATGCTTCCTATGATGGGTGCACCTTATGCTGAACTTCTCACAATGGGGGAGATGGTGGAAGAAGGCATCAAATCCGGTCGGATTGTGAGCTTTGCTGAAATGAAGTCAAGTGCTCAAAATGCTCAAGCCAGCTCAAACAATGCTAGAAGAAGAGAGAAGAGGGAATAAGTCACAGCTGTTGCCGCAGACATTGACCGCCGCCCGGCTAGGAGGTTGAACTTTGATAATCCACCAACCTACCCTACATACCCAAATGCACCCCCTCATTACCCAAATGTTCCTTCTCCTTACCCAAATGCACCACCCCCAAATTATCCTAGTCACTATCAAATTCCTCCAGCTCCATATCCTGTCTATCAAGCACAACCCAGTTATTATCCACCACGAGCACCAGCACCACAACAATACCCTCCTCGCCCACAAAATTACCAACCCCGTGCTCCTGTCCGTCCAAATATGCAAGGACCTAACAAAAGCTATGAGAGGAGAGCACCCAAAACATATACTCCTATAGCTGAATCTTATGGTCAATTGTTCGAAAGATTAAGAAGCGCCGGAGTTGTGCAGCCTGTTCCTGACAATACTCCAAATCCTCCTCCAAGGTGGTATGATGTTAATAAGCATTGTGTTTATCATTCTGGGGCTGCGGGCCATGATGTGGAAAGGTGTTATGCCTTCAAGGATAGAGTGGAAGCTTTGATCAAATCAGGCACTATCCAGCTTACTGGAACTCAGCCTAATGTGCAAGATAATCCTCTTCCCGCCTATGGAAACAATGCTGTCAATGTCATTTCCCTTGAGGAGAGAGTCGATTTGAAAGGGACCATTGTTCCCGTTAGCAATGTGAGGGTTTCTAACGAGGCCAAAGTATCTGTGCAAGTTAGAGCTCCCATTCTGGTGCAAGCGGGTATCCCGAGGCCAACTGTCACCGTCATGCTTGCCTCACCCCTTCAATATGATAGCAAGAGGGTTCCTTGGAACTATTCTGAAGTGCCTATCGGAAGTGGAAAGG
Source organism: Petunia secreta (assembly GCA_029990175.1). NCBI lineage: Eukaryota > Viridiplantae > Streptophyta > Magnoliopsida > Solanales > Solanaceae > Petunia > Petunia secreta. Next base: position 51,600 of record JARKIP010000206.1, on the reverse strand, counting down.
TAACTGTTGCTGTTGCTGCTGCACAAGGCATGACCAGATCTGGTAGATTCTATACGCCTGAGGAGTTGGGTCGAGGCCTTAGGGAAAAGGAGGGCGTTGTAAGAAGAGTGACTGACACCGAAGCTGAGGACTTTTGGAGGAAAATGCAGTCAAAGGAATACTCTATTCTGGAGCACCTAAAGAATACTCCTTCCCGCATATCCATTATGGCTTTGCTGATGAGCTCTGAAACGCATAGAAATGCATTGCTAAAAGTGCTCAAGGAAGCAGAGGTGCCCACTGAGACCACGGGTGAGAGCTTGGCCGTCTTGGTCGGCCAAATTTTAGAACCTCACAAGGTGTCCTTCTTCAAAGAAGAGCTTCTACCCGAGGGTCTCGGACACAACAAAGCCTTGCATATTGTTGTCAAATGTAGGGACAAATTTGTTGGACGGGTACTGATCGACGGAGGTTCCGGGCTCAATATATGTCCATTAGCAACTCTGAAGGAGCTTGGAATTGACGCTGGCAAAATTAGACAGAGCAATGTGAAAGCAAGGGCTTTTGATGGGGCTCAAAGGTGCACCTTTGGAGAGATTGATCTTGATCTGCAGATAGGTCCTGTGAACTTCTCTGTGGAGTTTCAGGTATTCGACATCCCGTCTACCTATAACATGCTGTTAGGAAGACCCTGGATTCACATGGCCGGAGCCGTCCCTTCCACTTTGCATCAAAGTGTGAAATTTATATGGAACAATGAAGAAGTAGTGGTCAAGGGCGAGGGAAACAGCCCCACGCATGCCAGCACCACGATTCCCATGGTGGACAACGCCGCAGAACTTGATGGGACTACTTTCCACACGGTTGAGCTGATGAATGTGACCCGAGCATCAAATGAGGATTCAAAGAAAGGTATCCTACCTAGAGTCCCCAAGATGATTGCTGTGGAGATGTTGAAAAATGGTTTCAAACCTGGTTCGGGATTGGGAGCAAATCTGAACGGCATAACCGAACCCATCTGCTTGCCCAAGAATCTGGGTACCTTTGGCTTGGGTTACTGTCCTACCAAAAAAGAGATTGAAAAGGCCAAAAGGAAACCAGCCATTGCCATGCCAGAACCCCTTCCTTCCTTGTACCAGTCATTCGTCAAGGCACCGGAAGTCAATATACCGGATCTGATAGAGGGAGTTGGCGATTTGTTTCTGAGTGATGATTTGGAATGCGATGTTATTATTGAAGAATGTGCTGAGGAGTCACCTGTGCGAAATGTTGAGGCCAAGGATCCGATGGCCAATTGGACCTGTGTCCCAGTAGAAGAGACCTGGTGAATGAACTCAACAGTTATTTTGGCGTCACAGTCAGATTGAGGCCCTGAACTGTGTTTTGCTTTTTGGTTTATGTTTATGTCTTTTCAAAATAATTTGTTTACATTCTGCATGTTTTGCTTTAATGTATGCCTCCCTAAACTAGATTTTGAAACAAATAAAATGCATTGCATTCTCCCTACTATTATTTTGATATGCTTCAATTATTTACTTTATTTTACGCTTTTGATTAATGTTTGTTTCTGTTTCAGCTTTCCACTTAACAAAACTGCCGAAACTTTGCTTGTGACATATAATGAAACAACTGAACAAACTGGCACTGATGCATTGAGTATTGGGGAGTTTGATGAAGATTTCGTTCCTGATGAAATAACAAGAGAAGTGGATCAATTTGAGAACAAACCAAAACCTAACTTGGAAGAAACCGAGTCAATCAACTTGGGGACTTCAGAAGATGTTAGAGAAACCAGAATCAGTGTTCATTTGACATCGGAAGAAAGAAGAGCTTATATTGAACTATTGAACGAGTATCGGGACATCTTTGCTTGGTCTTATGATGATATGCCCGGTTTGAGTACTGATCTTGTCACTCACAAATTGCCAACTGATCCTTCATTTCCGCCTGTTAAGCAAAAGAAGAGAAACTTCAAAACTTCCACAAGCAAACAAATATTGGAAGAAGTGCAAAAGCAATTGACCGCCAAGGTGATTCGATCTCTCAAATATCCCACTTGGTTAGCGAATATTGTGCCGGTGCCCAAGAAAGACGGCAAAGTTAGAGTTTGTGTTGATTATCGTGATCTCAACAAAGCAAGTCCAAAGGATGATTTTCCATTGCCAAATATTCATATCCTTATTGATAGCTGTGCAAAACATGAGCTTCAGTCTTTTGTCGATTGTTTTGCCGGCTATCACCAGATCCTGATGGATGAAGATGATGCTGAAAAGACCGCCTTCATCACGCCTTGGGGTGTGTTTTGTTATAGAGTTATGCCTTTCGGTTTGAAGAATGCCGGGGCAACATATATGAGAGCAATGACAACTCTTTTCCATGATATGATTCACAAAGAGATTGAAGTCTATGTAGATGATGTTGTTATCAAGTCAAAGAAGAAAGAAGAGCATTTGACCGATTTGAGAAAGTTCTTCAACCGCCTTCGGCGGTATAACTTGAAGCTTAATCCTGCGAAATGTGCATTTGGTGTTCCTGCCGGTAAGATGTTGGGTTTTATTGTAAGCCGGAGGGGTATAGAATTGGATCCGTCCAAAATCAAGACTATCCAAGAATTGCCTCCTCCAAAGAGCAGAAAGGATGTGATGAGCTTTCTTGGCCGCTTGAACTACATAAGCCGCTTCATTGCGCAATCCACGGTTATTTGTGAACCAATAATCAAGTTGTTGAAGAAAGATGCTGTTATCGAGTGGACGGAAGACTGTCAAAAAGCTTTTGATAGGATCAAGGAGTATCTATCTAATCCGCCTGTGTTAGTTCCTCCTGAACCTGGAAGACCATTGATCTTATATTTGTCTGTCTCGGAAAATGCATTTGGATGTGTCTTGGGGCAACATGACAAGACCGGGAAGAAAGAACAAGCCATTTATTATCTAAGCAAGAAGTTCACTCCTTATGAAGCCAGGTACACTCTCTTGGAGCGAACTTGTTGCGCCTTGACTTGGACTGCACAAAGGTTAAGGCATTATCTCTCATCATATACAACTTATCTTATCTCGAGGATGGATCCTTTGAAATATATCTTTCAAAAGCCGATGCCCACGGGAAAATTAGCAAAATGGCAGATTTTGTTGAGTGAATTTGACATAGTTTATGTCACCCAAAAGGCGGTAAAGGCACAAGCATTGGCGGATCATTTAGCTGAAAATCCTGTTGATGACAACTATGAGCCATTGAGAACTTACTTTCCCGATGAAGAGGTCTTGTTTCTAGGTGAAGACATCTCTTCTGAATATGATGGTTGGCGTCTTTTCTTTGACGGAGCAGCAAATTTCAAAGGTGTTGGTATTGGAGCTGTCTTAATTTCTGAAACGGGTCAGCATTACCCTGTTTCGGCCAAGCTCAGATTTCTATGCACTAACAATATGGCTGAATATGAAGCATGCATTTTGGGTCTTCGATTGGCAGTTGATATGAATATCCAAGAACTTTTAGTGATTGGGGATTCCGACTTGCTGATTCACCAAGTACAGGGCGAGTGGAACACCAAGAACGCAAAGATTCTTCCTTATTTGCGTTGTGTCAAGGAATTGTGCAAAAGGTTTGCAAAGATTGAGTTTAAGCATGTTCCAAGACTTCAGAATGAATTTGCCGATGCTTTGGCAACTTTATCTTCTATGATCCAACATCCTGACAAGAATTATATTGATCCTATCGAAATTGAATTGCACGATAGGCCAGCTTATTGTTTTCAAGTTGAGGAAGAGCGAGATGGCCATCCTTGGTATTTTGATATCAAGAATTATCTCAAGGTCGGGAGTTATCCCGAAAATGCAACAAGTGTCCAAAGGAAGAGCATTCGGAGGTTAGCAAATCAATTCTTTCTAAGCGGTGAAATCCTATATAGGAGGACCCCAGACTTAGGACTCTTAAGATGTGTTGATGCAGCTGAAGCAAATAAATTGCTTACGGAAGTGCATGCGGGAGTTTGTGGGCCGCATATGAATGGTTTTGTTTTGGCAAAGAAGATCTTGAGAGCCGGTTATTTTTGGTTAACTATGGAAACTGATTGTGTTCAGTTTGTGCGAAAATGCCATCAATGTCAAATTCACGGAGATATGATCAAAAGACCTCCTTCTGAACTTCATGCAATGAGTTCTCCCTGGCCTTTTGTTGCTTGGGGAATGGATGTTATTGGTCCTATTGAGCCGGCCGCTTCAAATGGACATCGCTTTATTTTGGTGGCTATTGATTACTTCACCAAGTGGGTGGAAGCAACTTCTCACAAGTCTGTAACCAAGAAAGTGGTGTCAGATTTCGTGCGCAACAATATCATTTGTAGATTCGGAGTTCCTGAATCAATCATCACTGATAATGGTGCAAACTTGAATAGTGATTTGATGAGAGCGACTTGTGAAAGTTTCAAGATTACTCATCGCAACTCTACTGCATACCGCCCTCAAATGAATGGAGCTGTTGAGGCGGCAAATAAGAACATCAAGCGTATTCTTCGCAAGATGATTGATAATTATAGAGATTGGCATGAAAAGCTGCCATTTGCACTTCTTGGGTACCGCACCACCACTAGAACTTCAACTGGGGCAACTCCCTATCTTTTGGTGTATGGCACAGAAGCAGTCTTACCCGCGGAGGTAGAAATTCCTTCCTTGAGAATCATTCAAGAAGCTGAATTGGAAAACGCTGAATGGGTGAAGATCAGATGTGAACAATTGATGCTTATTGATGAGAGAAGAATGAATGCAATTTGTCATGGGCAACTTTACCAAAATCGCATGATCAAGTCTTTTGGCAAGAAAGTGAGAGTGAGAGACTTTAAACCGGGGCAATTGGTGTTAAAGAAGATCTTTCCTAATCAAGAAGAAGCAAGGGGCAAATTTGCACCGAATTGGCAAGGTCCATATGTGGTTCATCGGGTTTTATCCGGAGGAGCACTGATTCTGGCAGAAATGGATGGTCAAGTTTGGCCAAAAGCAATCAACGCAGATGCCGTCAAAAGATACTATGTTTGAGGCGATCGCAAGTTAGCATGGTTTTGAATGTAATCTTTGATGTAATGCGAACTACGCGTGACCTGACTCCCAAGGCGGGATACGTAGTAACTCACATAGAGTTTGGTTGCATTGATATAAGAATTTCCCCTATTTCCTCTTTTATGTAAGTTTGAACTACTTCTGACCTGATTCCTGGAATGGCAACAGGATAAGTAGGCAATCCCCGTCGGATTCGGTCAAAATATTGTAACACTTTAGGCTTGTTTATCTTTTATGATGTAATGCCGAACTATGCATCTAGGCAGATGTGTGGATTTTCCAATTCGGATACGGCTTCGTACTTAGATTGCCATATCTTCCCAAAATCTTATGTAAGCAGAACTACGCACGGTCTGATTCCCGTGGAGGGATACGTAGGCGCTCTTAACGGGCTCGACTCTATAATATTAAAATTTTCAGTCTCCTTAAGGCAAGCAACTGGGGCAATTTTTGCAAAGATAATTTGAAGATATGGAAGATAGAAACTGGGGCAATTTTGCAAGACAATTTGAAGATATGGAAGATAGAAACTGGGGCAATTTTGCAAGACAATTTGAAGATTTGAAAGATATCAACTGGGGCAAATTTTGCAAAATGAGTTGAAGATTTGGAAGTTCATAACTGGGGCAGATCTTTGCAAGAATTGGTTTGCTTATCAAAGGATGGAACAACAAAGTTCTGAAAGTATTCAAGATTAGCACAAGTTGCAATACAAAGGATGTTCAGTTTGTTTCGAGATATGTCATGAGTTTGAGTTAAAGCAGGAATTTTACATGCATTATAAACTTTTCACTTGCATATCAATGATTGCTTGCTTACTATTTTATCAAATTATTTTATTTTGCCTCTATATTAAGATGAGTTATACTATTGAGTTCATAAACCAAGTTTCCGAGGATGGTTTTCAAAGCCCGAGTTTCACGAAGAAGAGGAAGCGATAGCAGCGAATTCAAGATGAATCAGCACAAATCAAACACCCATCCCCAAAACTAACAAATTTTTCTTTGAGAGCAGGAACCGGAAAGCTTGCAATGGGAGGTTCATTCGCACTATGGATGAACAATTTATTGAACGCGCATTCAAAGAATTGAACATCAGATTCAATATGAACTGAAGAGATCATTCAAAACTTTACACCACTATCCATGCAAGCAACACCAATCAAGTTGATAATGCAAATGATTTGGCTGGCTTGACATCTAAGCATTACATTGGATTATTGCCGAAAAGGCGGCGCTTTTCTTTTCTTGAATCTTGACATTGCGATAGAATTTATCTCGCGATACTGATAGACAAGTCGGCTGAAGCACCGCTTTCGGAGTGTTTCGCGATGTCGGTTGTCCTGCAATATTGGCATGTTATGTTTCAAATTCATTGATAATTTAAGACAAGTCGGCTGGAACACCGCTTTCGGAGTGTTTCGCGATGTCGATTGTCTTGCAATATTGGCATTTATTAATAATTTAAGACAAGTCGGCTGGAACACCACTTTCGGAGTGTTTCGCGATGTCGGTTGTCCTGCAATATTGGCATGTTATGTTTCAAATTCATTGATAATTTAAGACAAGTCGGCTGGAACACCGCTTTCGGAGTGTTTCGCGATGTCGATTGTCTTGCAATATTGGCATTTATTAATAATTTAAGACAAGTCGGCTGGAACACCGCTTTCGAAGTGTTTCGCGATGTCGGTTGTCTTGCAATATTGGCATTTTATATCTGATATTTATTAATAGTTTAAGACAAGTCGGCTGGAACACCACTTTCGGAGTGTTTCGCGAGGTCGGTTGTCCTGCAATATTGGCATGTTATGTTTCAAATTCATTGATAATTTAAGACAAGTCGGCTGGAACACCGCTTTCGGAGTGTTTCGCGATGTCGATTGTCTTGCAATATTGGCATTTTATATTTAAAATTTACTGATCGTTTAAGACAAGTCAGCTGAAGCACCACGTTCGGAGTGTTTTCGCAATGTCGGTTGTCTTGCAATATTAGCATTTTATGTTTGAAGTAGAATGATAATTTAAGACAAGTCGGCTGGAGCACCGCTCTCGGAGTGTTTCGCAATGTCGGTTGTCTTGCAATATTGACATATTGTATTTGAAATGCATGATTCAACTCGAGACATCACGTCTCGTTAGTCAACTTATCTTATGAAAGCCTTGCATTTTTACAATTCATTTTCGCTTTACTTATTGTCTTACTTTACTGTTTCAGAATAATGATCAGCCTAAAGGTTCTCCGGGCGGAGCATCTCGTCAGTTGATCGAGAGAAGAACTTATTGAGCATCACGACCAGCATTTACAATTTTATATTATACTTTTATTTATTTCTTATTCCAAATATTATTGTAGTTTACTAGCAGTTGCACGCTTACCATTTGTTAAGTCTTTACAGAATTTTGGCAATACCGCAGTAGCATTTGGAGCATAACGTGGAACTCTTTCTTAGCAGTGAACTGGGGCAATCGTTGATATGAGCTAGACTCGTCAACGAGGATCTGAAGAATCGCACTCGAACAAACAAGTTTTACCTAATCTTTCATTTCAGATTAGGCGTCAGTTTGAAGTCTTTCCTATTCGTGCGCCTCTTTCTATCAATCGTGCGAATCTTCTTATCTAGGTGTCGTCGAACTACATATGGCCTGATTCTCTTTCAGCCCGAGATATGTAGGCAACTCAGGAACCGGAGTTCGGCCATGTCCATAAGCCTCGCCTTTTGGTCCGTGGAATCAAAAGTCTTGGTTTTATCGGGACAAAATTGGTTTCTCGTCAACTTCTTTACCCTAAAAACTCTTTCATCCTTTTCCGGGTAAAGAGGGGCAGCTGTTGACACCCAATTTCGTCCCAAGAATTAATTAATAGCTAATTATTTAAACGAAAATCAAGTATTAAAATAAAATTAGAATTAAAATTATATAATTAAATTATTTGGATTGAAATTAATTAATTTCAAAAGAAGGCTAAAATTGCAAGGCCTATCCTAATTTCTATCCTACCCGTGCAACCCCTCAATTTCTCAATTTAATCTAAAACAAGGCTAAAATCGCAAAACACAACCTCAAATCCGACCCACCCTTGCAAACCCCTTTTAAAAAACAAAACTCCTAAAATACAATCCCTATATCAGTTCTTCACAGCAATTACCCGCGACCCATTTCCCTTACCCGCTTCCAGAAAATCCAACCCGTTTCCCTCACGACCCGCTCCAAAAACCCGCGCCATTGTTGTCCCTTCCGTACAGCTTGATGTGCTGGACGAATAGCACGGATCCAGGCATGTATATTCTCGAAGCTTCACCATTCCAGCTGTGCTTTTTTGGAATCTTCTAGCTTATTCCCCAACGGATACTCAATCTCGTCCGTTGGTTTCAAAGAGTGATCAATCTCGAGCCCTTGATCAATTGTCTTGGAGATAAGGACGAGAGAGGACGATTTGGACTCTCTCACCCTTATCTCACAAGGGAGTCGATCAAAAAGTAAGGGAGTGTTTTGGAAATTCAAAGTCTAGGTAAACCCTAAAACTCTCCTATATATTCAGCATTTTTGTAGGGTTTAAGGGGGGTTCGGATTTTTAACACACAACAAAGAAAACGGCAGCATTTTACATATTTTCAGATTTTTCTCTCAGCTAAAATATATATAGTGTTTTCAGTTTTTGTTTCCGAGTGGAACATCGCTTTCGATTTCGTGTCGTCGCTTTCATTGTTTCTAGTCGTCGACCTTCTTGAAGTCGCTTAGTCGAGTCGTGTTCATCTTTCGAATCATCGCCCAGTTCACTGCCTATAAGCAGGTCAGATTTCTTTCAGTGTTATACATCAGCTCATTTATATGCTTTTGTTTTAGTTTACATTTGACTGCTGCTAGATGATACTTTGTTGAATTTTGTAAGAATGAAGCCGTTCGTAGTTGATTTTGCATCGAATGAGGGTTGAATCTTAGTGTGTGGGGATGCTTCAAATAATGTGAACTGTTAAATTTTGAACTCTATGTCTAACTAATATGTAAGAGGCTGCATCTTAACTAATAAGACTCTAGTTATTTCTGCCGTTCTTGCTGTAAAAGAAAAAATGAAAAGGTTTGCAAGTATGTTTAAAAGAAGTAAGAGGAGTGGGCTTAGGCTTGTGTAGATGGTATGAAAAACTGGTTTTTGACTCAATTAGTAATAAATCAAGTCTGTTTCTAAGCTCAGGTCTAATCTTGATGGTTCTGTTCTTAGTTAGCATTTTCTTTTCCCTCTTTAATCTAAGCATCCAGTTTTTGTTTCTCCCTGGTCTCTACATCAGTTTCTTTCCCATCTTCCTTGTTTATTTGCTTGTGTAGTGTAAAGGTTTATTTAAAGTAAATTACTAGTTTATTGGCCTGTTAATTCATGTCTGGAAATTTGAATTAAATGGATTAAAAATAATCAGTAAAAGTCTCAATTAGTTCAACTAGCCTAAAATGTGTATGAGAAAATAGAGTGCCTGGTTCCTTGTTTGTCTGATTGCTATGAATGCAGAGGTGCTGTTAGGGCTGTGGGGGGGGGTCTGAATAGAAAGCAGGTGAGAATTTGGGAGACAGGATGGTTTCTGGGAGTTTGAAGGTGTTTGTAGAGGTTCAGGAGTATAGCAGGTTTGAGTGTGCCTTGGAGCAGGTTCCTAGGTTGATTCCAGGTTGATGGTGAAGTGAGTATGAAGAGCCAGGGAGTGCAGCTGATGGTTGTTCAGCTGCTGCAGGGGTTAGTTTGGAGAAGCAGGAAGTGTGAGGGGCTGTAGTAGGAGTCCTGGTGTTTGGAGTTGTCTAGGGGTTCTGGTAGTTGTTTGCAGGGTCTAGTAGAGGCTCCAAGGGTTTGCAGGTGATGTGATTGGTTCAGGGGAGTATAGGAGGAGTTGAAGAGATGTTCTTGTAGTGTCCTGGTTAGTACAGTTATGTGCAGGGAGTGGTTTGTTCTGTGATTTTGAGGAGGGTGTTCCAGGTATAGCAGGGGTGCTTATGGGAGGTCTGTTGTTTGGTGGTGTGAGGTGATGAGAGGTCAGTGAGAGTGATATGCAAGCAGTAGGTTTGAGCTCGTCTTGCATTGCTCTGCTTATTTTTCTTTGCTAGTTTCCAGCTTCTTGTTCAAAGTATGGTCGTGTCTCTGTGCTCTTTTCCAGTTTCTAGTCCTTTTTGATGAGGTCTATGATCAGCCTGCATACTAAGTATATGAGGAGTAGGATTTTGGGTCAGTTCTGAGGGTCTAGATGGCTAGAGAGGCTGTGATGTTTTATAGTTGCTTCTAGGAGTGTTCAGTTGTTGGGGTATAGATATGTTAGCTGAATTTTGTTCATTTATTGTTAGCATGCTCTGTTTCCTTCATTTTAAAAGGATGTTATCGGATATTTAATTAGTGATTTTAAAAAGTCGTTCTCTGCTAAGCTTAGGATTTTCAGAGGGAAAGCTTTCATTCTTAGATTTTAATCATGATGGTTGAAGGTTAATTCTTAAAAAGAGATTTGTGGGTTTGGTATAATTATTTAGGTAAGTAATCCGGAAAGTAAGCATCCCATATTCGAGGTTAATCGCCTGTTATGAACCTTGTTTGGTTGCATCTTAGTTTAAAGCTTCTAGCTTTATTGTGAGTGAAACCCAAAGTTTGGTAGTCATATAGGATTAGATAATGGTTAGCTTAAAAGGTAATGTTTGTACTTATATGTTTGGTATCTCTTGCCTGTGTAATTAGTGACAGAGAGTTGGAATTCTTTGTTTTCTTTTTTCGATTAAATTGGATAAAATGAGGTCTATGTGCAAATACAATCGAGCTATAATGGAATGCCTTTGGTAGATCACGCATCTTTATTAGTAAGAATCCTAATGAGAAAATCAATAGTTTCAGTAAGATCAATGTCAAGTTTTCCTTAGTATCATAAAATAAATCTATTTTAGCAAATGATAATACATCTTGTAGTCTTAATCCGAAGTAAGCTGAAATATCCATATCATAATCCTCATTGTTATCTCTGCCCATTTTTGCTTTAGTCAAATTTCCCGAAGCTTTACTAAGCCCGTTGTCTGGGTTTCTAAATGAAAAGGCATTTTATATATTGACGTATTCTTGTAAGGAAGCATGGAAAGAGATTGCTCTTGGATACTTCATTTGAAAGCTGTTTTATGCTATTTATTAATCTATGAGAAGTATTTTAGTAATCTATTTAATCTACTAAATTATTTGAATGAGATTGCATGTCTGCTGTATTAACTCTCTGATGGATTACTGTTGATGGATTATTGTTTACATTATACATTTCATCTTGCAACCATTTAAGCTTTCTCTTATATGTATTAATTTCTTTCCTTCTCTCTTTATTTCTTTGGCATGAAATCTTTCGGGAACGAGTTGAAATAAAACTCACAAATGGGATGGCTGCATGCATTGGAAGTTATTGGACCCGCTCCGCATTTTCGGGACTTGATATCCCCGAAAATGTGAAACAAAAGAAAATTGAATAAATGAAAAGCCTTGTGAAATACAGGGCTCTACTTAAGTTCGCTATCCCGGGTTCTATTTTCTGAAACTCCTTCTTTCCCATCCCCTTTTAGAAAGCATGTTTTAGGACTTTTTGTATGATTAGAAGCCTGGTAGATTAGTCGTTTTAACTGAATTGTTATCTTATTGTTTTGATTGATTATAAATTGCGTATCCTGTCTCTTTGGGACTCGCCGGTTAATTTAATACAGTAGAAACCTTTAGTTAATTTTCGAGTGCAGAAGGAATAAAGTTAAAATTGTACCTATTTATTCATTACTTATATTTAGTCAATTATTTATCCATTTATTAAATTTACTTATTTATTCATTAATTAAATTAATTAAGTGGCATTTATTATCAATTTACCTGTTTAATTTTAATTAATCATTTATCTACCTAATCAATTATAATTATTTATTTACTTATTTATTCATTTATCTACAAAGTTATTTAAGTGGTATTTATTTATTATTTCATTTATTTATTTTATTTTATTTATTTAATTAATTAATTCTAATTAATCATTTATTTGCTTAATCAAATTATATTTAACTAGTCAAATTATTATCGCTTATCCCTCATCTAATTGAAATCATATAAATATTTATTTATCTACTTAAGTCATTTATCTATTTATTCATTTATCTAATTAATTAATCAATCAATTATTATTCTTATCCAATCATTTGTTAAATTTATTTACTTAATTTTAATTAGCCCTTATTTATTTAGTCAATTAATCAACCCTTATCTCATTATTCATTTAATTAATCTTAAATTTTGTTCAAATATTGTCATAATCAATTTTATCTTCTCTGTATTATTTATTACCTATTTATTTTATTTAAAATTTGTCCCAAACTAAATTTCAAGTAAAATTAGTGAAAATCGCCGGATTAACCGCCTTTGGCGGATTTTCGAAAGTGCTCCCGTAATAAGGACCTTCTTTCGAATTTAACAGAACCACTTACCTAAGAATCTCTGAATTTAATTTAATTTCTTTTAAATAAAAGTTAAATTGCACTCCTTAGTTAACTTAGGTTCCTAATAATCCTTAAATTAGGTGGCGACTCCAAAGAAACCCTTTGGAATCCCACTTTGTTGAAATATTCCGAAACCTATCCTTTTCTAAAGAAAGGGTAATTTTTTGGGGTTCAACACAATTTTCTCAGAAAAAATATTTTTACCAAATTTGGCACACCACGAGTTATCATTAGTGACCAAGGCACTCATTTTATGAATAGACAATTTGCTGCATTGCTATCAAAATATGGTGTAACTCACAAAACAGGAACACCATATCATGCTCAAACTCAAGGGCAAGTTGAGGTGTCTAACCGCGAATTAAAAAGGATACTTGAAAAAACGGTTGGAATCTCAAGAAAAGACTGGGCTTTAAAATTAGATGATGCATTATGGGCATACCGAACGGCATTTAAAACGCCAATTGGAACATCCCCATATAGATTAGTCTTTAGAAAAGCTTGCCATTTGCAAGTCGAATTAGAACACAAAGCTTTTTGGGCATTTAAAGTACTGAATTTTGATTTAACATCTGCTGGTAAAAATAGATTTTTTCAGATTAATGAATTGGAAGAGTTGAGGCTGGAAGCTTATGAAAATGCCAAGATTTATAAAGAAAAAATAAAAAAATGGCATGACAACTTGATCTGACAAAAAAGCTTCAAAATTGGAGATCAGGTACTTCTGTACAATAGCCGACTCAGGCTATTTCTTGAAAAATTGAAATCCAGGTGGACAGGTCCTTATATGGTTACATATGTCACTCCATATGGAGCAATTGAAATTCAACAGATTAATGGAGGAGACAAGTTTAAAGTCAATGGACACATGCTAAAATTGTATTTTGGAGGACATTTTGAGCAGCAACCATCAGTAACCATGATAGATTGATGAGTTTCACAGTTACTACGTCGAGCTGACGACGTTAAACTCAGAACTAAGGTTTCTTACCGTAGCCATTGAGGGTGAAGCAATGGAGCCTTAGAAGCCCAACATAGATCTGACTAATTAAATGCTTAACCAATTAATCTGGTCAATATCCAGATTATTGTACAACCGGAACATCTCATGAAGGCCTCTACAAAAACAGTGTCACCTAGACAGGAGTAACTCCATGGTGATCGGTATGCCTAAGTTACTGGTTGGTTAACCATTCAATTGTGCAAATCTAATCTTGGCACAGGTAATTTTCTAGTTTATATTCAAACTAGGACCTTATGACTGTTAAGGTGTTAAAATAATAAGTCTATTACACATAGAATATGTGTGGTCACAGTTTCTTTCAAGCTTTCTTCTGTGATCGTAATTTTGAAAGTCAAAAATATTTTTTTTATTAAAAATTATTAAGTAGTATTTTCTATTTTAATTTTCCTAGTTTAAAAAAAAATCCTTTTACTCCCTTTCCACTCGTGTTGAAACGTGTTTTCATTCTGGAGAATGAAATGTTCAAGTGTGGGGGAGGATTATTCTAATTTATATATTTTACATATAATATCTTCTTCTAAACTGTGATTTTTGTAGGTATTTAATTAACAACATAAATTCTTTACATTATGCTCAATATTATTTCTTTTTATTTTTCACCATATGTTTTTCATGAACGATTTTGATTTTGTGAAAACAGTAGCAAGCATCTTCGACTCAGGAAATCATTGGGATTGAGAAAAGTTATGATCACAAAAGCAGGAAGAATCAATAAACTTGGCTAGAACTTGCTCTAAATGTTTTTCGAGGCGAAATAATGGATGACACTGATTTTTGAAAAATGAACTTAGGCCTTCTTTGATTCCCAATTCTAGCCTCTTTATTTTTCATCTAAATATACATATTTTACCTCTTAGAACCTTTTTAGCCTTGATCCTAATTTTTTTTAACACCGTATTTCTCTTTAAAAAAAAAAGAAGAGAATATATATATATATATATATATATATATATATATATATATATATCAGTCGTATATATGTATATATCTCTATATATACGCATAAAAATACACTTTCTTCCAGCAGTTAATGAGCACAGATTGATATCAATAAGAGGAAGAAGTACCCAAAAAAAGAAAAAGAAGAAGAGAATATATGATTGTTAATGATATTGAAAAGGCAAGGAATGTAATAAGGAGGAGTGCTTAAAAAAAAAAGAAAAAAAAAGGGATGAAAATACTAAGAACCAAGAAATGTTTGCTCAAAGTTGGAAGGAGAAAAGTCACTATAAGTATATCCTTACCCTACCAGACTATAGCCTGACATTAAAAGCCAAGAAAAGTCCTAAAAGATTTTAAATATTAGTGTTGTATCTATATTAGTGGAGATAAACATGAAGAGCAAGTATATGGACTCGGCTATGATACTTACTGAATAAGTGATCATAAATTTATCAATTCTGAAAGATTCAAGGAGCGAAGAATGCAAACTTTTGTTGATCAAGTCAGAATTCAGACATAAGGTTAAAGATTTGGTGAATTTAGAAAGGATAATTGCATTGAACATAATTAGAGATATTTATTTTGAATAAATTGCATATCCTACAAAAGTCGCAATTTTTGAAGAAATTATTATTATTTTTTTAAAAAAAAAATCTTTTTACTCGAGGACGAGCAAAAGTTCAAGTGTGGGGGAATTTGATGAATATAATTTATTCATGTATTTTCTTATATAAAAATATATATTTTAAATAAAAGCATGAATAAATATATTCAATTCTACTATATTTTCTAACAAATCTTGCAGAGAAAAAGAATACTTGGAAAGAGAAATATATCATGAATAAAGTAAATAACAAAGGAAGAAGAGTTTTACGTATGCAAGAAGAAGTCCATGACATGTCTTCCTCACTATGCAAGAAAGATGTTACATATCTTGGCTACAATATTTGCTCCTTATTATACATTTTGGTAATATGGAATTACACATTTAATAAAAGAATGTGGAATTAAAGCAAATAAAGGAGCAATGGAAGACTATCATTATGCAAGGACATTCTAAACATATTCATCAATTGGCCTTTTTCAAGACTCTACGTATTATGTCATTATGCAAGGAACTTGCTACACATCTTCATCCATTGGCATTTCAAGACTTAATGAAGAAGTATTCTTCTATAAATAGAGGACAACTCTCCCTTAGTTAGATACCAAGTTATAGAATAGCTATAGCTCTTTAAAGTTTCTCTTTCTCTTGTCTTTCTTTTGCTAGTAGTAAAATACTCCTAGTTTTAATTATAAGTTTTTTAAATTCCCTTTTTATATTTTCATACTCTATAATGGAGTAATTTATTTTGTTGGGATAGTTGATGAAGCTTGATATATTTTTAATACTTATCTCAGTTTTAATACATACTTGGCCTGAAATTATCTATTTCACATTTTACACTGTGCGGGAATGTTAGTTTTATTATTTTTTTATTATCACCTACATATTTTATCTCGAGGTTATTTTTCATATTAATTTTGTAATTCTCACGGAGCAAAATTAATATGTGGTAACTGATGAGTAAAATAAGTAGAGTGAAAGTAAATTTTAGTAATCTACCATTTCAAGTCCGTAGTCTTGCTTGCCTCGGTTTTAATTCTCACGGAGGAATTGTTGTAGGCAAGATTATTGATTTTTAGTAAAAATATTCTCACGAAGTTTTCACTACTTTTTAGCACAATTCAGGCAAGAAAAATATTTCGGTTTAACTGTCACTTGTTATAACTCAATTAATTTGCATAACCTCACGGAGTGTTATTAATTGATTATTTTTTTGTGAGCAAAATATAATTGAATTAGAAATAAGCAATTATTCTTTAGAGAAATACATGTCAAAATTGAGATTTTTATTATAAATATTATCAAGTGAATTCAATGATTCCCAACTCTTTTTAAATTGAAAATCTTCCACAAGTTATTTTGTTTTAGTTAAAGTTATTTAAAAGTTCAAAAACTCACTTTTCATCAATTTGATTCTCTCAAATAGTAGTTGGAATATTCAAAGTATGTAGCATAGATTTCTCAATCTCTGTGGGACGATTTCTTAAACTATACTATAATTTGATAAAGCACGAGCTGGAAAATCCTATACACTTTGGCCTCGTCAGCTATGCAAAGGTTTTGTTGATCTGATGGGAAGTGAATTTGAAATGAGCATGATGGGAGAAGTAAATTTCTTCCTTGGACTGCAGATAAAGCAAATGCCAGAAGGAACTATGATTCAACAGCAAAAGTATGTTAAGGAACTGTTGAAAAAGTTTGACATGGAAGGAGCGAAAGAAATGACTGCTCCCATTATACCTGGAACAAAGCTGGATTTGGACGAACTCGGTCCTTCAACAAACGAGACTAAATATAGAGGAATCATAGGTTCACTTCTTTATCTCACAGCCAGGCGGCCTGACATAGTATACAGTGTAGGACTGTGTGCTAGATTTCAGTCCAAGCCCAAGGAGTCTCATTTGACAGCTGTGAGGAGAATCCTGAGATACTTGAAAGGAACTCAGGACCTCTGTCTCTGGTACCCAAGAGGAGGTACTTTTGAACTATTAGGTTTTGCTGATGCAGATTATGCAGGTCATTTGGTGGACAAGAAAAGCACATCAGGAATGACACACTTTCTAGGTCCTTGTTTGGTCTCTTGGGCTGCAAAGAAGCAAAACTCAGTTGCCTTATCAACTGTTGAAGCTGAGTATGTGGCAACTGCATCATGCTGTTCACAATTGCTATAGATCAAACAACAACTAGAAGACTTTGGTATCAAGTGTGGTGCAGTGCCAATTTTCTGTGATAATACTAGTGTAGTGAATATTGCCAAGAACCCAGTCTAACATAAAAGAACAAAACACATTGATATTAGACACTATTTCCTGAGAGATAATGTGGAAAAGGGTTTGATTACTATGTATTCTTGCATGACTGAAGATCAAATTGCTGACATATTTACCAAAGCATTGAACAAGGTACAGTTCGAGAAGAACAGGTTGGAATTAGGGATGACCAAAATACACGGATGACCCAGCAGGAAATTCTCTCATGATTGGTTAGTTAAGTATTCAATTGTTCATGCTTGAATTCTGTCATTAATGTCCAGTCTAACTCTGTACTTGAACAAGTACACTCGTTCAATTTTTTTAGCACCAGGTGAGAATAATGTGATCCCATGAAGAACTTAATATGTACTAAGAAGGAATCAACCAGAGCATGAGGAATCATGTCCAGGTACATTCACATTACCCTGCATGATAGAAGTCATAACTGAAATTAAAATTGTCAATCATACGTGTGTCAAGGGAGATCCTCCATGTTCTTATAACTGTCCTAAATTATAGGAACACATTCCTTTTTCGGGTAGAATTCTATTTGACTTGTTGGACCCCACTACTTAAAAAGGATATATCAAATAAGTCCATAACCGTCAAAACTTTAACTCTTCCCGGTTCTCAAAAAGTTCAAAAAGCTGCTTCTCTTCTTTCCATCATTACTGCTTTGTCTTCCCTAGAAGTTGTCAAATCACAAAACCCCTTTCTCTCTGTCGATACACCCAAAATCACCTTTCATTCAACCACTTCTTCTCCAGTGCACTAAAATCTTCTCTCAAGCCCTAAAAACAGAAAATTCCCTAGAAATCTCAGAAATTCTTCAAAATGTCTGAAATACCACCCCCATCCACTCTTGCCCAAAGAATCGCGAGGGCTCGTACAAAATTTCTTCAAAAAGGGGACAAGAAACTGATAAAGAAGATGAGGTCAAGGGCAGTTCCTACTACACCCATTGCACAAAGTTCATCACAATCACCGCATGAGGTAATCTCTGATCCTATTTCGTCTACGCCTGTCGTTTCAGTAGATATAAACAGCCCTGGAACTACAGAAACTGAAACCCTAGTTACAGGACTAGACAAAATAATAGGTGTTGAGCATGATGACCGAATAGGTAGGGGGAACTCATGTGAAGCAGAGCAAGATAGTGTAAAAGATGAACTTAGAAAAGATTTACAGATGCCTGTGGTTGTTGAGTTCGGTGTGGAATTGAATATTGCAGAAAGAGCAAAAGAAAAATTTAGGGAACAAGATCGTGTTGAAACCCTTAGAGAAGCTGAAGTGGACCCTTGTAAGGAAGATGATAGTGTTTAGAAAAATAAGAAAGAATCTGTGCCAGAAAGTCCAGCTGTTGGAGGACTTGGAGCTGCTGAAGCCTCAGAGAATTTGGTGCAAGAGCCTGTTGCTTGTCCAAATTCTACTGAGGCTGATGATGCAGATTTAAATTGGATAGATTTTGAGGAAGAAGGGAATAAGGAGATAGTTTTAGAAAAGGCTGAACAAAAAGAAATTGCCAAGAAAGCTGAAGAACCAAAAAGAAAAAGGAAGTTTGGTGAAGAAGATGTGAGAATAGCAGGAGAGGAAGAGGAAGTTGTGTTTTGTGAAAGAAAACATAGTGGAGCCTGAGAAAAGAAGGAGATTAGTGAAAAGGGGAAAGCCAGTGCTGAAGACAAGACTGGTTGATGAAGCTAGTGAAGAAAGTGATGACAAGGTTGTAAATGAGCCTGTGGTCAGGAGGGTTGGCACCAGATCTGCATTAAAACAACAACTGGAGAAAGTTGGGAGGTTGGAAAGAACAGTGACAAATGTAAGAGATAGAGAGGCAAAGAAGAAGGAAGAAGAAGAAAGAACAGCCGAGGAAGCACATGAGGAAAGTGATGATGCTGGGAGTTATGCAGAGCCAAGTGACTCTGATACAGACAGTGAAGCTGAGACCAGAAAAAGGAGGAGAGGTAGCGAGGATGAAGCTGACAGGGTGGCCTTCTTCTCTAAGCATCAGGTGTTGCCTGGCAGCATCCTGCATGATGAGAAGGAGTTTCACATGAAGCCACTGCTCAGAATGATTGGTAACCAGGGATGGTTGAGTCTGTTTGCCAACAAGGAAAGAAAGCTGTATGTTTATGAGATCAGAGAGTTCTACACAAATTGCAGAGTTAATGCTAGGAGAGTGTTCACCACAGTGAGAGGAATAGAGATAGAGTTTGGGAGACCTGAGCTTGGAGTGATTATTGACATACCTGCTGAAGGTTATTGCAGGTATATAAAGCTGTAATGGCCAAAGAGGACTGATGGAGTCACTCCTCTGGATGTTGTCAAGAAGTTCTCAGGAAAACCCAAGCTGAGGAAGGAGAGGAAGGTAGACAAGAAGGAAATGGAACCTGCACATCAGTTATTGTTTGAATTTGTGCAAAGGTTCCTTCTACCTAGAGGAGAGAGGAACTGCGAGGCTAGTGCTCTGGACCTGACATACATGGATCTGCTGGACAGGGGGGTAAAGATTAATCTGCCTGGGATGATAATTAGGCATATAAAGAGGATTGCTGACACAGATCAGAAGCCACATTCTCTTGTGCATTCCTACATCCTCCAGTAGGTACTTGTGCACTTTGGGGTTCCTTTAGAAGCTGGGAAGAAGCCAACCATTCACCAAATGTTTGGGGTTAATGTTCTAAAAAATTGTGACTTCTTCAAGGAAAGCAGAGCTTCAAAGAAACCAATGCAGGCCAAGCAAGAGCAAGAAGAGGAAAGTAAGGACTATAGACCTGAAGAGGCCATTGATGCTGTGAAGGAGCTGGAGACGCATGTCCTTGAGGTTAATGCAGAAAACACAGAGCTCCACAGACAGCTGAAGTTGAAGGATCAAGAAATTGATCATTTGAAGATAGACTGCCACGAGTATGAGGCCGAGCTGGTGATGGAAAGGGCCAAGAATACGAAGCAACTTGAGGCGCTTGTCAAACACTTCAACATTCAGCTTTGATTCCTCCTATCATGTCCTCCTCCTTCTACCTATTGTCTACCCCCTCCCATTCTCTCCTGATTGCATATGTTGGTTATTTAAAACAATTTGTTTTTTCAGTTGTGTACTTAATACTGGGGTTGTGTTGATATCACAACCTGGATGATGATTTTCATTTTCTTATGCTTATGACTGGTTCCTGCTTAAGTAATTGGTTCTTGATTGGGCCCTTCTTTTTGCCTGTGTTTGCTTTTATTACTGACTTGTTGCCATGTGCTTTAGACTAGATAATGTTGACAGGTTCATGCAGGTGTTTGAATTCTTTTCGATGATGCCAAAAAGGGGAAGAAGGAAATGTTGGGGTGTTTGTGACCTAATTCATCTGTTTAGTTTTCTTGAACTTGTTACTTTTTGTTTTTGTTTTTTTTGGTTTATGTCTATTCAGGTTCTTGGGCAACATTTGTTTATCATCATCAAAAAGGGAGAATTTGTTGAGAGCTGGTTTTGAAGTATGACAAACGAAAAGGACTCAGAGGTTCCCACGGAGGACCTAGTCCTTGGAATAAATGGCACGTCTGATCGAAAAGAAATATGGGTTGCAAATCCCTGCGGAACTAGGAGTAGTGGCGCGTGAATGAATATGCATCCTAGTCAGACTAAAAGAGGCGGTGTCCAGGCTGTGTCTTCGAAGTGTGAAAAGGAGTTGGACTTCAACAAGGAAAAGAGTTACTAGGAATCCTGACTTGCCATAATTAAAAGGACTCCTTGTAGAACTCAACTAGGGTTTTAAGACCTATATAAATGCAAGTAGCAGAGGCAGCCGAAATCAGTTATTCACAAATGGAGAGTTGAGAGCATACAAAGGCGATCTAGCATCTTTCTACGTGAGTAAACTGAAGAAGACAACTTGAGTGCATGCAGTGTATTGAGTCTAGATATTCCGTCTAGGTTCGTAGAGTGTCAAGTTGTCTTTAATTCAAGCTTTCATAGTTTTACCTATTGGCTTATTCAGAAGCGTATGTATTAGGTGAACTTTTGTGTAATTACTGAGAAGCTAGAGTTTAGCTTTGAGTAGTGTGTAGGGTCTAGAGTGTAGCCCCTTGGTTACAGAGTTTGTAATCAGAAACGTTGCTCTTGTGTTAGTGGATTCAGTTCTAAAATCCCAGAGTGTGGGTCGTGGTTTTTCTCCCTTGAGCAAGGAGTTTTCCACGTAAAATCATTGTGTCCCTTTGTGTGTGTGATGTTGTAAATTATAGTGTTCAAGGCAGCATAAAAGATAATATAAGAACTAGGTTCTACGTTAGAAGAACAAAGTTCTTATGACGAAAATCGGTGGACACTATTCAACCCCCTTCTAGTGTCTTCAGGAGGTGCATAGAGTTTAACAGTTGTCACGACTAAAATTTGTCATTAGCTAAATATGTTCATTAACACTGATAAAAAGTGGCACCAAACTTTTGCCCCAAGTCTTCACATGCATAATTGTCTTTTTTTTTTTTTGTCAATAAGATTTTAATATATTCTTTTTTAGATATTTAACAATATCTCTATATGATAGATAAGAACTCATAATTCTTTACATTGTTTTAAAAGTTATTGATATTGAATTTTAACTCCTTATTAAAGATGTTTTATTTATTGAACAAGTGTGAAAAAATTAGAACCTCTCATCTTATAACCAATTAAGTGGCATTAGAGGATAGAGTAAATTTAAATATTAAACATTCAAGAAAGAGAAGAAAATGAATCACTCCAGTTTTGATTCATTCTCTCGTTTAATTGCAATAACGTAATGCGGAATAATATATGTCATTATTATATTAGAGATTTAAAAGTCTCAAAATTCTCTAGAGAAAGTGAGGTTGAGAACACAGTCTATATTATTATCTCTTATTTATTACCTTTAGAAATACTCTAGTACAGTAGATAAAGGCAAAGAATGTACTATATAAAAAAATATCGCTAATTATGACTTAATACTGGATTAAAAAGGGAAATAAGAAAAGCTAATATGAAGAGAAGGCGATAAATCAATGATAAAGGTGACAACGATTAACACACACTTCATCTGAGATATAAATAGTCGTTGCAATAATAATAACATACCAGCAATAATAATAACATACAATAGAATTATAGAATATGAATGATTATTATGTGATAGTGATTGTTTAGTAATATTGGTAATGATTGCTCTACTAGTAATGTTTAGTCTGCATCCTAAAATGCAAAATTAATTGTGTGAATAGTAGATATGAAGAAATAAGACGGTTAAAGATGATGATTAGCAAATACAAGTAAATCATCATTATGACACATAACATAGTGGTTGCCACTACTCAAATTTTTCATTAGCTAGATGTGGGGTCATTTCATATCATATTAATATAAAAATGAGAATCCCCTTAATTAAAAGTGAACATATCTTTGCCTCTCGAGCAAATATTATTTTAAGAATTTTTTTAGTATAAAAGTAAATACACATTCTAGAAAATCTAACACAAAAAAAAAAAAAAAGTTCAATAAAGATTACTAAAATAATTATATTCAGATAAAAGTACTTAAGCCGGTCAAATGACCACATACATGATACATGTTCAAGGCTACCTTTTAATATGGCGTTTGGTCTGTTTAGGAGTAGTTTATCATAGCTCAGGATGAAAAGCCCCACCACCAAAGATTGTGGTGGGATGAATATGACTCCTCCACCCATAATCAGAGGTTTCAAATTAGAGTATTGGAAATAGAAAAAATTCCTGGTAGAGAACACTTCCACAAAAAATGAACCTTACGCAGCGCGAATACGAATAAGTCAGGCTCCGATAAAAATATCGGACACTGGTGGAAAACAAAAAGACCCATTGTATAAAATAAAGAGTCATACGTCTAAATTCGATGTTCAACTTTTTGATTGCTCTATTAGATCATATCAATTAAATTGCTACATTAGTCAATTAATTTCTGATCAATGATTCAGCTTTAATGGTGGATTTTAAATTTATAATATCTAAAAGCATTAGTACTATTATAGGGCTTACCTTCTTCCCGCTTCACATGGTAATAACTTCTTATTCACTTTATCTCACATTTTTGGGCTTACCTTCTTCCCGCTACACATGGTAATAACTTCTTATTCACTTTATCTCATATTTTTTGTTCAGAGTCGCCTGAGAAATTAGTGACAAATAATATATAGGGAATATTTTGAGGGTAAAATCATTTTTTTTCTTTGTTTCTTCATATGAGTAGCATAAGGCCTTGAATTTGAATAAATTATGTGCAAACATTGTTCTTGTTTTAATAAAAAGCCACTATGAAGCAAAAAAAAAATTCAAAATAATTTAGAGAAATGATGTAACAACTGTTTCCTCCTTCTTAAAATATTTTTTTATTCGATAAAATACATCTGAGCATTTGAGGACTTTTCTAGGACAAGAACTTCTTCTTTTATTAAGCTACATAAATATAATCAACATTTTTCACTTTCGGTACTAACATTTTTCTTTAAATTCTTATAAGTGCAACATGCTTTAGAATTTATTACTATTTAGACAATCAAATCATGTGTCAAATGTAAGAAAATTTTAAGTAAATCTCGATGATAACAATTTATCGGTAACTCAAAAAATTGATAACTTACATATAAAGAGTCAAACTAGCTAATACTAGTAAGCACCTTTATCACAACGTAAACGTAGTTCTTATATATCATGTAAAGATATTGTTAACCATGTTTCGATATTTAAAAAAAAATTTGTTAATATATTATTGGCCAATAGATTGGCAATGGTGCATGAAGCCTTAGCAAAAGTATGGTGCCATTTTTTACAAACTAGTGTGCTGACTTTGTTATGAAGGAAGACTATTTTTCAAGATCTTGTTTCTTGTGTTGGATCCACTTTCTATGGAGAAAACAAAACGAAATTCAGCATGTATGATAAATTGCGATTTAAGTTATATAAACCGATGGTTACACCTTCATTATAGTTTAAAATATTATAGGATGTTTTCTGTAGTAAACAAGTGTGAAAAAATTGAAATTTATCATTTTATAACCAATTAAGTATTATCAGAGCATAGAGCAAATTTAAATATTAAACATGCAAGAAAGAGAAGAAAAATGAAGCACTCCAACTTTGATTCATTCTCTCGTTTAATTAACGTAAAATGGAATATTAAATATCATAGTTATATCAGATTTAAAAGTCTCAAAATTCTCTAAAGAAAATAAAGATGGAAACATAATCTATGTTATTGCCCCTTATTTATTACCCTAGAGATATAGTACGAATAAAGGTGAAGAATATATATATATATATTTCTTATTTCTTAATACCAGGAAAAAAGAAGAAGTAAGAGAACTTAGCATGGAGAAAAGGCGATCAACCAATGATCGGGAAACGAAGATGCAATTGCACTAGGGTCTCGGGAATGAAAATTTGCAATTTAGGGCGCATTTGGAATGATATACCGTAATTTTTTCAAGAAACATATTTTCCTATAAAATAAGTGATTTTCTTACTTATTTTATAGTATTTGGTAAGTAAACAATAAATATTGTCCCAATAGCATTTATATATAATATATGCAAATTATTTATGAGTGTAGGGGTAAGGGTAGGGGTGGCAGTAGGTTTGGAGTGGGCGGGTGTGTTGGCCTAAATTGAGATAGGACAACAAATCGAATTTGTGTTGGGTTTAACTAGTGTAATTTGCTTGTATCAAAGTTAAGCTCGAGCTAAAGTTAAATTTGGGCTAGATGAAATATACGCCGAAATAAATGAGACAAGGAATAAGTTGAATGATAAATGAGACAACAAGTAAGAAATAGAGTTGAATATTGTATTGTCTCCTCCTTTGTTTACAATTGAATCCTATTTATAATCAGGAGAAAAAATGATGTTGTAAATATCATAATTGCTTTTTATGGCCATTACTCCGTTGTTTGATCGTGGTTGACTTACAATCTTCACCTTAAATGCCAGAATAACTGTCGACGATTATAAAGTCTAGGCCTCGTTTTCTGAGGTGTTGCATCCGCTCGGGGTCATGCTGCTATGGTGTTTTCTCCGAGCTCAACACTTCGAGCTCATTTCTTCTCATTTCCTGAGGCGATTTCCCGTGGCAAAGAATCATGCAACCGCTCCTCATGAGTTTGCCTCGTGGAGTGGACTTCGTGTTATGCTTCAGAGTCTTGCTCAAGATCTCGGTGATTTTTCATCCAATACAGCGGGCAAGAGTTGGAAGTGGGGGTAGGGTGGAGTGTTTGGAGGTGTGGGTGATAGAAATTTGCATGAAATGTCACTTACAAAACTTGTTTTCCATACCTCGATCACTTTAAAGGGGCGGATGGGGTTTATGCTGGCAGTCACAAGGATCAAACCTATGTTGGCGCACTATCGTGGTTAATTAGTCCTTGAAAGTTGGAAACGTGTGGACCACCGGCTATCATTCCAAAAGTAGAAGAGAAGTCTTCAATAGGTGATATATCATTCTACAATTTATGAAGTAAAGGATTATATACAATCCAAGAACACAAAGTTCGTCCAAGGTCTATCTGTATTTGTTTCACTAGCTGATAGTGTAATCACATGTATTTAGACTCGAACTACACCATAAAAGTCACAGTCTAAGGACGTACCCAATTACAGAAGTGTTCCATTATTGTAGAAGATCTATCTTCTTAAGAATCTTCCACTGGATGAGT
Organism: Petunia secreta; assembly: GCA_029990175.1. Lineage (NCBI taxonomy): Eukaryota > Viridiplantae > Streptophyta > Magnoliopsida > Solanales > Solanaceae > Petunia > Petunia secreta. The sequence goes on along the minus strand of JARKIP010000206.1, from coordinate 25,608 downwards.
TGTTTCTATGGTTGGAAGAGAAGGAGAAAAGAGAAGGAAGAGCTATTCTTTTACAGAAAAAAGATTCGTTGGTTTCTGCAGAGAAACCTTCTTTTATATTCCTGAAGGGATACAACTATTAGGACTTTTCCCAATTGTTGTGTCTTTTCCTTCTTTTTCTTATTTTTTATTTTCATATACATAACTAATTATATATATTTGGTTATTAGATATGAATCTGGGTTGACACACATGAGTGTCCTATATCCAATTTCCAACATGAAGCACTATTTCTCATTCTTCTTACTCTGCAGACAGCATGTGTTCTAAAAATGAAAGTGAACATTTTGTCCACGGAACATTAAAACGAAAAGGTCTTTTGACCACACTCATTTTGGCCACAATGGCACTAATAGAGTTAAAATGGTAAATTATTGTCTAATCTAGGTCATTTATAGGGTTAAGTAAAATATGACAGATTATAGATTGAAGGATATAGAAGTCATTTTGACAGGTGTAGCCAAATTTGGGCCAAATTGGTGTGGCCATTTAGCATCTCTCAACATAAAATTCAGTTTCCACGAGAATAAAAAGAACTTGAACTTCAATCCCGTTCACAACTAGTACTATGTATATCAAGAATTTACATTTGTCCACGTGAAAGAAGACATCTTGACAATTGATTTCATAAAAAGTGAAGCTTCATATAAAGAGACCATTAATGTTTAGTCCATGCCACTAACACATAGTACCAACTTAACCAGTTCAAAAGATTCTTGGAACTCCATATTTGAAATTGGGAATGATGCTTTATCACATTATAAAACTTGGAGAACTCAGTCAATGCACCATCTTGTCCATGTGTCCGTTCCTGCACCACCTTTAAATATAGGCAAATAATAGTATATCCCACTAAAAGGCATCGACAATATACTGCTAGTGCTAGCCAAAGGAAAACGGATATAAGTTAAAAAATGAAATATGGACCACTAACATCAAGAAAAGCATCACCTTATTTATTTGAACGGGGATAATTCCCCCATCACTGATTTCAAGTTTTTGCTATTTTTATACTTGTCTTACACAACAGCAAAACTTCCAACTTTCCTTTCTTGTCACTGTCCCAAATGAGAAGTCAAATGTTTTCCCAGGTTTTCTTCATCTTACTACTCTTCATCCACTGCATAGCATCCAGTTATGATTTTGCTGATGCAGCTAATTCTGAAAAATGTCTTGAGGATCAAAAAATGTTGCTGCTACAGTTCAGAAATAACCTTACTTATGATTCTGAGGCATCCATGAAGCTGTCAAAGTGGGACGACAAAACTGAGTGCTGTCAATGGGAAGGTGTCTCTTGCAATGATGCAGGCCAAGTTATTGGTCTTGACCTTAGTTATGAATGGTTCTCAGGCAGTATCAATAATTCTGCATTAGCAAATCTCAACTTCCTTTCTGTTATAGTTCTTGATGGCAACAATATCTCTGCTCCAATTCCAGAATTTTTCGCGGACTTCTCTAATCTAACTGTCTTGAGTCTAAGATTCTGCAACTTAATAGGAGAAGCACCTCAGAGGATATTCCAGGTATCAAATCTGCAGATAATTCACTTATCACAAAATCAAATGCTCGGGGGTTCTTTTCCTGAATTTCCTTCAAATGCGTCTCTTGAGATTATGGCCCTCAGTTTTACAAATTTTTCAGGAACTTTACCCAAGTCTATTGGGAACCTTAGGAAGCTGATTCATCTTGATCTTTGGGGTTGCAATTTTACAGGTCCAGTCCCATCTTCCATAGAAAATCTTACCCAGCTTCTTTACCTGGATTTCTCCCAGAATCGCTTCACCGGTTCAGTACCATCCTTTAGGCAATCCAAAAATTTGTCTGTAATAAGATTTCACCAAAATCATTTCTCCGGTGAGCTGTCGTCTTCACACTGGATTGGACTTGAGAATCTTGTCGGCCTTGTTCTGAGCGATAATTCACTTTCTGGGCTAATTCCGGAATCATTGTTTTCCTTATCATCACTTCAGGTCTTAGATTTGTCCAGCAACAAGTTTGCTGGCCAAATAACTGAATTACAGAATGTGACTTCTAGACTAACGAAGCTTTATTTGGCTGGTAATAACTTGGAAGGACCAATGCCAGAGTTCTTCTTTGAGCTACACGATCTACAAGAACTTTCACTTTCCTACAACCAATTCAAGGGTACAGTGCAATTGAAAAAGTTCACAAAGCTTGAGAACCTTACAACTCTTGATCTGTCCCACAACAGGTTATCCGTCGACACAAGTATAAGTGAATCAACAGTTGTCTTGCTCTCCCGTTTGAGCATCTTAAATTTGGGCTCTTGCGATCTGTATAATATTTCTTTCCTTGAGAACCAATCTGAGTTGTTGACGTTAGATCTGTCAAATAACCATCTGGGAGGTGAAATTCCAAATTGGATATGGGAGATTAATGAGGGAGGTCTGTCTTATGTGAATCTATCTCGTAATCAATTCACACACTTGCAGGAGCCTTATAGATTTCACAATATAGATGTTCTTGATCTGCATTCTAATATGCTTACTGGGGAAATTCCACTACCACCACCTACAGTTTCATATGTTGACTTCTCTACCAACAAATTTACTAGTGTTATTGTGAAAATCAGCGATTGGGGACAGTTTGTGAGAGCAGACGGAGCACCATTGTAGAGAGAGAGAGAGAAAAGGTAAAAGTCGGTGTAGTGGAAAATGTCAACTGCCTTTCTTCCAGAATATTCCTCTGTTCTTTTATACTTACAGGTAAGGAAAATGTAAAGTAAAAGAATAAAGAATGAAATTATTTACAATCTAATTGAGCTATTTAAATACTACACTATGTAATCTCTATGGAGCCCGGGCTGACTTGGACTTGTACTCCAACACCCCCCCTCAAGCTGGACCCACGGTAAGTGAGACCAAGCTTGCTAAGAAGAGTGCGATGCTGAGGACCAGGGAGAGACTTAGTCGGTATATCAGCAAGCTGTAGCTTGGTAGAAATGAACTTCAACTCGATCAAACCATCACCTAGCTTCTCGCGCACAAAGTGGCAATCAATTTCAATGTGTTTGGTGCGCTCATGCAACACAGGATTGCGAGCAATCTGCAACGCAGCCTGATTATCACAAAAAATGGAGACAGGGGACAAGTCAGAAACACCCAATTCACCTAACAAGCGCACCAACCAAGTGACTTCAGCCACCACCTTACGGAGTGCCCTGTACTCAGCCTCTGCCGAAGAAAGTGCCACAGTTGGTTGCTTTTTAGACTTCCAAGAGATAGGAGAATCACCCAGCAGCAAAAAGAACCCAGTAACAGAACGACGGGACATGGGACATGCAGCCCAATCAGAATCACTATACCCCACCAACTGAAGACTTGGAGAAGCATTAAAAAATAAACCAAGAGATGGTGAACCTGCTAAATATCGTAAAACATGCATGGCAGCCTTCAAGTGAGGGACTCTAGGTGATTGGAGAAACTGACTCAAGTACTGTACCGAGAAAGATAAGTCAGGCCTAGTATGCTGAAGGAAATTCAGCTTCCCAATAAGTTTGCGATAAGCACTCGGATCAGGAAGGAGTTCACCTTCAGTAGCAAGGAGTTTCAAATGTGTATCAAGAGGGCAGGAGACAGGGGTAGCATCCAGACAATGAAATTCTCAAAGAAGATCAGTAGCAAACTTATATTGATTCAACAAAATGCCTGTAGGATGCATGTGAATTTCAAGACCAAGGAAGTAGTGAGCTTGTCCCAGGTCTTTGATCTTAAAAACAACATCCAGATAGTGTTTCAATGCCTGAATTTCCAGAAGATCATCACCCACCAAAAGGATATCATCAACATACACCACAACTAAAACAGTAGAGGAGGCAGAACATTTAGTAAATAGGGAATAGTCATTCTTGCTAGATTGATAACCTCTAGAATGAAGAGAAGAGGACAACTTGGCATACCATTGACGACTAGCTTGTTTCAAACCATAAAGTGACTTGGTGAGTTTACAGACAAGGGGAGGAGAAGCATTAGAAGTAACCTCAAGTCCAGGAGGAATCTTCATATAGACTTCCTCATCTAAGTCACCATGTAGAAAGACATTATTTACATCAAGTTGGTAAATATGCCAATTTCTTTTGACTGCTACAGCTAGGAGAGATTTGATGGTAGTCATTTTTACCACCGGAGAAAAAGTCTCATTATAATCAATTCCTTCAAGTTGATTATCTCCTCTAATTACTAGCCTAGCTTTGTATCTTTCAATTGTACCATCGGATCTTTGTTTAACCTTATAAACCCATTTGCATGGAATAGCTTTCTTACCTTTTGGTAAAGTGACAATATCCCAAGTATGATTAGCTTGAAGAGCCTGAAACTCTTTAAGCATTGCTTCCTGCCAGTGAGGGTTAGAGACAGCTTGATTATAATGATGTGGTTCTATGATGTCACAAACCTTAGGTGTAGAAGCACCTGGGGGAACTGTGGAGACATAAGAACAAACAAAATCATCTAGATAGGAAGGTCTAACTCTTGGTCTGGAAGACTTTCTCAAGATAGGAGAAGGGGAAGAATTAAGGTGTGGACCAGGAGAAGGAGCAACAAGTGAGTGAAAGGGAGGAGTATTACTAGGAGGAGAAAATTGACGAGTATAGTCAGGAGTAAAATCAGAATCTGGAGGAGGAGAAGAAGTAGAAGGAAATTGAGTAGTGAAAGGAGAAGCAAGAGTGGAATGGTAAGGAAAAACATCCTCCACAAACTTGACATCCCTGGAAAACAAAACTTTGTGTGATGCAAGATTAAGAACTTTGTAACCCTTTTTCCCAACAGCATAACCAAGAAAAACACATTTGTAAACTCTGGATTGAAGTTTGTCCCTGTAAGGTTTGGGAACACTTGCAAAACATAAACAACCAAAAGATTTAAGGTGGGCATAGGAAGGTGAGAACCATGCAGAACCTCAAAAGGTGTTTTATTATTGAGTAAAGGTGATGGAAATCTATTGATTAAGTATGTGGCAGTCAAAACACATTCCCCCCAATACCTTAAATGAAGTTTAGATTGAAAGAGTAAAGCCCTAGATGTTTCCAGTAAATGTTTGTGCTTTCTTTCCACCACACCATTCTGTTGAGGTGTATGTGGGCAAGAAGTTTGATGGACAATACCAAGAGAAGAAAGGTATGCACTGTATTCAAGACTGCTTCCCAATTCCAGGGCATTATCAGATCTGATTGTCTTAATAGAAGATTGAAATTGGTTCTGAACTAGAGCAATGAAGGATTTTATAAGAGTAAAGGCATTAGACTTAGTAGCTAAAAGATGGGTCCAAGTTGCTCTAGAATAGTCATCTACAATAGTTAGGAAGTATCTAAAACCATTATATGTGAGAGTATGATAAGTGTCGACACCCAATTTTGTCCAGAAATTTTCAAATTAATGTCTAATTATTTTTAAATAAGGTTAATTTTAACAATCAAAGGCGAATTGATAATTTTAAAGAAAAGGGCTAATTTTGCAATGCATGACCCCAATTTCAACTCACATGTTCAAGGCTTTTATTTCCTAATTAAATCCAAAGAGGCTAAAAGTGCAATACGCGATCTAAATATTGGCCTACCTGCGTAAACCCACATATGTAGTTAAAATCTCTTTCCAAATTCAGTCTTTCCCAATTGTAACCCAGCTTCATCTGCGACCCGCGAACGACCCAAATCCATAACCCGATTGCCTAATTTTCCTGAGAAATTTCGAAATTCTTGGTCCCCCACATCCAGCTCATCCTTGTTCGTACCATTCTTATCCATTTAGAGCCGTTAGGGGGTCATTTGGGTATTTTTCCCACTCCAAAAAAGCCCTAAATGTGGAGGTATATAATTAAGAATTTGGGTTCAATAAGAGGGGGCATCAACAGCAGAGAGTAGGAGCAGCAGAGAGTTCATAGAGCGGGGATAGGAGAGAAAGGAGAAAAGAGGAGCAGCCGGCTAATGTAGAAGATAAGCAGCGATGAACCATGATGAATACTTGATTTTCTCAGTTTTTTTTAGCTTTAAAAAAAAATATACCCAGTGCTATTATTCCTGTTGGATTTTGGTTTTGGTATCGCTTTTTCGTTAGTCGAGCTGTCGACCTTGTTCGAGTCGTCGACCTCGCTCGAGTCGACGACCTTGTTCGAGTTGCATTCTTCGGATCGACGCCCTCGCTCGCTGCATCGTAAAAGGTAATATCATTTCCCTTTTATAATTATTTCAGTTTTAACATGTACTATTGGCTTATTTGATTATGTGATGACTTTAGTTTCCTTGAATTTTAGTGCTCTCTTTTGTGGCTTATGTCTATAATCTGAAAATGAAAATGTATCTGTTTAAATTATGAGTTTTTGTTGCGAGTTCTGTTTATGTGAGCGTAGCAGGATGGATTCTATGTTCTTTGTTTTGTCAGGGTCTGTAAGAAATTGAGATATTGTTTGGTTCTCTGATTTGATGATAGAGTGGTTGTATATGGGAGCAGATGCTTGCAATATGTTTTCTTGCCTCCTAGTTTTGTGTTTCAGTTAAATTCAGTCGTGTTTCCTTGGGTCTGAATCCTTATCATCAATATTCAAAGTGTTCCTTTTGGTTCAATTTTGGCTTCTTGTCATGGGTGTAATGAATCCATATGGGAGGCATTGAGTGAGCTGGTTGATCTTCCTGTTTAGCTAAAGTTCCTTAGTGATGCTAGGTTGTTCCTTTTTTTTGGAAAGGATTTTTTCTAAAAGATCGATTCAGTGAAGTGTGTGAGGTAGTTATAGAAGTGGGTTCCAGGAGAGTATTGTTTGTTCAGGTGGTTTGTTTGCTGTTTCTTGCAGTTTGAGTAAGTGTAAGAGGGAGTCTGGCTTGGGTTCTGTTTTGCGGAGGAGGTGGAGGGGTTTGTTTTGGGTTCTGTAGTGGTTAAGGGTGAAGTAAGGAGTGTGCAGGGCTGTTTGGAGTTATTCCTGGTTGTTAAGGAGTATAGGAAGTCTTAGGTAGTTGCTGTTGTTTGGAGGTGCAGTTTAGAGGAGCTTAGGGTAGGGTGTGTTCAGGCAGTTTCAGGGCTGTGTGAAGCTTCTTAGAGGGTGTTTGTTGGTTTGAAGGTTGATTGGAAGATGCAGGTGGTTTGTAGGTATTTTGATAGTGTTATGCTGGTTTGAGTTTGGTTCGGGGTGTTGTTTGGTTAACTCTGGGTGTGCTGCAAGTATAGCAGGTATTGTAGAAGTCCAGGAGTTGAGTGTTTGTTAAAGGGCTTGTCCAGGTCTTTGTGCTAACTTTTAATCTTTTCCCCTTGAGTTTGAAAGAAATTATTTCCTAATTCATTTGATGCCTTATTCTACCTGATTTATATCGACACCTACCTGCTTTTTGTTAAATTGATGGTAATTTTCTTTGGGAAATATCCAGCTGCATGCTCTGTTCTCTAAGTATATCCTTCATTTGCTATTCACTTTAGATGATTTGCGTTTTACTTTCTTGACTTGGTTGTCTCTGTTCATTATTGTTGTATTTGATTCAGGGAGTTTCTTTATTTATATAGCTGCTAATCTTTTTGTTTGTTTTCAATTTTGACATGAACACTTATTGGGATCGAGTTGGCTAAACTCACCAATTGGGATTGGCTTATTGGATTGGAGTCGGTTGGGGTCGAGTTCGGGCTCAAGTTTTCAAGAAATGAAGACCTATAGAGTTTTTTTTAAAATGCTTTGTTGAGCCGCTTAATATAACTTAGGCTCATGGGCATAATGTAAAAATAAAAATAGTCATTCAATCTGCAATCTCCGGGTTCTACCTTCTAACCCTTCTCTTTCTTTTTCCCGTAGAAATCCATGTCTATAGAAATTTTCATAGAATAATTTGCTATTTATGAATGAATGATCTATTTATTGAGTTATTTTGTGAATATTTATTTCTTTGAATTTCCATCTTATCTAGGAATTTCGTACCTTTTAGTTAAATAGTGCGTGCAATAAAATTTGAAAATAATAAAAGTAGTAACTTTGTTCCAAATCCCTTAAATTGCAACTTCAATTGAGATTTCCCCATATTAATTAATTTTCTTACCTCCTCCCAAAGTACATTATTATTATTATTATTATTATTATTATTATTATTTCCTTTAAATTCATATTTATTTAAAGCGTAATTTATTACAATCTTGAATTTTAGCATTGATTTTAAAAGTTTTGAACTAAATTTTGTAAACTTGCATTTATAGAGCTATTTTGTGAAAACCGAAGGATTAACCACATTTTGTGGATTTTCGAAAGTGCTTTTCAAATGAAAACCTTCTTTCGAAAATAATTGAACCTCTTACTTAGAATCTCTGAAAAGACTATTTTCCTTAAAACGGAGTGCTTGCACGCACTATTTAATTAATTGGTTCCTAATTCTCCTAAATTAGGTGGCGACTCCAAAGAAAACCCTTTGGAATCCCATTTGTTGAAATATACCCGAAACCTATCTTTTCTTAAAGAAAGGGTAATTTTTTTGGGGTTCAACAATAAGGTCCCCAAACATCTACATGAATTAATTGAAAAGGGTAAGAGGAAGCAGTAGAACTATCAGGAAAAGGCAACCTTTGTTGCCTAGCCATTGGACATACATCACACCTAAAATTTTGTTTAGAAGAAGATAAAAATGCATTCAAGTAAGGAATACATTTCATTTTTGCAAAAGGAAGATGACCAAGTCTGTGATGCCAATGCAGATCAGAATGCTTTATTGAAGAAGTATTTACAGAGGAAAATAGCATTCAAGTTGTCCCCATTATCCATGATATTTACAGTTGGAGTGAAACTAGGGGAACAGTAAGTACTAACTTGAGCAGAAACAGATTTATAAGGAGAAAGTAACTGATTGTTGCGACCTGCCGGAGTGGAGTGAGATGTAGCTTCAGCTGGTATTGAAATAATGTATATGCCATTGCATACCTTACCAAGTTCCAGTAGCCTCTTCAGAGAAGGGCCCTGTAACAAGCAAGAAACATTGGTAAGATGAGCTGTACAATGAAACTGGTCAAGCAACTTGTGCATGGAAATCAAGTTGTAGTGGAAAGATGGCACATAGAGAACATTGTGAAGTACCATGTCAGAAAATAAGTGAAGAGAACCCGTGCAGGTTACCTTAACCTTATATCCATTTGGAAGGGTGATAAGAAGGGGAGAAAGAAGGGGTGCAACATCTGTAAGTAAGTGTCTAAATGGTGTCATGTGATTGGAAGCTCCAGAATCTAAGATCCAGGTACTATCTACCACCTTAGACATATGACAAGCAAAGAAACCAGACGCATTAAAACCAGTACTTAACACCTCACCTGCAAAATTGGCAGTACCAGATGATGAAGCCTCATGATCAAATGACTGGGACTGTTGAAACAAAGTGAGAAGATGGTCATACTGTTCCTTGCTAAAACCATGAGCACCTCCATTGAGAACTCCCTTTCCATGAACATCATGACTCAATTCAGTACCAGATTCAGAAACCTCAGCACATGCAGCTGACTTGTTACCCTTAGAACCACCAAAATCTCTCTTGGGATAACCATGCAGCTTGTAACATTGGTCAATGGAATGACCTGGGGCCTTGCAATATCTACATACAATTCCTGAAGATCTAGGTTCAAAATTCACCCTCTGATGATAATACCTTTGGGATCCAGCAGAAAAAGTCCTTTGTGGTCCACCCTGAGAAGATTTCTGATTTGAAGAATTAGACTTGCGAGGACCAGAGGAAAAGGACTTCTGTACCCCAGTATTGAAAGATGTTGCCTCAGAGTTAAATGATGGCACATTGCTAGATGAGGCAATCTCTTTATGTTTCTCTTCATGCATCACCATAGAATAGGCAGTGCTAAGAGAAGGCATAGGATTCATGAGGAGGATAGTACTCCTGACTGTAGAGTAGGACTCATTAAGTCCCATAAGGAATTGAACAAGCTTTTGTCCCTCAAGCAATTTTTGCATCAATTGTTTTGCTTCACAGGAACATAAAGGAACAACAAAGACAGAGGAAAGCTCATCCCACAGCCTTTTGAGCTTGGTGTAATAAGCACAAACACTCGAGGAACCCTGAGAGCTCAAAGAAATCTCCTTTTGAATTTGATACCATTGTGCCAAATTAGCTTGCCCAAACCTCTCATTTAACTCACTCCAAATCTCACTAGCAGTATCTGAATACACACTGTCAGCTATGTCTTTCTCTAATCCATTAAGAATCCATGCTATAGCCATATCATTACATCTAATCCATTGTTCATATAATGGAGAATCCTCACTAGGCTTAGGATAACTACCAGTCAATAACCCTAGCTTGTTTTTACATGAAAATGCAATTCGCATGTTTCTTTTCCATCCTCCAAAACCTGAACCAGAGAATGGAGTGGCAACAAACAGCATCCCAGGGTGATCAGAAGGCGCAAGGTATAATGGATGATTGGGATCTAATTTCAGTACTGATGATGCATCATCAGTAATACCAGTAGAACTAGTGGAACCAGTAATATGTGCAGCCATAGCTAGGGTCACAGGGATAATATGTTCACAACACCAGTAAACAAAATGAAAATTACCAAGCTTTAAGGAAATATAGTAGTAATAGAGATTAGGGTTAAATCTGACCGATGTAGAACCAAATTCTCCGTCAGAAACGCCAAAAAGAGGAACTCCGGCAACCAGTCCAAATCTCCGGCGATCGGAACCGTTAGGAAGAGGAAAAATTCAACAGAAATGTCGAAAATTAACCGTCACAAAGCTTGACGAAGAAAATTGTTCAAAAAAATCGTCGATTTCCTCCGAAATGAAACCCTAACTTTGAAATCCACAAAACAAGCTCAAATTTGTTAACAATCCGTTGAATGAGTCGGAATATTGAAGATTTCCCGCTCTGATACCATGTGAAAATCAGCGATTGGGGACAGTTTGTGAGAGCAGACGGAGCACCATTGTAGAGAGAGAGAAAAGGTAAAAGTCGGTGTAGTGGAAAATGTCAACTGCCTTTCTTCCAGAATATTCCTCTGTTCTTTTATACTTACAGGTAAGGAAAATGTAAAGTAAAGGAATAAAGAATGAAATTATTTACAATCTAATTGAGCTATTTAAATACTACACTATGTAATCTCTGTGGAGCCCGGGCTGACTTGGACTTGTACTCCAACAGTTATACCGGCTGATTTTGGCAATCGCCTGTCAACTGCCGTGTTCTTCTCAATTGCAAACAACACAATTGGTGGAACTATACCTTATTCAATATGTAACGCGACCAATCTTGAAGTACTTGATTTGTCCAGCAATAATTTGAGTGGCAGAATACCAGCATGTTTAGCTGAACAAAGTGGTAATCTGAAAGTACTGAACCTTGGTGGAAACAATCTCAGGGATAACATGCCTGGAAACATTTCAGAAGAGTGTGGCTTGGAGACCATAGATGTAAGCCAGAATCACTTAGACTCGACATTTCATCCAAAATTTGTTCTTTAATCATGCATATCGTGGTGTTGTTGAAATGAAGAAACAAAAAGTATTATTGCTAGGCCAAGTAGAAATTGTACTACAATATATTTGATTTTCCATAAAGCAAGCTAAACGTCTATGCTTCAGCTTGAAGAATTTTTGTCTGTCATTTGTCAGTTGCACTTGCATTTTCACCAACAATTATAAGTAAATATATCAGTACACAAAACAGATATCGCCAAACTCAGATAGTCACTTTACTTGAAATTCAGAGGTCTGTATAGCACGACAGACTTTCAAATTCGACATTATTAAGCTGATCAACGATCAAATACGCCATAACTCAGTTTTGTGTGTGTTATTTGTGTAGGATATGTTTACTCGACTTTTCTATCTATTCAAATTTCAAACAGTAGTGAATTTGTCAATTACCGATCACATTCTAAAAAGTAGTGAATTTAACTTTAACAAAACAGAAATGGATAACAATTTCGGTAAGGTGATTAATTATTACTAGTAATATTTTCTTCCGTCTTGTCAGGGGCGGCCTAAAGCCAAGTTTTAGTAAGAGGCCTTAAACACTATGTTAACCATATTTTTACATTCGTTTAGTAGATGTTTTTCTAGCTTTTTGAGATACACAATTATTAATTGAGTTTTAAGTATATTCTTCTATGTTTCTTTTCAATTGACGATTTTTTTTTTCTGAAACTTTGTTGATGTTAGGTAAGGCGTTATTAATTTTAATTTGAAAAAAATATTTAATTGTATTTAACATTATAAAATTATGACTATCTTGTTATGTGTATATCCAATTCATTAATAATATTAAGTTCTAGAATTGAATAGATCAACGTATTTTAAGAGAAAACTAAAGTGAAATTTAAATAGGAGAACACCAAGTTGGAGCTTCACTAATATATTTACAACAATTTTAATGTTTGAGTTAAAAAGAAAGTGTTTTAATTTTATAATCTCAAAGGACTTAATTTTTAACTTATGAATCAATCAAATGTGACAAAAAGAAATAGTAATTTTGAAAAAAGTAAACTGAAATTAGAAGGTGGGCTAGTTATAAACAAGAAAAACTGAATGTATGTATGTATGTGAAGAAGGAAAACATTAAAACTAAAATTGGAAAGGCAAATACATTAATCAACAAAAACTTATCCTAGTTTGCTCACTCATTCACAAATTTCATCTTAATTCAAAACCTTAGAATAATAATAAAAATAATAAGTACTAGTAGTAAAAAGGGGGGGGGGGGGGAGGGGGGGGGGGGGTCGCAAAAGGATAGGCCTTAGCGGCCTTATGCTTGGGCCAACCCTGCATCTTGCAGATTCAACTTAAATCCGGATTAAAATATTCTTCAGAAATTTTCTTTTCACTTCTGTTTCTAGTCAATAAATTTTCTATTATTTCTGATAAGTAAGACCTCCTGATTAGGGGTGAACATATGTCAGTTTAGTTCGAGTTTTTCATCCATCATACCAAACCAACTATGTTAGTTTTTTAAATTTATAAATCAAATTAAATTCACCACATAAAGTCGGTTTTTGCTATTTCGATTTTTCTTTTTTGAGTTTCCAAATTTTTTTCGATTCGTGGTTCTTTTATTTCATAAGATCTCCTCAACGATTTCATGTGTATCTTTGTGAATGAGCAAAGTGATGACGATTTGACCTTATTTATTTACAAAACAGCATACATAATATTTTGGCTTACTCTATAAATAAGTACGATCAAATTGTCGTGGGTACTAAATATTAGCAAAACATTTAACTAGTACTGCTAATAAGCACAATAAAAACATTAAGAACAGGTGTTGTTTATTAGCATTGCAGGATTGTTCTAATAAACTATGTTAAAATAAGTCCCGCTAATAAGCATTAACAACTAAAATACTAGATAAAAGTACCATTCATTTAACTGTCTAACCAATCCAAAATATGTATTGCTATTCACATTAACTACATGGTTAAAACATTAAAGAAAAACTTAAAACTAAACCATGCATTTTTCTATGTCAACCAATGCATATAAAAAAGTTAATATCCTACGCAATTGTCATCAGTGAGTATTGATCACTGTTACATGATAGGAGCAAGAATCCAAGCACTACACCAGCTTCCCAATGTAAAAATATGTAAAATTACATTGTCTAAAACAAAAGATATTATATGAAAAAGTCCAAATCATATGAATAATCTTATCTTGAATAAATTAAAAATGGTGTACATATAATATCGGTTCAGTTTGTTGTCGATTTGACTTTTTTTAGTTAACATCAAATCAAACCAAATATTGTGGATTTTTTTTGTAACACCAAATCAATATCGTTTTTTAAATCGGTTTAACTCAATTTGTCGATTCGGTGCGATTTATCGGTTCGGTTGAAACACCCCAACTCCTGAAACCTGAGTATGTATATGCCATGTTACGGGATGAGGATGAAGATGATGCATCACAATTTTCTTGTTGAAAATGTCGAAAACAAATTAAAAGATGGGAAATATATTTTCCCTACATTTTTCATTCTGAAAATGCTAATTTAAAACTCAATTTTACTCTTTTAAATAAGCTCCACGAGGATTAGTATCTGTATTTGGGCAGTTGTGAAAACTTGAACTAATCGCGTTACTTATAATAAACAAAGAAAGAAGAAAATTATTAATTCGGCTATTCACATGCCAAAAGTCATCAAACTTTTAAGCAACATCCCTGTCTAAACCGAGTCAACTTTAGTTCCTGGAAGCATTTATTACTTGACGAAATGAAAAAGCTTGATATTCTGCATGTGTCCCTTTTTCGCTATCTTAAAATAAACAATTGATCTGCTAGCCAGAAGATTATACAAAAGCAGCTACATCGACAAAAGAGTCCACGTTGTTTATTCGCATGAGGATGGCCCAGCATCCTCATGCAAGTTTTTGCTAGTATTCCAGTTTCAGCTTGTCTTTTCTGGTCGCAGTCCCAAATGAGAAGTCAAATGTTGTCCCAGCTTTTCTTGATCCTACTACTCTCCATTGGCTGTAGAATGAATCAGCTAATAACTCCAGCAAATGTCTTGAGGATCAGAAAGAGTACGTTACTGCTGCAGCTCAGAGATAACCTTACTTACAGTTCTGAAAGATCCACCAAGCTGGTGCAGTGGAATGCCAATGGCAGTGCAAGTTATTGGTCTTGACCTTAGTTGTGAATGGTTCTCAGGCAGTATCAACAATTCTGCATTAGCAAATCTCATGTTTCTTTCTGTTATCGTTCTTGATGGAAACAATTAATTATCTGCTCCAATTCCATAATTTTTTGCGGACTTGTCCAATCTCAATGTCTTGAGTCTAAGATTCTGCAACTTATCAGGAGAAGCACCTCAGAGGATATTCCAGGTACCTACTCTGCAGATAATTCACTTATCACAAAATCAAATGCTCGGGGGTTCTGTTAGCAGCCATGGATGAGCTAAGACACAGTGAAGCTAAGAAGGAAAGGAAAGCTTAGTGAACAAGCTAAGAAGGAGGAGAGAGAAATCAACAGATTCTCATTATCTGGAAATGGAAAAATGATACCAGTTGTTATGATCTTACAGCTATGAGTATATATATACATAGTCGACTATGCTAACTGCTACTCTAACTGAATAACTAACTCTAACTACTCTTAGCTAACTGGCTAGTTAACTTAACTAACTACTAACCACAGCTGGTTTAGTTCTGGCTATTTATTCAACACCCCTCCTCCAGCTGATGGTTCAAATATGTTCTTCACTCCCAGACTGGATAACAGGTAGTCATGCTGGTGCTTTCCTAACCCCTTTATTAAGATGTCAGCTAGCTGAATCCTGGTAGAGATGTAGTCTGTCTTCAGTAGCCCACTCCAGATTCTTTCTCTCACAAAGTGACAATCAATGTCAATGTGTTTTGTTCTTTCATGAAATATTGGGTTGGCAGCTATTTGAATTGCAGCTTTGCTGTCACACATGAGCTCCACTGGAAGTTGTAGTCTAATTCCCAGCTCATTAAACAGTCCTACTAACCAAGTTACTTCAGCTGCACATGAAGCCATACTCCTGAATTCAGCTTCAGCTGAACTTCTTGAGACAGTGTCCTGTTTCTTGGATTTCCAGGATATTAAGGCACCCCCAAACTTCACTAGATACCCTGTAACAGACCTTCTGGTTTCTAAGCAAGCCCCCTAATCTGAATCACAGAAGGCCATCAGTCTATTGGTGTATTTAGCTGGCATCAATAATCCTAGACCAGGAGCTTCTTTGATATACCTTACCACCCTTAGAGCTGCATCCATATGAGATTGCTTGGGAGAATGCATGAACTGACTAAGTGTCTGGACTGCAAAGGACAGATCAGGTCTGGTCATTGTCAGATACAGCAATCTCCCCACAAGCCTCTGATATAATCCTGGATCCTTGAGTCTTTTGTCACCTGTTGTGTACTTGTTTTGCACCACCTTATCAAATTCCACAGATGTCAGCTTTAGATTCAGTTCAAGAGGTGTTCCAGCAGGCTTAGACCCACCCAATCCAGTTTCAGCAATTAGCTCAAGAGCATATTTTCTTTGGTTCATTAGAATACCTTCTTCTGACCTGGCTACTTCAATTCCTAGGAAGAACTTGAGCTCGTCTAAATCTTTCATCTTGAACTTCTGTTGTAACTCCTCCCTGGTGGTGTGTAAGAGTGTCTGATTGTTTCCAGTTATTAGTAGATCATCAACATAGACCAGTATCACCACTATAACTCTATCAATTTTCTT
Organism: Petunia secreta; assembly: GCA_029990175.1. Taxonomy (NCBI): domain Eukaryota; kingdom Viridiplantae; phylum Streptophyta; class Magnoliopsida; order Solanales; family Solanaceae; genus Petunia; species Petunia secreta. The sequence continues at coordinate 9,390 of JARKIP010000206.1, read as the reverse complement.
GGTAAACAATTAGTCAAAGTGACTTTGCACAAACTTCATCTGAATCAGTGCCTCTGTAAGCTTCATGTTCCACTGTCTAGGAGCCTGTTTAAGGCCATACAGGGACTTATGTAGTTTGCAGACCATTCTATGCTCCCCCTGTCTGGAAAACCCATCAGGAATAGTCATGTACACCTCTTTTCTAAGATCACCATTCAGGAAGGCATTGTGTACATCCATCTGATAGATGTACCAGTGCCTTGATGCTGCAATGGTATAACAGACCTCACTGTAACCATCTTGGCTACAGGAGAGAATGTTTCTGTGTAGTCAAGCCCCTCCTGTTGGCTATAGCCTTTGGCAACCAGCCTGGCTTTAAATCTTTCAACTTCACCTGAAGCTTTATATTTTATTTTGAAAATCCACTTGCACCCTATAGGGGATTTGCCCGGGGGAAGATCCACAATACTCCAGGTATGATTCTCTTCAAGTGCAGAAATCTCATTCCTCATAGCCTCTACCCATCTGGGGTCTGCAGCTGCCTCTTTGAATGATTTAGGCTCAAATAACTCTGAATATGCTGCTAAATCTTGCTTGAAGGAGGGTGACACATGTTCATAGCTGACATAGGAGGACATAGGATAGGAGCACTGTGAGCTCTTAGGTTTTGTAACCACAAAGTTCTGCAACCAGGTAGGTGTTTTGCTAACTCTTGGGGTTCTTCCTGCAACTAGTGTATCAGGGACAGGTGCTTCAAGGGGTAAAGTGGGTGCAGGGTCTGTGGGTTCTTCTGAGGGCTGATCAGATGTTGGCTCAGGTGTGGGCAATGTGGGAGGTTGATTTTCAGTGTGTCTGATGAAGGTACATTGTCCAGGGGACATTCAGTAGGAAGTTCCAGAACAAGAAACATAGGGGTCCCTATAGAGTTCAACTGTTTGAAAGGGAACTGGTCTTCTTTAAACACAACATTCTTGCTGATGAACAGAGTTTTGGAGTGCAAATCATACATTTTATAGCCCTTTTGAGTTGTGGAATATCCTAACAATACTGCTGGGATGGCTCTGGAGGAGAACTTGTCTGTGACTTTTGGGCAAGCTGCATATCCCAGACAGCCAAACACCCTAAGGTGATCAAGAGATGGAGGATGATGATACAACATCTCAAATGGGGTCTTGAATTGAATTACCCTGGAGGGCAATCTGTTGAGAAGATAGACTGCAGTTAGAGCACATTCACCCCAAAATCTGAGAGGTACAACTGCTTGAAACCTGAGTGACCTAGCCATGTCAAGGATACTTTTGTGCTTCCTTTCTATAACTCCATTCTGTTGAGGAGTGTAGGTGCAAGTTCTTTGATGTTCTATCCCTAATGTAGTCAGCAAGGTGTTGAAATCACTACTGAAAAACTCACATCCATTGTCAGTTCTCAACACCTTTACTGTGGCTGAAAACAGATTCTGAATTTTAAGAATGAAGTCTTTCATTATTACTAGAGTATCTGACTTGGTGTTCATTAAAAAAATCCAGGTATACCTAGAGTAGTCATCCACCACTGTTAGAAAATACCTCTTACCATCGTAGGTTGGGACTCTCTAGGGTCCCCAAATATCATAATGAAGCAAGTCAAACACAGAATTAGTAGAAGTAGTACTCAGTTGAAATGGAAATTTTGTTTGCTTGGCCAAGGGACACACAGTACAATGATGAGAGACATCAGATTGCAAGGAGCTAAGCTCAGCATGTCTCTTTAAAACTTATAAGGGAGCATGTCCTAATCTTCTATGCCATAGTGTACTAGATGCAGGAATATTTACATGAACTGCAGAGTTCACTGTCTTATCCATACTAGGTAGTTGTGATCTGGGAGCTTGAGCCACTGCTTGTTGTCCTTGTATCACATAAAGTCCATGAGTTTCTTTACCAATCCCCATGACATGTCCACTGTAGAGGTCCTGAAATAAGCAGAAGTCAGGAAAGAACACCACCGAGCATCTTAATTCCTTGGTAAGCTGGGATACTGATAGCAAGTTGTACTTAAAGTCAGGAATATATAGCACATTTGAGATTTCCTGGTCTTTGAGTATATAGGAACTACCAGCATGAGACACAGACACTGCACTTCCTGTAGGTAGTTGGACTTTACTTTTGGTATGCCTTAGCTAGAGGATGACATTTACTTATCAGCTTTAGATTAGATGACATGTGGTTAGAGGCACCTGTATCAATTATCCAAGTGTAATTTTCCTCAAATTGTGACATAAGGGCAGTCAGACTACCTGCTGCTGCTGCCGCCTTGCTAGAAGAAGTGTCATCATTGTTGCCTTTACACATCATATGCACTATCTGTTGGTACTGCTCAGGTGAGAAGTATGGGGCTGGTGAGGCCTGAGACTGAGAGTAAAATGAAGCAGGTGTACTAGACTGAGACATCATCATTTGTGGATAGCCTCCTACACCACCATAATGAGTAGCATGCATAGGCATAAACTCAGGAGATCTGAGGGAGTGTTCTCCATAGGCAGGGATGCCAGCACTGCTGTTGTTCTGACTCAGGGAGCTAGGATGCCTAGCATGATTTGCATAGGAACTTCTTCCACTGTTCTGATTACCATATCCACTGTTCTGATTACCATATCCATTCTGTTCTGGTTTCTTTCTGAACTTATGATCTTCAGGATAGCCAATGAGTTTATAGCATCCCTCTCTGGTGTGGCCTTTCCACCCACAGTGATCACAGACTAAGGAGCTCTTCTTGCCTTTGTAATTTCTTCCTGTCTTACCACCCCTTTGACTGTATAGAGCTGTAGCTTCTAAGGTATCACTTAGTTGACTAACATCTGGTGAGGCCTGAGTAAAGTTTGCTACAATCCTTTGACTCTCTACTGCAACTATCAAGGAATAGGCTTTGTTCACAGAGGGCATGGGGATCATCATCATTATTTGGCTTCTAGATTAGGAGTAAGAGTCATTTAGGCCCATTAAAAACTGAAGTAGTCTCTGATAATCAAAATGTTCAGCATATTTCATGGATTCAGGACATGCACAGCCAGGGAAGGGCATTAGTGCATCAAATTCATCCCACAAATCCCTCAGACGAGAAAAGTAGTTAGCTACAGTCATTGTCCCTTGGCTTAGGGTTACAATTTCCTTATGAAGTTGGAAGATTCTCGATCCATCGACTTTATCAAATCTCTCTTTCAGATCTACCCACACTTTGTGAGCATTAGAGGCATACACTATGCTACTAAGTAAGTCTTTACTAACAGTGTTTATAATCCAGGATAATACAATCGCATTACATTTCTCCCACTGGTCATGAAGAGATTCATCAAATTTACTCTTTGTGTGTGTGCCATCCACAAACCCTAGCTTACTTTTTCCTAATAAACCAATGCGCGTAGAGCGACTCCACAGGGCATATTTTTCTGATCCAGTTAACTGAATAGAGACCAGAGATATACCTGGAGTGTCATTAGGCTGTAGAAACAGAGGATGAGTGTAATCCATGTTCACATCACCAGAGTTTGCAGATCCAGTAGTCCTCCCATTGTTATTGTTGCCAAGAGCTGCCATTTTTGACTAAAAATTGACAAACAGAACAGAGAATTTGCAGAAAAATTGGCCTGTGAAAAACTAAACCCTAACGATTTGATCTTAATTGTGAATTGAGATGATCGCAACTATTTGTGGATCAATATCTTCAGGGAATAGAGATCGTCTCCTCAGGCTCTGATACCATGTTAGCAGCCATGGATGAGCTAAGACACAGTGAAGCTAAGAAGGAAGGGAAAGCTTAGTGAACAAGCTAAGAAGGAGGAGAGAGAAATCATAAATTCTCATTATCTGGAAATGGAAAAATGATACCAGTTGTTATGATCTTACAGCTATGAGTATATATATACATAGTCGATTATGCTAACTGCTACTCTAACTGAATAACTAACTCTAACTACTCTTAGCTAACTGGCTAGTTAACTTAACTAATTACTAACCACAGCTGGTTTAGTTCTGGCTATTTATTGAACAGGTTCTTTACCTGAATTTCCTTCAAATGCATCTCTAGAGACTATGGCGCTTAGTTTTACAAAAATTTCAGGAACTCTACCCTAGTCTATTGGGAACCTTAGGAGGCTGATTCATCTTGATCTTTGGGGTTGCAATTTTACAGGTCCAATCCCATCTTCCATTCAAAACCTTACCCAACTTTTTTATCTGGATTTATCCCAGAGTGGCTTCACTGGATCAGTACCATCCTTTAGACAATCCAAAAGAGTCGTAATAAGCTTTCACAACAAATATTGTCCCAATAGCATTTAAATATATTCTGTAGGCGTGAGAGCACGGGTGGGGTGGGTGGCAAGGGTGAGAGGTGGGGGTGGAGTGTTTGGAGGTAGACATGTCGCTTATAAAACAAAATTCCATACTTCGATCACCTCAAGAGCTGGGGGCTAGTCTGGGCAGCCTCATGGATCTTTGACGCTCTATCATGTTAATTAACTCTTTTCAAGTTGGAAACGCGTGGACCACCGGCTATCATTCCAAAAGAAGAGACAAGTCTTCTAACAGGTGATAGTATATTATTCTGTTTGTGAAGTACTATATCTAATTCGTCTTACTTGCAGGCAACATGAGTTCTAAAAATGAAAGTGAACATGCATTTTAGATACAAACAACAACAACAACATACCGAGTTACATATCACAATTGGGGTCTGGGGAGGATGAGATATATATAAAAAAACATAAAATTCAGTTCCCACAAGAATAAAAACAACATGAACTTCAATTTCCGTTCACAACAACAAGCTATACATCAAGGAATTAAATTTGTCCAGGTGGAAGAAGACAACTTGACAATTGATTTCATGAAAGGTAAAGCCTCATATAAAGAAACATTAATGTTTAGTCCATGCCACTGACCCATAGTACCAACTTAACTACTTCAAAAGACTCTTGGAAGTTGGAACTCCATATTTGAAATTGTGAATGATGCTTGATCACATTGCAAGACTTAGTAGATACAGTATATACATCATGTTGTCCATGTGTGTGTTTCCTGCACCACCTTTAAAAATAAGCAAATTTAATAGTATATCACACTAAAAGGCATCAACATTGTACTGCTAGTTCTAGCCAAAGGATAAGTTAAAAAGGGAAAAAGGAGCATTAACATCAAGAAAGGCATCAATTATTTTATTAGCACGGTGCGTGCTGCACAGGGACAGTTCTCCCATGCTTCATTTGCAAACTTTTGCTATTTTTATACTTGTCATTCACATCAACTTTCCTTTCTTGTCACAGTCCCAAATCAGAAGCCAAATGTTTTCCCAACTTTTCTTCATCTTACTACTCTCCATCTACTGCATAACATCCAATTATGATTTTGCTGATGCAGCTAATTCTGAAAAATGTCTTGAGGATCAAAAGATGTTGCTGCTACAGTTCAGAAATAACCTTACTTATGATTCTGAGGCATCCATGAAGCTTTCAAAGTAGGACAACAAAACTGAGTGCTGTCAATGGGAAGGTGTCTCTTGCAATGATGCAGGCCAAGTTATTGGTCTTGACCTTAGTTATGAATGGTTCTCAGGCAGTATCAATAATTTTGCATTAGAAAATCTCAACTTCCTTTCTGTTATAGTTCTTGATGGCAACAATATCTCTGCTCCAATTCCAGAATTTTTCGCGGACTTCTCTAATCTAACTGTCTTGAGTCTAACATTCTGCAAATTAATAGGAGAAGCACCACAGAGGATATTCCAGGTACCAACTTTGCAGATAATTGATTTATCACAAAATCGAAAGCTCGGGGGTTCTTTTCCTTAATTTCCTTCAAATGCGTCTCTGGAGATTATGGCCCTCAGTTTTACAAATTTTTCAGGAAATCTACCCAAGTCTATTGGGAATCTTAGGAAGCTGATTCATCTTGATCTTTGGGGTTGCAATTTTACAGGTCCAGTCCAATCTTCTATTGAAAATCTTATCCAGATTACTTATCTGGATTTTTCCCAGAATGGCTTCACTGGTTCAGTGCCATCCTTTAGGCAATCCAAAAATCTGTCTGTAATAAGGTTTCACGAGAATCATTTCTCCGGTGAGCTGTTGTCTGCTCAGTGGGTTGGACTTGAGAATCTTATAGGCCTTGTTTTGAGCGAAAACTCACTTTCTGGGCTAATTCCAGAATCATTGTTTTCCTTACCATCACTTCAGGTCTTAGATTTGTCCAGCAACAAGTTTGCTGGCCAAATAACTGGATTACAGAATGTGACTTCTAGACTAACAAAGCTTTATTTGGCTGGCAATAACTTGGAAGGACCAATACCAGAGTTCTTCTTTGAGCTACATGATCTACAAGAACTTTCACTTTCCTACAACAAATTTAATGGTACAGTGCAATTGAAGAAGTTTGCAAAGCTTGAGAATCTTACAGCTCTTGATCTGTCCCACAACAGGTTATCCATCAATACAAGTACAAGTGAATCAACAGTTGTCTTGCTCTCCCATTTGAGCATCTTAAATTTGGGCTCTTGCGATCTGTATAATATTTCTTTCTTTGAGAACCAATCTAAGTTGTTGACGTTAGATCTGTCAAACAACCATCTGGGAGGTGAAATTCCAAACTGGATATGGGAGATTAATGAGGGAGGTCTGTCTTATGTGAATCTATCTCGTAATCAATTCACGCACTTGCAGGAGCCTTATAGATTTCACAATATAGATGTTCTTGATCTACATTCTAATCTGCTTACTGGGGAAATTCCACTACCACCACCTACAGTTTCATATGTGGATTTCTCAAGCAACAACTTTACTAGTGTTATACCGGCTGATTTTGGCCACCTGTCAACTGTCGTGTTCCTCTCAATTGCAAACAACACAATTGGTGGAACTATACCTTATTCAATATGTAATGCGACCAATCTTGAAGTACTTGATTTGTCCAGCAATAATTTGAGTGGCAGAATACCAGCATGTTTAGCTGAACAAAGCGGTAGTCTGAAAGTACTGAACCTTGGTGGAAACAATCTCAGGGGTAGTATGCCTAAAAACTTTTCAGAGGATTGTGGCTTGGAGACCATAGATCTAAGGCATAATCATTTGGAAGGGAAGATTCCTCGATCTTTATCCAATTGCAGGAATCTAACGGTGTTAAACCTGGGAAACAACAAGATAACTGATACCTTCCCTTGCTGGTTGAAGAGCTTTTCCAACCTCCGTGTACTCGTGCTACGCTTCAATAATTTCCACGGGACCATTGGCTGCTCAGAGGTGAATAACATCTGGCCTGCTCTCCAAATCATTGACCTAGCTTCCAATAATTTCAGTGGTGTTCTACCTAAAAATACATTCCTGGAGCTGAAAGCTATGATGGTTGACTCAGTGGAAGCAAATGGGGGCGCTGACTATGTGCATTTTCGGTCTCAATCAGTGCCATCAGTTTACTACATGGATACAATCACTCCTTCTTTAAAAGGACAAGAACTAACCATAGGGAAAATTCTTTTTACCTTCAACTCAATTGACTTCTCGAACAACAGTTTCCTTGGAGGCATACCTGTGTTTGGAGACATCAAATGGCTTTATCTTCTCAACTTGTCGCACAATGCTCTCACTGGCCGTATCCCACATACAGTTGGAAATTTGAAACAATTGGGATCACTAGACCTCTCATGCAACAAGTTAGGTGGTCATATTCCGGAGAAGCTTTCAGATCTAACATTTATTTCCTTCTTAAATTTATCATACAATGAACTAGTTGGAATGATCCCTGAACGCAACCAAATGTATACGTTTACAGAAAGTTCATTTATAGGAAACAAGGGACTGTGTGGCTTCCAGCTTAACAAAGCGTGCAATAATAATGACAGAGTAGCTCAGCATCCAGCAATATCTGAAGATCACGAGCAATACTTTAGCAGGACTGACATCTACGCAGGCGCTGCATTAGGATTTGCAGTGGCTATCACAGTCATATTTCTACCACTCTTGTTCTCCAAAGCATGGAGAGAGTGTTACAACAAGTTGGTTGATGGACTAGTTCTCTGGCTAATTAGCAAGGTTTACGTGAAGAGAGAAAGGACGTCTACAAGCATCAGTGAAATATACTGGAAAAAAGAAAGCAGCGAAATCCCACAGCCAAGTTCTAAGTTAAAGAAGGGCAGCCCGGTGCAATCAATATCCTGCTCACGCAAGGTCCGGGGAAGGGCCACACCTAAGGAGTGTGATGTACTCAGCCTAACCTAATGCAAGCATCAGTGGCTGTTTCTACCGCTTGAACCGTGACCTCTAAGTCACACGAAGAAACTTTATCCGTTGCTTCAAGTTCTAAGTTAATGAGGATTGAATTGTGCTGTTATAGTTTTAATTTGGAATCTTTAAATGTTTCGATGTTAGTGGAATAGTAATTATGGTGTTGTTAGTGGTTAGTATTATAGAATATAAATACAGAAGAAGCAATTCCAGGATCATGAACTCACATGTAATCTAGACAAACTATCAGGCTATTAAATTTTACATAAACATAAAACGGAATACCTCTTGAAGCGTGACTTCAACCTTGAAACGAATCTTCAATCACGAGCAGGATCATCTACGGGTCGTACTCCAGTTCTATGATGTTCTGTCGTGCGCCCGAACAATACCCAGACTAGTAATATTTGGGTGGAACAAATATTTCAGAGAGAGAAAACTATTAGGTTTTTCTTGTGTTGTGTCCTTTTGGCCAAGAATCCTCCTTATATAGTTTTAGGGTAAAACCCTTTTCCAAAACTATCTAGCATTCTTTTCCACCAAGAAACCTCTCTCCTAGTCCTAATTGGATTCGGTCACAACATGGACCACAGAATTAATTAATGAGGCTTCCAATTATGGAATTAATTCTTTTCTCTAGAATTAACCTTTCCATAATTAATTACAAATTATTTCCACTAGAAATTCGTAATTGCACTCCTCAGTTGAATTTCGAATTCTTCCATCAAATCTTATTTAACTCACCAAGTTAAGATTACAGACACCAATCAATATTATTAAATTACTGACAATTTAATATATTGACTAAATGAATATCCTTTAGACTTCCACTCAACTTATTCCATGTGCCGGATACAAAATCCATTGGCCAGATTTACACATAGAAACTTATAAGCTTTCATAAAGGGGTGTCATCAATCTCTATAACGAGACGTGGATTCTATCAACTAGCTATTACTTCGCAAATGCATATTATCATTATCCAACTTATCAGAAATTATTTGACCCAAATATCATGGACCTCACCTATTGATAAATCAAGACAATGAATAATATACACCGCTAATAACAGTTATATCAAGATTAAGAGTATAAGTACATTTGATGAGCTAGAGAGTTTGTTTTATATGGTCAGTATAAAAACCCTTATCTCTACTTGGTCC